>CM062632.1:36811511-37141511 GCA_025617555.3 Puccinia polysora | reverse complement strand
TACAAAAAAAAATAAAAAAAGAAAAAGAAAATTCTAGAAAAGTCAGAAAATATTCCAAATGAAAAAAATTAAATTCGAAAATGAAATTGGGAGGAAAACCACCACCACCATTCCCAATTCTTGGTAAGGTTAAAACCTTCAGGGAAACTTGAATTTAATTTTAAATCAAATGAAAAAAATCAAAAAAAAGAAACAAAAAAAGAATTCAAAATATAAAATTCAAAAACAATAAAGATAACATATATATATATATATATTTAGAAAGTAGTCTTTTGCCCCCAAATTTTGGCAATGGATTCAATAAAAAGGAATTAAAATGACCAGATGTGATATTTTTCAAACAATAAATTTTTTTTATCAAGTGTAAAATTAGGGTAATGGTTTAAAAAAATAATGAAATTTCCAATTGTTCAAGTCTTTCAAGGGGTAAGCAAGTAAAAAAGTCTTGGTATAAGATTTAAGTGGGTATTAAAATTCAACACATCACTTTCAAACAATTCAATATAAAAAATGGAAAGGAAAAAATGGGATGTTTTTCAAAAGTGCTAATCAAGTGAAACATTTGCACAACAGATTAAAAAAAACTTATTACCCCAAAAAATTGGAGAACCATTGTGGGGGGGATGCGAAATTTTAATTTTAAAATCAGATTTATTTATCTGCCAGAAAATCTCTCCCCTTCAAAAAAAAACACAATACAAAATACATATTTTTAAAAAGATTCAATGATCACAGCCAATAAAATCCATCAATAAAAAAAATCATGAGAAAAATTTCCAAAAAAGGTAAAGAATGAATGAAGTTGCATGATGAATGGAATTCAGAACCACATGGTTAACAATATTATCAGTTTAAAAAGACCTTTGGCCATCTGGCCTCTTTCACACAACTACTCTTGTTTATTTGCTTGATCTACTCCTTGAAAATGCTACATATAACTGCTCATGGCTTAAAATTGGATCTTGAAGATAAAGGCCAAAATTTGAAATTTTCTGACCTTGATATTTATTAATATTCAAAGAGAAGGCCAAATTTACTGGAAAAGTTTTGCAGATTAATTTGAATGGAAGACAATTTTCATCTTGTTCAGAAATCAAAGGGATGCTTGGAATGGCAACAACTCATCCCATGGAATCACCTGTAGCTATCTTGGAAAATATAATATTTATCCCCAAATATTTCCACAACCAAGCAAGTCCCATTGCAAAGGCCAATTTCAAAATACATATTCCTCACATTATTATTGGGGCACCAACTTTCAGAGTTAAGCTATGGGGAGGAAATTTTGGAAGAAATAATTCATTGAGGAACTCTTGTTGGTAAAGAATTGGTGTCATCTTTAACAGATTCATTGCTTGAGTAAGTTCTCATTGTATTATTTTCTTCATTTCCAGGGAGTGAATTCAGCCTTAATTTCTTTATCTTGTTTACAGAATTATTCTTGCAAAATATTTTCACACTTTGTAAGACTCCAAACAGTGCTGGCCGCAGGAAGTTCTGTGGAGGGGAAAGGTTCTTTTTAGGCTTCCCTCCTGAGCCTTAAAAAAATATTCAAATGTAACTGGAATCAAGGTCCAGAACCTTGTGAATGAAGAATCAATGGGGAGAAATGGATCTGATAGTAATTGTTACTGACAGAACAACACTATCTGAGGCAAAATGGTGTGGAAAAAGACTTAAACAAAATAAGTTAGAGTTTGTTCAGAGTTCAACAGAACAAGGCAGTTGTAAGTAAGAACGCCCACAAGATAATAACTCTTGTCTTCAGCAGAAGATTAGGAAAGATCAACTCAATCCCAACCCACCTCCAGGTTCTCAATGAAACTTCCCAACTCTCCACAATCAAGTGCTTGAAGGGTTCCAGATAACTGTGGGTTTCTTTACAAAACAAAGCAATTTTTTTATGAAGCTCTAGAAGCAAAACCGTAACAATTTCCAACAATAATAACCCAGAACTTCTCAAGGGACTCAAGAATAGCGTGGCAAAATTTGATTTTAAAGAAAAAAGGGATGTTTAACACTCCAGGTTTCAAGATTAAAGAAACCTTTCAGTAAAAAATGACTGGTTCCAGAAGTATGATCAAAAGGAATGATCAGACCAGTATGGTTAAAAAAGGGATCAAGAGTGGTATAAAACGCTTCAGAATTCAATCAAATGAATTTTTCTTCAACCAGAAAGGCTATTGGTTGGTGATAAAGGACAAGTTAAAAGATGTAAGGATCAAAGATTTGAGTATGGAGGCTCATGGATCAAGGGGGAATCAAAAGATATACCCAGGATAAGGATTCTAAGATAAAGGGGAAGGGTCCAAATGACTTATTAATTGATTTGAGTGATGATGATACAATTGATGGATCTGGGTTGATGGGGCAAAAGGCAGGGGAGAGCCCCTCCTTTTATGGGCAAGATACCCCATAAACCATTTATAACAGGATAACACAAATGAGAGTGGAATTTTTTTTCAATGTGGTATCAGAAAAAAAAGCCATGAAAAACAACAAAAAATAGCAACACAATGATCATGAAATGGTAAAAAAAGATGATAAAAACATGAAACCAGCCCGGTTCAAGGCTGAAAGTGGGCAGCGGCTGGATATGAGATGAACAAGGTGCGAGGTGGTCACTGATGGGTGACAGCCAGTTGGCAAGCGGCTGCAACAAAGGCTTGCAACGCAATGTTTGATGAAGTAGGATCAAGGGGATGGCTGGTTTCTGATGGGCATCAGAAAGTTGGCAAGTGGCCAAAACAAAGGATTTTGACTCAATTATTGATGAAGGAGGATCAAGGGGATGGCGGGTTGCTGATGGGCTTCCATGAGTTGGCAGGAAACAGAAATCAACTGATGAGTTGGATTTGGCAAGTGAAAATGCAAGCAATAGAATCAACCTTTTATGGCGGTCTTTGTTGTCATCGCCGGCAAGATGATGGCAGGCAACAGCAATTGTTGAGAGCAACCAAGGGGGGGAAACCGATGATGGTGATTGGGTGGATAGTATCGAAATGGAGGATTTGGGAAGGCCACAACAGGCGGTTGCACAGGAATTGAACGCATGACCTAGGGACTTGAACATCCCAGGGGTAAGCTTCCTAGACCGCTAGGACAGGGAGAAGTTGGAGGTACAGAAAAAAGAATGGAAGAGTTTCCAACACAGAAAATTTGTTTTTGTTTTTTTTTTTTTGATTTTTTTTTTTTTTGATAGATAGAAAAAATCATAAAAAAAATCTTCAAAAAAAATCCCTTTGAAATGAGGTTTCCCAAATTAGTCACCACAAAGGCAATTAGCCGCGACAGAAAAGCTTGAGCAGTTGTGACAGTGGGAAGAGAAACAAGAGCTGTTGGACTGGCGCGGAAAACATAAAGCGGCAAGGCTTCCAACAGCGCAAGAAGATTGAGGTGTGAGACATTGCCAAGCGACGGAGATGACTGTTTGTGGACGGGTGAGATGATGAACGTTGGATGATGGGATGAGCCACGCGCGCGACAGCAAGTGAAAGCTGATCGAGGGGTGACAAGGATGATCGTTATTGAGGTTGAACTGGCGGAAAACCACTGGCAACGGTTTGCAGCAATTGGGAGAAGATGAGACCTTGAAAGGATTGATGGACAAAAGAAATGAGATTTGTTGGATGGGGAAATCAAAGCAAAAGGGGGGCTGATTGGTCTGGTTTTTCAGTGAATGCTGGATGGGACTTTCATTGGAGCCCGCAGTGATAAATAGAAGGAGGTGATGGCCGGTGAGGATGGTCAGCAAACTGGCCAACGGGTGATGAAAGCAAGGGATTGCGGCTGGAAATGACAGATGAGAGGTAATGAGATTGGTTGGATGGGGAGATCGGAGGTTAGGATGATAATTGTTTGTGCACATTTGGCCAAAAGAAAAAGCGGGTCTGATCACAAGAAGGAGGAATTGAAAGCAAGGCCTGGGGACTTGAACACCCCAGGGGGCCCTTCCTAGACCGCTAGGACAGGGAGAACATGGAGATGAGAGAAAAGGGAAGGTTCCCATAACAACAAGAAAAATATTTTTTTTTTTTTTTTTGATGGACATAAAAAAATTTGAAATTTTTTCCCATTCCTGAGGTGTCCCAAATTGGTCACCACAAAGTTCCATTAGATAACCATTTTAAAGGTAGCAGAGGTGCAAGTCTTGAAATATAATGCTTATCAACTTCTCCAAAGAATGATCTTCAATATTACCCTAAATAACCATGTGTTCCTGAAGCAAGATTTCTTTTGAACCCTCAATCATATTGCAACCATGTCCAATATCAAGTAAGAAATTCTGGAAATCAGGATCACCTGGAGGATGCAAACTTGAAGTGAGGTACAAGACTTTGAAATATATCCAGAAAAATTAATTGACTCAACTGGAATCAATAATTTGGGGAAGTGTACCTTTTGGAATCACTGGTAGAATTTTCCTAAAGTCCCCACCAAGAACCATGACTTTACCACCAAAGGGTAGATTGTAATCTATGATGCCTTGTAGTAGTTTTTCAACCAGCTCAAGAGAATGCCTTCAAATCATAGTTGCTTCATCCCAGATAATCAAAGAAGCTAATTTGAGAGCTTTAGCTTTTTTAGAATGCTTTGAAAATCTTGATACAGAGTTGTGATAAATTTTCAAGGTGATTCCAAAGGTGAGATGAGCTTTCCTTCCCTTTGGTAGATTATTGGTAGCTATTCCACTACCAGCAAATGTCAGAGATATTTCCCCTGTTGATCTTATTGAAGCCTAAAAAAATTTATACAGAAGTGTTTTTCCGTATCCCCCAGTTCCATCAATAAAGAAGCAAGAAGGCTGTGAATAATTGCATGCATCCATTATCAGTTCAATATTATGTCTATGTCTATCATTCATCAAAGAAACATTTTTCAAGTCTGATTCAAGTACTTTTGTCTTTTTTTTCTTCCTGAAGTATCCGCTTCCTTCTGTTTGTTGTACCTCAAACTTTTTGGTCAAGTCATGGAAGATCAGGGAAATCCTCTTTGACACTGGTTCCCATATATTGAAATATTATTGAGTTGATTGCTGTTAATAGTTCATTTGAAATAACCCTTTCATATCTGATTCCAGGATTAACCAAATCATCACACATTAGATTGAATAAGAAATTACATAATCTTAGTGGGTTTGTTGGTTGAAAAATTGCTAAGAGAATTCCAAATAAAATCCTACGATGATATGGATGAATAGATTCATCTGCTTCAAGAATAGTTGATTCCAAATGAAAATAATCCTCAAGTTGACCCTTTCCAAAGCTTCTTCTCTGAAAATTGAGTGAGAAACTCCATTGAACTGTTTTAGGTGACCAAAAGAAGTTGCACCAACTGAATTGTTCAACAAAAATCTTAGAAACCAACTTTTTGCATCTGCAGTATAAACATTGTAAATCCTTTCAATTGAATAAACTCTCTGTCTATCTGTCCATTCTCTTCTCTGGGGATTCCAGGTGAAATTTTGAGGAAATTAAGAGTTTTTTATTATTCTTGCCCGTGGATCAATGGAATTAATTCTAAAATATTCAGTGAGCATGATCTTGGTTGGTCTTGATCTTTGAAGAACTTCATCCAGGGCTTCATGTGGTTCAGAAAAACATGTTTTTGGTCATGAATATGAATATCTAGACTTATCACAGAAGGTGAAATATCAGAAAATTTGAAATATAAAAGTCTCCAGCACCCTTGGAGGAGCTACCCATCTTGAATCCCTGAAGCAATTTAACTCATCCAAAGTGGCACCAAAATCCACAGTCACACCATCATTTCCCTTATAAATATGTTCTTAGATGCATTTTAAAGCTGAAATACTGGCACATATCTCCACATTTATTTGGCCTTGATACTTTCCAAAATTAAAGTACTGTAAGGAAAAACCCAGGAATTATCAATGAAAAAGTTTTTATTATTCCTCCTCAGGGAAATGGCAGGTCCTTCCTGGTGTCTTCTATATATGAGGTAACTGTTTTCATCCAAAACTGATTCAGGACGGAAGGTGTTTTGGTATTTCTTCATGCATCTTATATTATCTATGCAAGGTGCTTCCATTCTGAAAATAACACATGGGCCATGAAACATGTTTATTTTTACTTCTGGAAAAAGGTTTTGTGCTGTAAATTGATCAGTTGTCTATGCAGCAACAATGATAAAAATTTCTTCAGATGTCCTTGGTTGGTGATCATGGCAAAGAATTACCAAGATGAGGGCATGAGGCAGACCTCTCTCCTGGAATTCTATAACATGATTTCTTCCAATTTTCAATCCCAATATTTCATCATTGAATATTTCATTTCAAATATTCTTTATTTTTGAGTCAAAAACCTGTGTTACTATATCTGGTCTATCTTGAGATTTTTGACCAGGAAAAAGATTGTTGAAAATTTCTGGCCAATCAGGATTGCAAGTTGCATTAATTAAAAGATCTGTCTTTCCAATGAGCTGTTCAATTGCCATATCACCTTGATAACAGGCTTTCATGTCTCTATGACTACCAATAGAAGATTTTGGAAGGATGTAGAGCCTAACTAAAAATAATTTAAGAAAAAATATGATAAATATAAAAAACTTATTGAATCAGTACAGTTCCTTAGAGCTTTTTTCCATGATATGTAAAAAATTACTTCTCCCTCTCCTGTCTCAGAACCAAGCTTCATATCATCAGCAATAACACACCATTATTCAATGCTAATCTCATTTTGATGATGGCAGATGTAGGAAAACCTATCTGTATCAATCTTCACATATTGATCAAAACAATATTGCTGAAAAATCAAACCACCCCAGTGAAAAAGAGAATAATCTGGATGTCTGAATGCTAGATGGTTTGAATAATAATTCATGGCAGTGAAACAACTTTTTCCTGGTTGATCTTTCAATTCTGGAAACCAACCCAATTTACCATGTGGATGCAGAAGTATATAGTGGAGTGGTTCATACATTTTGTTTGATTCACTTAGAATTCTTAATGAGCCATTGGAGTGCCTTTTCAAGAAATTTCTGTGGTTCAAATGAGAAGTTTCATATCCTATTTGAAAGAGGAATATATCAGAAAATTATTCTTTAAAAAAATAATTATAATAATCATAAATACTGGGGCAATGTTAATTTTGCAACCCTACACAACTTGTTCATGACACAAATTATATTTTGTGTCACAGTTCACAACCAATTTCAGTTGTGAACAGCTGCTCCCAATCCATGTCAGTTGTGGAAGTCTGCTCACAACCCATTTCAGCCATCAATGGCCATCCACAACCCCAAAATGGTTTGTGAGAGGCTGTTCAAAACCCATTTGCAGTGAGGAAAAAAACTAAATAAATAAAAATGAAAAGAAAATAAAATAAAATAAAAATAAAATAAATAAAAATAAATAAAATACTGAACAATCCAAAAAAAAAAAAAAAAAAAAAACACCAAAAAAAGAGAAAAAAATCAAACAAATTGAAATTCTAAATATTTGACCACTTTGGGGCCATGAATGCGCAGCCCATATATAAAAAAAAGCAAAATCTATGGACCAGCCCTAAAGAAAAAACACAAAAAATTAAATAAACAATGAAATTACATTGAACAAGCCTAAAGTAAAAATGCCAAGAAATACAAGGTCAGCTTTTGTCAAGCTAATCCAATGAGGTAAAATTGTATCAATCCCTACTCAATGGACTAGCCCTAAATTAAAAAAACCAAAAAAGACTTCTATCAAACCCACCTCAATGCACTAGACCTAAAGTAAAAACACCAAAAAAATACTTCCATCAAGTCCACCATAATGAACAGGCCCTCAAGTAAAAAAAACAGAAAAAAAACAAGTTCAAGTTGTGTTAGGCTGATCCCGTCACAAGAAGTAACAAAATCCTTATGATGGGATCAGCCCAAAAAAATTTGAACTGGATTGAAAATAAAATATCATTCAAAACACTCAACATAATGTTGTTAACTCAAAACAATCAACATTAAAATTTACAAAATGTGATAAAACTTTATATTGATAGAATTACAAGCTTGGCATCAGAAACAAAACCAAAAGGATGAAATTAAAATGATTTTAATAAATTAGAATACAGCTCAAGTAAATCTTTTAGATGATCAACCCAACCAGAAGCCTTTTTAGAAGTGGAAGAAGTACTTTGGAAAAAATTTGGGGCATTGGAATCATTTCTACCTCAGTTAAAAGATGAAACTGGTGATTATTGTTGACAAAGCAAAGGAAGAAGGGATCTGATTTCTCTTTTACACCCATTTTCACATGAGTTTAAGTACAAAATGAATCAAATCAAATGTAAAATATTGGTCTTCCATATATTTAAGCTATTAATTGGCCCATGTCAAGCTTTTAAAGCCATTTTGAGAAGGGAATCTTTTAATTTATTTCATTAAAATCAATTCTTTGTTCAATTTTTTCAAAGTCTCTACTGCCACGAAGGATCTTATAATAGCATGTCTTATTTTTTCTCAATTTTTCAATAATTTTCTTTTGTGCTTTAGACCAATAATTCTAATTGTACCCAAGTGATTTATCAATGACTCTAAATTTTAAATTCCTATCAACAACCGGATCCCAAAACTCCCCCAAGAACTTATATAATTTCTCAGGTATTTGATTGAGGTATTTCACCTTTGTTTCCTAAAATCAAAAACCACTTAGTATTCATTTTTGGTTTTGATCACATCAATGATAAGAATACTCACCAAAGATGCACATCAGGTTGAATCCTTCACTTCTTGTTCTTCCTCAGAAGAGGAAGAATATTCCAAATGAAGGGAGCCTAATTTAATTTCAGTCTCTTCCTCTGAGCTATGAAATTCAGATGAAGAGCCTTCCTTGCACTATAGAAAACATTTTCCTATAAGTTCATTAAACCATAACAGTGAACACTTTTCAAACTTGAAGACTTATTATCTTTGGTCTTTTTTTGTTCCCTTCTAATCTGTTTTCCCTCTCAAGTTCCCTTTCAACATTTTCAAATTTTGAAATTTCACAGAATTAGCTTTCAATTTGCATCAACTGTGGCTGGAAAATAAGACCTTTGGATCAAGCCTTGGCTTGGCACTCAAAGTAGCTTTGTAATAAAAAATGGACTTTGAAATATTCAATCTAACTTGTTGATGTTTTCCCATAAGCATGAAACTCAACTTGTTAAAATATTGAGATTTTCAAGCACTGGAGCTGTGTCAATCTTTCAAAAAGAAAAAAATAATGAATAATCAATCTTTCAATCCTATAATTGGTACCCTTCAAAAAACCCAAAAAGAAAACTTACTTCAATGGAAGGGTCATAGTCCAACCTCAACTGAGGATGAAAATCCTTTGGAAAAATGGATCCTCTCAATGCTATCATTTCTGCTAAGATGGGGGAATAAGGCAAGCCAATTTTTTTTGAATAAGACTTTGATCACACCTCTCCATCATGGTTGTGCTTTGATCTCTAAAATTGTTACCCAATTATCTTAATTTCCTCAATTCACAATTTTCAGCCCAAAAGTAAAAGTTATTTTGGAAGATAATTTGCTAACTGTATTTGAGTTTTTTTAAGTGATGCATGCAATAATTGGATTTGGATTTCAATGTTTCATTCAAGGTGTTTCCACACATCCAAAATTTTTTCCAAAGATCCCGCAAGTAATTGTTTGAAAGTAGAATGGGCACCTTCTACCCAAGATGTTGTTTTATTTCCAAGGCCTGGGTTGACACAATTCCACACCATTAAAAATTTCCCTTTGACAGGGAAAATTTTCTTTTCCATATAATCAATCACATCCTCACATTCTTTCAAAAAAAATTGTGTACAAGTTTCAACATAAGTATCCCCAGAAGAGGTGAACAGAAGAAGCAATAAATTGGCCTACTCTGAGTTCTTCATCATTGACTTCTGAATCCCCTTTGGTTTTAGAGGTCCCATAATTTACCCACAGAGTCATAAAAATTTTCCATGCTTAATTTTCATTAATGAAGCATACTGTACAATTTTCTTGAATATTCTTATACAAGTACCAGGAGCACAACTGTCTGGATGGCTCAGGGAAACTATTTTCTATAGCATAAATAAGAGATTTTTTACATTCCATCACAAAGACTTTGGGATCATAAGCCAACTCCTTTAATGGATTCAAAGCCAAGATGTAGGACTCATACATTTATTTTGTTATAAAAACAAAAGCCTTTATAGAATTTTTCCTGTTGGTTTTCATTCCTACAAAATGCAATACAAGGATGTTGTACCTATTTGTTTTATAAGTACAATCCAACAAAGCAATCTGATTGTATTTTTTAAAAAGTTATATAGAATCAGGATGAGCCAAGAAAAGGGCCTCTAAGTGACCCTCTCCACCAAATTTTGACCTGGAAACCCACTGTGCTTCCTGGAGCATTTACAATACATCTTCCATAAACTTTTTCCCATTGAGTTCAGCTTGCTTTACCTTGTGCCGAGTGTTATTTATTGTTTTATTTTCAATTTATTCTCTGTTGAGGTAAAACCTGCTAATGTGATGTATCACCACATTACAGAGGCTGTGCAGTCAAACCTAGACCAGTAATACCAAACCACCCTGGAAGCCACAAGCTTCTTTAGCCTATTTGGTAAAGGCAGCACTCTAGCATGTGTCTCAGTCTGTCTGAGGCTTTGGGTTCAGCTCCCACCAGACACATCTTCATTTTCACAATATTAAAATTCTCCACCATCAATCCATCTCAATTACCTTTAATTTGAATTGTATTGAGCCCATCTTTCAAGCCTTCTGTAAGTTGATCCAAGGCTTGACCAGAGATTCTCCTCAGTTGAGGATGCACTGAGGGATTTTCAGATGGTTGATGATTTTTTTGGCCATTTCTAATGGAGAGATGCCAAATGGGATATTCTAATTTGAAACCTTCAGGGATCATGAATTGACACCCAACCTTCCTTCTGTGAGTTTATATTTCCCATTTGGTGAGTTATGTACCCTCATGTCAGCTGGCTACTATTCAGAACCACCTCACTAAAGCCCCCAAAAATAAAAATGAATGAAAAATAATAATAAATACAAAAATACAGAAATAATCAATTAAAATTAAAAATTAAGAAATAAAAACTTAACCTGTAATCAATCTAAAAATATTATTAAAGAAATGAATTTGTGGTGCCAATTTAGGTAGGGTCACCCACTGGCACCACCCCCAAAAATTTACTCCTTCAGGTAGAACCATGGTTCACCTGTGTACCCTCCCATCACATCCGCAGGTCTGGGTTTCTGACTAAATTTTTGGTCAGAAACCCATAATTGTTAAAGATAGGATTGGTAAGAAAACCAAGACCAGACTGGATTACCAAATGGAAGAGAGTCAGAGAAGAAGTTGAGAAACAAGATTCATCAGAATGGTGAGAAAGATAAAAACAACACCAATGGAAGTCTTTCAGGAGACAGTTGGAGTACAACCAGCTACAAGGATGAGATTAGATGACCGTAGAAGCGCCTTGAACAATCTGGAATGGAGCGTTAGTTTGTATCATAAACCAATAGAGTCGGAATTGTTCTTACTTGGATTGAGCTGGCTGCTGGCGGTCGATTGATGAGACTGATGAGAAGTTCGAGGTTGGCGAGTCAATGGTTGAGAGATCCGTGAGGTAGTTTTCTGGACGTTGGATGAGATTTAAAAAAGGTCGCGCTCTGGGTGTTCACTCTAGATTTGGAGTCTTAGCACCCAGTACAACAATACAATAGCAACAAAGGGTGAAAAGAAAAGAGAATAAATAAACATAAAAAGAGATAAAACATAAAATAGACAAGAACAATAATAGCAAACAAATAGGATATGAATAGAGACCACATCAGCAACAGTGCTGTTCAGCCCTCAACTTAACACTCCCCCTCGACTCAGAGGTTAATGATACAGAGCAAAAAAGCAATTTATTACTCGGAAGTTAGAGATTTTGTTGGAGGCCTTGGTCAGTGCATCGGCAGCCATGGATTGCGAAGGGATGAGCATAACATCAATTGCCTCGTTTTCATAATCGTCCCGGAGACTTTTCATTTTAATGTTGATGTGCTTTGCTTTGGAATTGGTGCCAAATTTTTTTATTTTGTTGTCGAGGCCTTTGTTGTTGATGAGATGAAGTGGACAAGGAAATTTCTCCCAATAGATTTCCAATAGTAGGTGATAGAGCCACCTTCCTTCGAGATGACAACTGGATAGCGCCACACATTCTGATTCAGTAGACGAGTGGGTGATGTTTTGCTGTCAATGGCTTGTCCAATAAAGAGGACTGCCTTTGAATGAAAAGATGAAACCGCTCTGGGAGATCCGGTTGTCAGGATTGTCCCCCCAGGTGGCATCGCTGTAGCAGATAAGTCTGTTGGAAACAGATTGAGGTCCAAGCGTTAACAAGATGTGTTTCGTGGCTGACAAGTATCTCCATACGTGTATCGCCTCCATCCAATGAGAGTACCCTGGTCTTTTGGAAAATCTGGCCAGACTAGACACAGCGTAGCTCATGTCTGGTCTCGCCAGTTCCGCAATGAAGTTCAGTCTTCCTACTGGCAACCAATAATTCACTTTCAGGTCTAGGAATTGTTGATGGTCCCCTTCTGTTGCCAGAGAGAGATGTAGGCCTGGAGTCCTTGGAGTAGAAATGGGTTTGCAGTCAGTTAAGTTCATCAAAGTCAACCCTTTTTCAATATGTAGGGGCAGACTGAGATGCATTAAGTTATTCTCCCTCATCACTTTCATTCCGAGCAGGGTATTTGGGGGGTGAGCTGTGGAATTCTTGAAGCGATCTAGGAATTTCTTCTGAAAGTCCGCAGTGTTTCCAGCCACTATGAGATTGTCCACGTGGAAGAAAAGAGCCAAGGAGTCTTTTTTGCACAGAAAGAGACATGGATTGCAAGTTGATTTTTTAAAACCTTGACTTTCAATCCATGAAGTTAGCGTTCTTTACCAATTACGAGGCGCTTGTTTTAGCCCATACAAAGATTTTTTTAATTTGAGTTATTTTCCACTTTGACCAGATCCGACAGGATTTATGATGAAAACATTCTCGTCAAGGTCGGCATGTAATAAAGCTCCATTGAGGTCAAGCTGAAGGAGATCTAGTTTTCTGTCTACTGCAAACGTGAGAAGAGCTTGAAGAGAGGCAATTCTACCTGTGGGAGAATAGGTTTCAAAATAGTCCAAGCCGTATCTCTGGTTGAAACCTTGGATGCAGAGTCAAGTTTTATAGATAGGAGCTTTGTCATGCGTGTTGTGCTTTACCTTGAAAACCGCCACAGTTCTGAGGGGATTGGTCACCAGTTCTTCATTGACTTCCTCCCAAACATCTTGGTCATTGATGGACTTGAACTCTTTCAAAGTGGATTCCTTCCACACCGGGATGGTTAGGGCTTCTTCTATGGATCTAGGCAAATTCTTGGCGTGATAGCCGTATCTGTTTGGTTTGTTTAAACATTCCCTGTTCCTCAGGTTTGGTCTCAGAATGGTGGATACTACTTCATCTTCTTTGGTACTGTTACTGACGGCGTCGGAGGTTTCTTCTTTTTTTATGTATTTGGACATATATTTGTCTTCAGAGTCTTGGGATTGATTGGCCAACAGATTAAGAGGCATGGGAGGTGCCTGGACAGCTGGTTTGGTCGATGGATCAAGATCTATCTGGTTTTCCATTGCTATTGTTTCCTCAGAGGTTTATTTGGAAAAGATTACATCTTTAGTGTTGACAAGTTTTCCTGAGGTTGAGAGGACTTTGTATGAGAGCAGCGCTGGGTTGAAACCTTAAAGTTTGCCGGACTCCCCTTTCTCAAACAGTTTAGACTGGATCTGCGTGTTGTTAAGTCAATACATGAGATCTGTGCCTACAGGTCTCAGGTAAACCACTGGAAGCTCTTTGCCATGAATCAGTTTCCAGGGTGATTCTGACCCTTTTTCTTTAGGTATTTGGTTGAGTAACACGCAGCAACTTTGGACTACTTTGTGCCAGTAGGATTTTGGAATTCAACCTTTGGAAAATATCGCTTGGGTTGATTCCATGACAGTCCTGTTGGCTCTTTCTATCTGTCCAATATGTTGAGAATGGTATGGTTCCGAAACAATCTGATTGATATGATGCTCTTTTAAATACGCAGTCAATTTGTTATTAACAAACTCACCTCCTCCATCTGAGCACACTTCCATGGGGTAACAAGGATGTTTTCTATATTCATTCTCTAGCACAAAGATCAAGGTGTTGTGGACTTTGTCTTTGGTTTTGAGCGGGAAGCAAGCAAGGTAGCCAGAAAAAGAATCAATGAGGTTGAGAAAAAATCTAAATCCGCCTTTGGCTGTAGGATTAAGAGGTCCCATCAAATCCACATGAATTCAATCCAATACTCTCAATGCCGCTTGATGGTTTTGAGGAAAATTGGACTTTGTGATCTTAGCTTTGTTGCAATTCAGACATTTGAAGTCGGCCTTGTCCTTAGGAGAGATGGTTTCATTCATGAATTTCTCCATCCATCCAAGAGAAGCATGACCTAGAGTTCTGTGGATTTTGGATAGGTCCTCGTGGGAGTAAAGGGCGGCGTCGGTTTTTATTTTCATATTAATAACAAATATATTGTTCGCAATCCTTCCCGAGAATAGTTCCTTGTTGTCGGAAAGCACGGAAAAGGTACGAGGCAACACCATTGAGTTGATTTTCAATGTAGCTCCTTTTTCTACCAGAGCTCCAAGAGATATGAGGTTGACAGTTGATTCAGGGACCCACGCGGATTTACTAAGACGGATTTTGAAGTTTTCAAAAGGAATGGAGGCAGTACCCACTCCCTCAATCTTGATCTCGGCGTCCTTCTTTCCGGTTTGAATCTTGCCTTCACCGTCAGAGCATGTAAGAGACTGAAAAAGATTCTTTTCTTTAATCATATGGATAGAACATCCAGAATCAAGTATGTAGCAGCTAGAAAGTAGTCTCTCTTGACATGTATTGTTCAGTCCACAGAAAAATGAATAGTAGTGAGCCTCTTCCACGGTCTTCTTTTTATTCTTGTTACCTCAATAGTGGGTATTTGCTGGTCTAAGTTTGGGAAACTCAATCCAGCAGTTTTTTGCAGGATGGGATGTCACGGCGGGATTGTGTTTTCCGTTTTCGCATCTTGGTCCATTATACAGGGCCATGTTGACTGGTTTGTTGGGAGTTTCTTGTGCGCTGATCTCATTTTTATGTTGGATGAGATGGTCTAAAATGGTTTCAATCCTCATTTCCGCGGCTGAGTGCATAATTTGCGTCTTCATACCCTGCATCAAGGCAGGAAATTTGAAAAGGACTAGGTAAGCTATTATATCCAATGGGAGTTTGATACCGACTTCTGTTAGTTTCTTGAGATAAGTTTTGACAGTGGTAAAAAACGCCTCCATGTTGGAGGACATAGAAAGATGAAGGAACCCATTGAAAATTCGCGCCCTGTTTGCCAATTGGGATGAAGCAAAATGAGATTGCATGGCGACCCATATCAGTTTAGCATTATCTTTTTTACGGTCATTGATAATGTTGTTATAAGTGTTTGAATCAAGTTTGGCTATCAAATAGGCTACCATCTCTTGGTTGGTCTCTTTGTCCAGAGAAGATAGTTCATCCAATGATTTCATGATTCGGAAAATTCCCCTGAATTTAAAGAGTTTCTCCATCTTCTTACGCCTCATACTGTAGTTTTCTTCGTTCAGTAGAGGAGTTGATTCAATGAGAACTTTGAGGGTGTGTGATTTGAAATTCATGGGATCTCCCCCTGGTCCTGGTGTTGACGATGAACCTGGCTTGGACATATTGCTAGTGGCCAGTCGGTGGAGTCGTTTTTGGCTTTTAACCGTGTTAAAGATAGGATTGGTAAGAAAACCAAGACCAGACTGGATTACCAAATGGAAGAGAGTCAGAGAAGAAGTTGGGAAACAAGATTCATCAGAAAGGTGAGAAAGATAAAAACAACACCAACGGAAGTCTTTCAGGAGACAGTTGGAGTACAACCAGCTACAAGGATGAGATTAGATGACTGTAGAAGCGCCTTGAACAATCTGGAATGGAGCGTTAGTTCGTATCATAAACTGATAGAGTAGGGATTGTTCTTACTTGGATTGAGCTGATTTCTGGCGGTCAATTGATGAGACTGATGAGAAGTTCAAGGTTGGCAAGTCAATGGTTGAGAGATCCGTGAGGTAGTTTTCTGGACGTTGGTAGAGATTTAGAAAAGGTTGCGCTCTGGGTGTTCACTCTAGATTTGGAGTCTTAGCACCCAGTACAACAAGAAAACAGCAACAACGGGTGAAAAGAAAAGAGAATAAATAAACATAAAAATAGATAAAACATAAAATAGACAAGAACAATAATATCAAAAAAATAGGATATGAATAGAGACCACATCAGCAACAGTGCTGTTCAGCCCTCAACTTAACAATAATTATGTCTAGTTTAGGAGCTATGGGAAAAGACAGGTTTTATTCATAGCCCTGCGCACAGCCAATACCTTCCGCAACCATGCAAAGGAGCTATGGCACACGCCCTCCCTGCAAGCAGTCAAGCCACTACAATGCGCAAGCTGGAAGTAGTTGCTAGTCAGCAACTACCGCGCATGGCAGTTGCCACAAACTCCCATGGGTAGTTGAGTGACTACCATGCCAGGCAGTCGCTACCAACTCCTGCAGGTATTCAAGCGACTACCGCTTGAGGCAGTTGCTACCAACTCCCGCAGGTAGTTGAGCAACTACCATGCAAGGCAGTTGCTACCAAATCCCCCAGGCAGTCAAGCAACTACCACACAAGGCAGTCGCTACCGACTCCTGCGGGTAGTCAAGCAACTACCGCGGGTGGCGGTTGCTACCTGTTTCCAGCCCGGCAGGTAGTCAACAAACTACCTTCCACAGGCCCCTAGCAACCGGCTGGATCATTGTTCAAGGTGACCAGCCAGCTCAATAGACAGCTCTCCCCCCTCTCCCAAAACGGAAACAGGCTGTAGGGTACCAACTACACACCCTAAAGCCCTGTTCCACACCACATGGGGCCCAAAGAGCGCCACCATGTGGTGGGGAATAGTATGAAAAAATATAAACCAACAAAAAATCCTGAAAAATGGGCCCAACACCTTTTTTAAAACTATATCAAATGTTGTCAGGGCCCCTGTAAAAGGTCCTGTACGGTAGGTTTGGACCCAAAAGGGTACATGTTAGTTACTTTAACACCCTGAGAGTGTGTAATAAGGATAGAAAGATGCCTAGCTTCGTGCTAGATGACTCACAAGGTACCAAACACTCATACAAAACCCCCTTGTGTCCCTGGTAACTAAACCTGTGCATAACTAATCATTACTAGGAGTGTACTGTCCAATTAAGTGACTGTAGAACACCCTAATATGGACAAAAGAGTCTCAGACACAAAATGTGCTTGCAGAATGGCATCCCCAGAGCATGTGTTCAAACCCCTGGCTTCAGGAAGCCATGAATTATATTTAAAAATATTAATTAAATACTACTTCTTTGGTAGATACAGTGAGGTCATTAAGGGCACATAAACGTGTATCAAGCCCCAAGAATGATGACATAGGGCTTCCTGTACCTCTGTAGTGACCAGAGCAGGTCTACAGAAACACACTGATGGCCTCCTGGCCTCATCACTAGCCTGGGTCACCCTCCTTTGGCTGGTAAAAAGACTGTACCATGAGGGGACCCAAATGATATAAATAAAGGCTCTTCCCCCAGCCATTTCTAACTCATTAATCCAGTCTTATAGTCATTATTCCTTCAGATATTTACTTCCTCAAGACATCAAACCCTTATAAGAAATAAGTGTGTGATCCTTGACCACTTTCTGATAAAATTATAGACAAAACTCTTGAATCCTTACTTTTTGGCCATAATCAATATCCAACCATTCAGCCTGCCTCAGAACCAGCTTCAAGCACCCCAAATCCCTGCATATTGGCCCATCCATCAAGCATAAGTGCGGATCTAGACCTAGTAAGTGATCCTGCTGACTTATACTCTTTTTGTAGGTTCTGCATAACCCAAACCCCAAGGAAATTACACACACCGTCCTTGAAAGGAGTCCTTTTAAACCCCACAGGCACCACAATGGATCTTAAATTTTCCCAAACAGAAATATACCTGTGTTCCCAAGGGCTCAAAAACTCCATTAAGGTCTTTGCCTCTCCCTTTGAATTTATTTTTATAAATATATTAATATATTTAACCCTTTAAGCCAAAATATATCTTGGGCATTTCTCCCTATTTTTGCTCCAGAATTTTCATCACCTCTAGTAGCTAGAAGGAGGTAGGTCCTTGGAATCTATTAGGCTGAAAGTTGAGTAGGAAAATCAAAAATTTTGTGAGATGGTTGATACAATAAATAATGAGAATTCAATTTCCTATGATTCTGTATCAAATAATCATGTCTCATTTGTGGAGTATTGCTGGAAACAGAATAGTTTCTTGTTTTTTGGGGATGTTAATCAATCTATAACCCATTTCTGAGTTGGGTATTGAGAAATAGTTGACAAGTAAGATAAGAGTGATTATATGCGGTTGGATTTCTCAAGTGAAAATGATTATAGGTGGTTGGATTATTCAAGTGAGAATAATTACAGTGGGGTGGATTTCTCAAGTGAGAATGATCATAGTTGGTTGGATTTCTCAAGGGATGAGGATCAGAATTTGGAAGAATTTCATGAGGATTGGGGTGGTGTGACTCATTTTGAACCTCCATGAAAGTAATTGAGGAGTTTCTTCTAGGCATATTTGGAAAATGACTCATGGTTTTTTCATGAATATGAATCCAGGAAATGAAAAATGTAGATAGTGGTGTGGCAAGAGAAGGGGGTATTCATTTAGAAAAACTCACAACCAAGCCCCTTGATGTTAAACTAAAGCTGATCTCATTGGTTACATCCACCTTTTAGACTATTATCTGTTACATGTCTGGAAAAAAGTGTTCTCCTGGGTTGCATCCCCCTGTTACACGGAAGGTGTTGTAGATATGTATGTAGGTACATGGGTGTGTGCAAGGAAAAAAGTGTAAAAAAACTTATTTTTTGTATAGGCACATGCAGATATGTTGGGTTGTGAGATATAGATCCTGGAAAAAAAAGTGGACCCAAACCTTAGGAGATAAATTTATATTCACATGAAGCAACAAAAAAGCAGAAACTACAAAAAAAATACAACAATCAGATGCAAAGTTTTCATCCTCAATGTTGCTAAGTTGAATGGAGAATGCAGGACCAAGGCAAATAACTTTGCCAAGGGTGCAGGACCCAATATTTTTATTATATAGTAGACAATAAAAAACAATTTGAAGGGGAAGACTTAAACCACCCCACACAAGTCTGAGTGAGGTTAAAATATGCAGTGAACAATTTATTAAATTTTAAATAAAATTTAAAAATAAAAAATAAACATTCAAAAACACATATACATATATAGTTCATCATTTTCTTCATACCCCCAATCCTTAAGTTAGGTTGGCTTCAAATTCCCCACAAAATCCTCCATCTGTGAATTTTTTTAGACCGAAACCTACCTATAGCTTTTAGACTTTCTTTTATAGTAAAAAAACATCCCCACCCCTCAAAATAACCCCATAAATTGATTTCACACCAAAAATGACCAATGATCACTCAGCCAAAGTACCCCTCTATCTCTCATAGATTAGAAGATGCAGCTCCAATTAACCCTGGTCAACCCACATCCCAACCAGGTGCCAGAGATCAGTGAAAGGCACAGGGATACTCTGGAAGCCCTCAAATACATACCACATACAGAAGTAATATATTCAAGACACTTCATGCAGCACCAAACAAAATCCTGCAGCAGTATAAATAATTAATATATGCAAGATACTACATGAAGCACAAAAAAACCCCCTGAAGCAGTATACAGAATTAATATATGCAAGACACTGCATGCAGAACCAAAAAAACCACCACCATACAGAGGAAATTTATGTATGAGGGGCCTGTATCACTCATCAAATCACCATACAGAAGCAATCTATGCAGGAGGCACCGGTATCAATCACCTCATCAGTATAGCACAGCAATATGTCCAAGTTTGTACATGCATTTAAGCCATGCACAGCCTCTTTCCCTGAATAGCCAAAATACCTCATGTAACTGTATTCCACTGTAGTACATAGGGGCTCAGGGCGCCCTCACAGGCAGCCCTGAGGGCAGGAATTTCTATAAAAGGAGGGCCTCTCTGCCCTATCCAGGTTATATCCTCCATCACCCCCACCAGGGATCATCATGCCTTCCAGGACGGCTCACCCTTTATAAATAGGTCAACAACCCATTACCCCATACATTGAGATTGTCAACCAATTAAACCATACTTATGACCATCATCCATCAGCACCATCATCAACCCATTGCCTCATACTTTTGACCATCAACCCATTACCCAATACCTTAAAGATCAGCAACCCAGCACCCCATACCTTGAAAATAATCATCATCATCCATCATCATCATTATCCATCATAATCATCCATCATCATTATTATCCATCATAATCATCCATCATCATCATCATCCATCATCATCATCCTCCATCATCATCTTTTTTCAATCATCACCATCCATCACCATCCATCATTTTCATCATCACCATAATCACCTACCTTGACCATCATCATCATCCCTTACTTCAACCATAATCATCATCCATAGGTACTTTC
The DNA here is from genome assembly GCA_025617555.3 of Puccinia polysora. Lineage (NCBI taxonomy): Eukaryota > Fungi > Basidiomycota > Pucciniomycetes > Pucciniales > Pucciniaceae > Puccinia > Puccinia polysora. Next base: position 37,120,848 of record CM062632.1, on the reverse strand, counting down.
ATCATTATCCATCCATACTAACATCATCAAACATCAATTGCCACTGTCAGCTACCAAATCAACACTTTCAACCACAATCAGTTATCAATTTTAGGCCCAAAATTTCAACCTTATCCAATCATCACCTGTAACATAAAAGCAGTATCCATCAATAAACAATCAAAAAAGATCAATTATCTAAAGGATAGTGTTAAACTTTGTATGCACTCACGCCTGTGCTACCTATATTTTTAATCCATATAGGATGCAAGTATGTGCTTCTAAGTCCCATTGGAAAACCACACGTACCACACAGGCCTGTGTAGATGTCACATATTTGGGGAAATTGGGTTCAAAACACATGAAATAAGTCATTTGATACATGGGCCATCATGGGCCACCCAAGCAAATGGACTTTTGTGGGCATTACTGGGACCAAGGCTCATTTTGGACATACTTGGCCAGCCAGGCTGGCCCACCAAAGTTTTCATTTCCTGAATTTGGTCTTGGAAATCCTTTTTGGGCCCGCTTGGGGCCTCTTTTTCTTGCATTCTTCCCCTTGTGGGGCCCAATTGCCCATGCAGGGCCTTTGCAGGGGCAGAGGGACTCCAAATGAAGTCCCCTACCCCGGCCGCAGGAGCTGGGACCATTGGTCCCAGCTCCCTCTCCTCCCCTTTCTTATCATTGTGAGGGGGGAGGAGGCTAGCTGGCTGGTTGCAACCAGCCAGCAATGGACCCCAGGGCAGTTTTCATTGACCTGAACAGTGGTGCGGGGAATTTCATCACCCCCCCCACCTGTGAAATGTGGCAGCAAGTGGGGCCCTCTCCCCCCCATTAACAAGGGGGAGGCGCCCAGGGCTGGGGGGACCTGATCCCCCCCATCCCACTTTATTTTTGGTTTTCCTGGGGCAAACCTTGTCCCAGGAAACCACCAGGGGATTTTACCACCCCTTCTGGTCACCTAGGTAGGAAAGAGGGGGGGAGGCATTTCCGCCAGTTACACCCCCCCTGTGTGATTTTGAGATGAGACCCAGGTGAGTCCTGGGTTCCACCTGGCCCATATTTGGGGCCAGGGGCTGGTTGCATCAGGAAACCAGCCAGTAATTGAGGTCACAGAGGTAGCAGGGCTGTTTTTAAGGGACAACCAGACCAAGGACTGAAAAGCCAAAGGGCCCTTTCAGGCCTGTAAGGGTGGAAACATCAAAATAAAGTGGAAAATTCCAGTCAAAAAGGTTCAGGATGCATTGCCCTGTGGGCCAATACAGCCCAAGCCAAGTAAAAAAGCTTTTAGAGCCTCTACAGCCCCTTTGGAGCGTAATGTTTGCCTTTTCCCCTGTTGTATCATGGGTACACAAGAGGTCAATATTTTTTACTTGAGCGGCTCTTCTCCCTGCTCTTTTCCATCATCCAGTCAAATTCATCAATTTGAATCCCTCCAATCAATTTTACCACATATTAACCCATTGTTAGAGCCCATTATTTATTATAGAAAAAAGGTTTCCAGAATTTCTTTTGCTTTAATTAATCTTCCTCCTGCCACTAAGATAATTGCTGGCTATAATTTTCACAGATAGGGCTAGGTAAAAGATTCTTCCCTAAATCATCTTCTATCCTACAATTCACCCATCTTTTCCACCATTTTTTCCTTATCAAGCTTGAAAATATTGATCCTAGGTCTGATATAGACTACTATAGTAGCAACTCTATCTGAAAATCAGCCACAAATCTTTGTTCTTTTATTCTTTTAGGACTTATCACATTACCCAGAGTGAAAGGGAATCCAAAGCCTCCCGTAGTATTATTCTATCATATGAATTTTTTTAATACTGAATTCCCCCTCAAGTGACGGCCAGAAAGCTATTTGGTAAACTTTACCAAATCCCAAAGGAGTCTCCACAGCTGTTTTCCTTAAATTGTTTCTGTTTTGAAAGGTTGCAAAAAGAATAAACAGAAAGAAACAGCGCGTAAGTGGACATCCAAAACCATTCTAAAAATATTTTCACATTTTTCCTTCATTTAAAGGCCTTCAAAAGCTGGTCAAAAAATATGTAAAATTAATAAAAGATGTTATGTCACAAATGTTTTCCCTTTTTTTTGATAATTTCTTTCTAACTATTTTGGTAAATATGAGAGGACAGAAATTTTTTGAATATGACAGGAAATTGAAACATGTTTTTTCTGATTTTTATTCCTTCATTTTCCCACTAAAAAATTGGATTAACATTAAAAAACAGATGGCCTTTTAAACTTTTTTTTTCCATATATTTCTGAAGCATTTTCCAGTTTTGGAGCTTTCAGTAGCTTATTGGGAATTGAAAAGGGAAAAAAATAATTATCTGGGGATTATTGGGATCAATTATTTAACTGCAAATATTTGATGCAAAATCAGAAATAACACAAAATTTCTGTTTTGGGGTTCCATTTGGAACCATTTCCAATAATATCTTATTTCTTTTGGTATAATCCTGCTTTATGGTTCATTTATTAAACTGATTTTTTTTTGTAATGATATTTAAGGTCAAAAAAAATTACTTTTCATCTTCTGATAATTCTGAAGTGGTAACTATTGATAAATTGAATATAGTTTTTATTTCATTTCCTCTTAAATAATAATGATTATTCCTCCTTTAGTATCCATAAAAAGATTTGATTTTCCCCAGGAAGGCCATATCACAAATTTCACATTTTCAAGATTTGATGGTTGATGGGAACTATTGTTTTAGATCATTAGTATTTTATTTAGGCTGTAAATCTGAATATTTGAGTTGAATAAATCAGGAGATTATCAAGTAAATGGAATCAAGATCTCTCTTCAAGGAGGAAAATTTTATGGATCAAGTCTGGGATGAAAATTTTGACAAATCAAGAAAAAATCTCAACCACCCTTCTTGACCTGCCTCTCAAATAAACTGGATCAAACTTCCTTGACTTGGTTTCCTATTGGAAGATACATAAAAAATGCCAGTGGTACTTTTATCTAAAATTATTCCATCAGTTTATTTTCCCCTAAATTCCCCTCCAACTGCAAATTCTCAAATTCCTCCCATACTTTTAGTTATTTTGGAAGCATTTAAGCACATATTTTCTTTCTGCTTATATAAATCTGAAATGTGGCCAGCTCCCAAGTTAGATACCCTTTTGAAGGTCTTTTCTGGGCAGGAAGCAGAAAAATAAGAGTTTTTGATTCATAATAACTCAGAACTTGGTTGAAAAAATTTTTTTCCTCCTACAAACTCTGCACATCCAAGAAAGAAATTATAATAATTTGAGATTTATTTAATGATTTTTTTTATTTTTTTCCTGAATTTTTTATAATTAATTTTTTTATTGATTCTTGAAACAATGATTTAGAGCAAAAAATTCCCACTGGTGTAATTTTAATTATGAATTTTTTGGGAAAAAAAAACCTAAAAATAATCCTCAGATACTTTCATTGTGCAATTTTTAATCCCCAATAAAAGATTGCAAGCTCAAAATTTTCAAAATACTCCTGGAAGATATGGAAACAAAAAAGTTTAAAAGAAAATATTTTTTTCTATGTTAATGCAATTTTGGCAGTAAATTGAAGTAATAAAAATCTGCAAAAAAAAATCTTCATTTCCTGTTATATTTATAAACTTTCTGTTTCTTCAGATTTTCCAAAATGGTTAGAAAAAAATTATTAAAAAAAATTGAAATAGTGGTGACATACTATTTTTTCTTTGAAATTTTGAAACTAATTTTGAAGGACTTTAAATTAACCAAAAGATCTGAAGAAATACAAGCAAGATTTTACATATCCCCCTATGCGCTGGCATCCTTTATTATTATTTTTTTCTGGAAACTTCACAAAACCATGAAAATTGAAGGAAACCTGTGTGGATGGGTGCCATTGTGGAGTTTTCAGAACTGTGAAAATCTTGGCATTGGTAGGAAAAAAAAGTACCCATATATATATATATATATATATATATATATATATATATATATATATATATATATATATATATATATATATATATATAGAAACAAGCCAAAAAATTGGGAGGGAGGACTGCCACCACCTCACCCATTTATAGGAAAGTTTTGAACCTGCAGGGAAAAATTTCTTCTGTTTTAAATTCAAGAAATATATATACATACATATATATATATATATATATATATATATATATATATATATATATATATATATATATATAGGGCGTGAGAACTGCCACCACCTCACCCTACATTACCTGAGGTTGAAAAAGGTGGTTCTCCTAGAAGTTTTTTCAAAACCACTGAAACACAAGGGTGTTGGTTTCAGAAAGGCTATCAAAAACATAAGGCCCATCCCCCCCCTCTGGCATGTTGAGGGGGGGAGGAAAAACCAATAATCTCATGCCATGGTATGGGATAATAGGCCACAAAATCACAGCATGATATACAACTCCCCACTGGGTGGGAAAGCACACCAGATGGTTTCATTATTGTAAGAAAATTACTAAAATTATGCCAATGATGCCTTTTGGTATAAATTTAGCAAAAGGAATTGCCAAAATGACACAAAAGGTGACATTCAAGTCTTTATTTTGGAATTATGAAATCCTGGGGAAATTGAAATTGAATTATTCGGAAATAAAACTGATGGAAAATGGGAAGAAAATAATTGCACACATAAATACAGGAAACAAAAATTCAAGTAATTCAAGGTATATCAAGGAACTACAGTTCAAACAGGAAAAAATAAACAAGAAAAATAGCAATCAAATGAAGAATATTTTGAAATGAAAGATATTGAGATCCTCTAATAATTTTTTTGGGACTTTTTTAGGCCATTTTCCACCTCCATTGGGTGGGTATACCTTGATACCCTGATGGAGCAAAAAATCTATCAATAAATGAAATTCTCCCCACCTAATCTGTCTCATTCATTCATTTAATTTAAAATTTTTCATCAGTTAAATATTTTCAGAAGACTCAGATCCTTATCAGCTGCATGAGTTTTTGAACTTTCATCATTGAAAAACTCATATTTTTAAGGTTTTAGTGTTTTTTGAAATATTCAAAAAAGGATTATAACTTTTTTCCGGAGTTTAATCTACTTTTTCTGGGATAAATATAAATACAACTTTTTCAGGCATGAATTTTCCTATTCAAAGAATGATAATTGCTTTTTCAAATGGAAGCTCTTCAAGATATAACTATACTCCTAGAAAATGCTTGCAAGTTTTTCATTTCTTGTGTTACTTTTCATTTTGATTCCCTATCATTCCATCCCCCCCTAAAAAATGGAGAGCCTTAAATATTAAATACAAAATAAAAGGTAAAAAACCTGTCTAGATCCTCCTTTACTCTTTTTGGCTATTATTCCACACTAATAATCAACTTTATATCTATTTTATTATCACTATGGCCTTTTGGAAAGAAAGGGGTATCCCTCATTCATTTGCACAGCCAATTATTGGTGCCTCCAACTGTAAATCCTAATGCTTTTCCACATTTTCAAGTTGGAATCCCTATCAAGGGTCATCTCCAACATATTAATTTTTTTATCTTCCACAGTGACACTTCTCTCAGACTAGGCTTCACAACTGGTCCGTTGACTCCTGTAGCAATGGCTTTCTCCTACCCATTGTCCTGGCAATAAAGCTTATAATCTTTTCCTGCCCTTTTTTCTCACTCAGAATTCCCTGATGTGCGGTTTCCCTCTTTAATTCACATTTGGTAATATGCACCCCCCATTTTTTCTTCAAGCCCAACCAACAGCCCTGGTTATTTCAGCATTGCAACCATATATTATTTTTCACCTTTCATTGTTTCCTTCTTTTTGTGGAACCCATGATGTATCCAGAACCCCAGCTTCTCCTGTTGTTGGCTCAGAATCTTCAATTTTAAGTCCCAATAAATCATTGCTAAAATATTTTGGTTGGCATGGCCCAAAGGTTGCATTAATAGGTAGCCACCAGAGTGTGAGAGGATCACATCCATGCAATGTGACCAATTCCTGAGTTTTGTGATTTTTGTTTTGAGAAAAATACTTCCATATTTCTATTTATTTAATAATAGGGTTTATCAGATTTAAGCAAACCCACCATTTTTGAATGGCAGGTTTCAAACCAAATCCGCCATTTCAAACCTGCCATTAAAAATCAAAAAAAACCCCATTTCACATCAGACGTGTCAGAGTCACCTGTAAATAAGTGGGTTTTTTCAAATAAAGTATTTAAAGGCTTCCACCAGCTTTCCACGTCATCCACCCCTGGCTTCCCACCTCCTTCTACCTCTGACCTCATTGCAAATTTTTTACCTCTAGCCTCATCATAAGAAGATTCACCACTCTCATCAATTTATCACCCTCATCACTTGATCACTCACCACTTTATTTCTCTCATTGCTTCATTGCTCTCATTGCTTCATTGCTCTCATTGCTTCATTGCTCTCATTACTCTAACTTTAACCTCATCCAAAGAATCCAATCATCTTTTTATTGCTCTTGTCAATTTATTTCTCTCATCACTTGATAGCTCTTATCACTTTATCTTTCTTTTCACTTTATCCCTCTCATCACCTTATTTCCCTTACTCTTTCCAAATGGCCCCTCAGCAAACCTCCCCCCGCAAGTCCACACAAAATTCCAACAAACCAAAGCGGAAATTTCCAAGGAAATCCACAACAAACAATCCTCCCCCATCAGCTTCCAAGGGCTTAGGCTCATCCATTCTAGAATGGCCAAAAACTCAAGCCAATGGGGCCTCCCACATTGCTTTCAAAAACTAGTGAAGACTTTCAGACTCAAACCTCCTCTGCCAAGGGCAAGCCAAATGCCTCCAATTCCATCATTATCAACCCCAAAAGTCATCAAAAGAGGAGGAACACTTCAGGTTTTTCAGGCTTTGAAGAAATCATGGAGAAGGGAGATTCATGGAAGTCCATTGGTTTAATATCCTTGCTTTCAAAATAATGCTCATTGCTTTTTGCCTGCAAAAAACAGTCAAATCACAAATTGAATCAAAAAAAATTTAGTTTGAAAGAAAAAAGTGGGATTGTCAACTGGCAATGGATGTTCAAAAGCAGAAAGCCAAGAGTTTGACTCATCAACAAAAATGGGATTCAGAGTGGAAGTTGAAACAGGCTGAGGTAGAGTTTCAAAAAGAGGAAAAGGATAAGGATCAACAGCAAGCACACCTGGAAAAGGAGAGGGAACAACTTGCAACCAAAAAAAAAAGATAAGGTATCACTAGCTTTGGCTTGCATTGGTAGCAGTAGAACAGTAGATGAAATAAAGCAGATAACTTGAATGCTGGGCTTGTAAATATATTTGCATGGGTGAAAGAAAAACAAAAAAATTATTTTTGATTACAATCTTTGAGAGTATTCTTAACCCCACCAGCATACAGATGTTTTTTGTTTTTATTTATACAATTGAAGTTTAAAAATCCAAAGGACGCAGTTTCTGACCAGACCAGACCACCCTTTCATTAATACCTTCCTCATCAATGTCCAAAGATATTTTGGAATCTCTCATTAGAATCCTCTTATGGTGACGGGCCCTATTCTTCCCACCTTTCATTATGTTTCTCAATCCATCTCCTTCCATCTTGATCCCTCACATTCATATACTCTGATTGGGGTGAGTAACAAAATGGAATTTGATTTTTTGTGTAACATTTTGAGGGGGTGGGAGAAGGATTTCCTATTTTATTCATTATGTTGGTCAATCCATCTCCTTCCATCTTGATCCCTCCCATCCATATACTCTGATTGGGGTGAGGAACAAGATGGGATTCAATTTTTTGTGTAACATTTTGAGGGGGGTAGGAGAAGAATTTCAAATTTTATGGAGTTTTTTGGCTGCAACCTGATTGATGAATGTCTCTTGCTTCCAAGAAAGGGATTGTTTTAAACATCCAAAACGGTAAGCCCATATACCATGGGGTTCTTACGCATCCGCACAAACAGGTAGGTCAGACCAATCCATTGTACGCCTTCATCCACCTTTCTGACTGTGCCTAATTCAATCTCTGCGTAAAATGAAGCCACAATACAAGGTATGAACCTATGGTTGTAAACTTGGTCAGGACCATTTTAGCTCAAATAAAATGATCCAAAGTTGAAAGGATACTTACTGAAATTCTATTGGATGTTGTTTAGTAACGGCAGAAACATAATGATCCAATTGATTGTGGGTTTTGCAGATATACCCAACTCCATTGTCTTCATATTTAGGTCAACCTGAAAAAAGCCAAAAAATGGGACTTCAAGGTATTGATTGATGTGATGACCTCCAAATGTATGGCACAGTTGATTGATCACACTTACCAGCTCTTTGAAAGATCTTAAGTATGGCCAATATTCCCAGATCAACAAATGAGCCTTTGGAAGCGTCTTAAAGTTGTGTACCTTTTATGATGACTGCCTAAGCTGTCAGATTGACTCCCCAGGCTAGAGTTTCTGTGCAGAATAGTACCTAATTCATGCTTTTAAGCTCAAAGAGAGTGATTCTGACGCAAAAAATAAAGGGCAAGCTTACCCTTGTTACTCCTTTCTCAAAAAGCTTTTCACTAATGTTGCAATCAGACCGCAACATTCCGGCATTATGAATCCTGAGAGAAATCAGAGAAAACCCCTCAGAATTGATGGAGATTTTGGCACCTCTTCTTGCCCATACGTTCAGCGCAACCGGAACTCACCTGATTGCTCACCTTTGTGCTTTTGCAGGTCATTTGAGAGATGGACACTGTGGATAGATTCCTGCAAAAAGCCATTGCCAAATCACCCAATGGTAGAGTCAATCAACAGAATTTTCTGAACACCGCGGTTTGGGAGACTTGCTATGTCACCTTGACCCCTATGGAGGTCAACATTGTTTTCCATTTTTATGGCATGGGAGACCTCAATGCGCGCCTCAGTCTTGATGAAATTGGAAAATTGCTTGACCCCATGTGGGAAAGCCATCAGTCACTCAAGAGTCCAATGATGGATGACCTCAACAATGGGAATTTTTGGCATGGAGGATGCAAATGATTGGTGGATGTAGGCTGAGATGGATGATTGGAATCATCCACCTGTTTATCCCCATCAATACAATTGGACGCTGATTTAGAATTGGCTTTGAGATCATTTTTGTGTTCATCCACAGGCGCAACTTGGTTGGGATTGGGGTGATGATCAGGACTTGGTTGAAGTTCATTGGTAGTTTCCTGGGACTCATTGACCTGAGTGGCTTCAGTCTTGTTGGTTGGTTCATCAGATTCAACGGTCAACTTGATCTTGATCTTCTGAAAATTCAAGATGGAGAACACACTCCAGACGGCACTGTGAAAATGGCTCTTGAGGTATTGTTTGGCCTCCCGGTGCAATTTGGACCTAATACTCTCAACCTCTTGGTCTTCTGGAGTAAAAGGCGTTGGATTGGTGGCTTCAAGTTGGAGATGATTGAAGATGAAGGTTTGTTGGGAGTGAGGATCTAATTATTGGTTTTGATCAGATGATGGATTGAGTCAAGCAGCCGGACATATAATTTCCTGTCAAAGTAAGATGTCAATTCACATCATCCAATTCCAAGGTTTTAACTGGATTTCCAGATCCTCTCTTCTTTTGCAGGGTTCCGGGATATTAGATGCTGTCTCTTTGGATATGACCTGATGAGCTGGTTTGGGTTTGAAGTTTGATGGTGACTCACTGGAATCTTTGAATTGGGTAGCTTGACCAATGTCAACTGTTCAATGTTTTATTGGGTTAAGGCCGGTAAAAGTCCTCTCTCAATCTTGGCGTCATCCCCAACAATAGGGCAAACTTCCTGTAACAAAAAAAAAGAAAATGCACAACAATGATGCTGAATTAGGAATCTCTAGAATCAAATCTAATCAATTGTGGGTTGATGATGGTAAGAGGGTAGGTAGAAAACCCTTTGAGGTTTGTTCAAAGCAAGATTTCAAATCAGGATCAGAAAAACGTTAAAGACATGATTGACCTCACCTGGGGTGACTGAAGGATTAACAATGAGGCCACGGCCAGTCTGTCTTCTTGTCTTCTAATGTGGCTTCCATCCTCCAATTCTGCCTGGGTTCAATGTACAAGAGACCAAGGGGAAGGGGGGGAGGGGCCATCACCAGTCTGTCTTCTAAGGTGCCTTCCATCTTCCAATTCTGCCTGGTTTTTATGTACAAGAGACCAAGGGGAAGGGGGGGAGAGGAAACCGCCAGTCTGTCTTCTAATAATATTTTTATTTAAGAATTTTCTTTCCAGAGAAAGAGAGAGATAAGATAGATCTGGTCAAGAGATCTGGTTATGTGAGCCTCAACTAAAGTAGTATGATGTTGATTACAGACCGGCTTGGAAAATCTTGAGAAATCTTGCCTGCACCCACCACCACCACCAAAGAAAAAAAAAACTAAGGAGAAAAAAGAAAAAAGAATAAGAGTTAGAACAGAAATGAAAGTAACTATTTATTTATTTAGGTAGAAGATTACCAAAAAAATAGTCAACAAGGTTTGATCACAAGTTTCCTATCAGAGATCAAGGATGGATCAGTGATTGGCTAATTGATGGATTCCTAAGTGATATACGGTGCTAATCAAGTAGCAAGTTTGGCTTGACATTCTAGGATGGATACATACTTTGGTTTGAGCAGAGGATGGATGGATGAACTGACAGGATGGAATGATGATCAATTGGAACAGGTTGATTGTTGGAGAGGATGAGTTTGCAGGGGTGTAGATGTGGATCAAGGTTGATTATCAAAGGAGTGGTTGTTGAGGGCTGACTGAAGAGGTTGATTATGGTAGATAGATAAGAATTCAGTGAGTGCATGGAGGTTGAGATGAGAGAAGAAGTGAGTGGTGAGGGATTACTTACAATTGATTTGAGATTGAGATTGATTTTGGTTGGATGAGCTGATTGAGTTTGGATTGAACAGAAGAGATGATGAGTAAAAGTTGAGGATGACAAGAGCCCATGGACCGGTATGGATTTGCTGATGTGGATGGGTGTTTTACATGTGATGGATTGTGGATGGATGAGGACACATAAATGGCAGGTTTAATGGCGGGTTTGATGTTTGAAATCCACCATTTTTATGAAAACCGTCATTTCAAAATATACAGTTAGGGGGTATTTGTATCTCAGAAACCCGCCATTAAAAATGGTGGGCTTGGTCAAAAAAAAGGCAGGTTTCTAATGACAGGTTGGCTAACTCTGATACAACCTAATATTTACTAAATAATATTTACTAAATGATATTTACTAAATAATATTTACTAAATAATATTTACTAAATGATATTTACTAAATAATATTTACTAAATAATATTTACTCAATAATATTTAATAAATAATATTTACTAAATAATATTGACTAAATAATATGTACTAAATAATATGTACTAAATAATTTTTACTAAATAATTTTAACTAAATAATATTTGCTAAATAATATCTATAATTTTATTAATTTTTATTATTTATTATTTGTTTAATGTTGAATCGTTAAAAATATAGATAAATTTATGCCAGAAAAAAAATATAAAAACAATATAAAACAAAATAATCAAATTAAAAATAAGCTTTTTTTGAATAAAAAAACAAAATAAAAAATAAAAAAATAAAAAAATAAAAAATAAAAAATTATATACACATTCAAATTTTCAAAATAAATATAAAAAAATAGATCAAATTAAATGCACCAAATGACTAATTAAGGCCACATCTTTAATCACAAATTTATCTTCTGCAGAGTGGGAAGCCATTGCTTCTGTGGTTTTCATTGGTTAGCCAAGAAAAAAATGGCTGCAGAAAAGTTGATGGCCTTTCCCTGTTCAGCCTACTGGAAGGGAAGGCGCTTCTCTCTTCCCTTTTCAAGGTGGGATTATTTCCCTGAACTTTTTTCATGGGAAGAAATAATTCTTGGTTTTAATTTGATAAAGAAAATACTAAATTCATGCCTTGGGAAAGGTTTAGTTTCATTTTTATTTTTTTATTTTTTTTATTTTTTTGTTTTGTTTTTTGTTTTGTTTGTTTTTTGTTTTTGTTTTTTGTTCTTCTTCTTGTTGTTTGTTTGTTCTTTTTGGGAGCTTGCTACTATTGCAGAGCAAGCTTCAAAAGTAACATAAATAACATAAAAATAATAATAATAAAATTAACCTAAGAAGAAGCACGAAAACCATAAATATTATTGAAAAAATGGATTCTCCACACAAATTTAGGTAGGGTCACTCACTGAACCCACCCTTGAAATCCAACTCCTTATATTTTTAAATAACTAAGGAAAGAAAGACCAAAATACCATGGCACCACTATTGAACTTTTTGGCCCATTAAATATTTCACATATTCTGTCACGTATAGGTTTCACATCTAAGATTGAGTCAGAATTGAGGTTTTGTGTATATTTTAGGAGTTACAGATGGAAATGTGTTCTGTCACAATTCCCGCCCGCAGCCGCGGCAGCCAATACACCAGCGCACGACTGAGCTACAGCTCTGTCACTCTGTCAAAGCCGTGTAAGAAGCCCTGGGCCTCTGACAAGTACGCAGCCACAGGACTATGGGTTGAAAAAGTGACAGGCAGCCTGAGAAACCTAGGTACCGCGCAAACATGCTACAACCTACACAGGAACATTCTACATATGTAATAAATGTTCCCGTCGATGGTAGATAGTCTAAAAATACATAAAATTATATAAAAATACTTAAATAACCTTTATACGTATTTTTTATTAAATATCATTCAAAGTACCAAAATGTTGAAAATAAGATAATGACTACTTCTAAAAATATATACTTTAATATACTATTATGAGAATTGCTAGACATCAATATTTTCGTGACATACTAAGAAAACTTATGATGTAAAAGTATGACATGAATACCCATGACTTACATTTTCAAGTAATTATTTTAGTAAAGCAACTGAATTTCAAAAATAAGGAGTAAAATCAATATCATGACTTTACTTCAATTATTTAATACATAATGAGAACTGACCTGACATCAGAATATCCGTAGGAATTTTTGTTAAAATAATTATTAACTTACTTGGAACATTTACTAAGGATAATTAATTGAATAATAAATAAAAAGGACAGATTAGTATTATTCACACGTCCAAACATCAATTATAAAGTAGAATCATTCCCATACCCTGTGGAATCAGATGCTACCCGTGTTACAGCACCAAAAACACGTGACAGTCTTCCACTGGTTACCCTGCTAGCCTCAGTGTCCGTCCCTTTGAGCCCCTGTACCCCTCAGAAGGACAATATTGGGACTCCAAAAGCTATAAATAAAGAGCTCTTTTGAGGATATTGATACCCAGAGGCCCAGTTATATTTACATCCAGACACCGTGCCAAGGTAATCAAATACTTATAAGAGATAATTAAGTGATTTATGGCTTTAGTATGATTAATAATATCCGTCCTCAACCCTTTTTTATCAATTTAAACTTCTGAACAACCTTATAACCCCAGTATACAGGTTTAACCCATCAGTGCACGTCCCAAACAGGTACCCAAACGATTTAATAATGTACCAGTGAGTCTTATAATCCTTTCTCTATCGTGGAAGCTTGGTTACAAAGCCCTGCCAATCCACCATGTATTTTATATACATATTATCTTTGGGCAAAATATCCTTTAAACTAAAGGCTCCAAAGTAACCAGGCCAACGTGTTTTCATACTGCATTCCCTGAAGAGAGGTGTCAAAGATCCCCAATATAATTTTGGCCCCTCTATGAAAATACTTAATAATCCATTTATCTATATTGGTTTATAACAATAAACCATATCCAAACCGATTAACCTTGCAATAAGCTTTATCCAAATATTTTAGGGATTTTTCCTGCATTTATTGAATAATATTTTATTATTTATTCTATCACCTCTGGTAGCTAAAGGATAGCAAGGATTGTGGCATCCAGGTGGCTGAAATTTTTTTTTTTTTTTTTTTTTTTTTTTCTGTAAAACCCATTAAATGTGTTATTTTAGCAAATTAAATCGTGAAATCCTTCCCTTTTTATAAAAAATGCAATTTCAGGACAGTTTGCGGCATCAATTTAGCCCGGGCATTCTTGTGAAACTCATAGTTGAAATAATTTTCATTTCATAAAAACATAATTTTATCAAGATTTATTAGAAATATTGGACTAATTCTGATAGTATCAATGCTTAGAAAGGTGCAAAAGGGATTATCAAAGTTAGTAACCTGCCATTTTTTTTGGCCAAACCTGCCATTTTTAATGAACGTTTTCTGAAATACACATAACCCCTAACGTGTGTATTTCAAGATGATGGGTTTCAACATAAAACCCGCCATTATCATCCATCCACCCTAAATTGCATGCAAAACACCCATCCAAACCTCCCCATCAGCAAATCCATACATCTCTCACTTGGAATCTCTCCAACTTCAAAAAATTTATCCTTGCTCATCATCATCTCTCACCATCATTCCAACCCTTCACCAACCGCTTCCCACCCTCAAGCCTTGGAGATCTTCTACCAAGCCAGAAAATTGATCTTTTCAGTCACCCACAAGTGAACCCCAGTCACCCCCTACACCATGCTTCTCCTCCTCCTCTCCCAGTCATTGGGCTCCACCACTCACCCTCCTCCTCCTCACCCACTTATTGTACTCAACCACTCACCACCAACAACAAGCTCACTACCACTGTCTCCATCTCCAGGTAAGTCTCCTTATCTCAACTCTCTTTTTGATTTCCTTGCTAACACTCCCCCTTTCCGCTCCCATCTTTGTTTCCAGCCCACCCCGGTATGCCCTCCCCCCCCCCTTGTTGCCCTTGTGCTAAACACTCTTTCCTTGCTTCCTCCCTCCTTTTTGGCCCACCAGACCCCCCCCCCCCCCCACCGCACCCCCTCCATCCACAGCCACCACCCAAGCAACCCCTCCCCCCATTCTCAACAACCCCCCCCCCCCCCTTCAACCAACAACCGCACCCCCCCTTTGACCAATGGGCCCCTTCCCCCCCCCCTTCTTTGACTGCGACCAGCTCCCCTTCAACTAATTTAAAGGCCAATTGACCAGCCCCCCCCTTTGATCAATCAGAGGGCCAATTGACTGCTCCCCACCTTTGGCCAACCAAGGGGCCAATCAACTGGTCCCCCCCCCTTTGATCAATCAGGAGGCCAATTGACCAGCTCCCCCCCCTTTGACCAACTGATGGGCCAATCAACCGCCACCCCCCCCCCCTTTAACCAATCAACAGACTAATCAACCGGTCCCCCCCCCCTCCCCCCTTTGATCAATCAGGGGGCCAATTGACAGCCTCCCCCCTTTGCCCAACTAACAGGCCAATCAACTGCCCCCCCCCCCCCTTCAACCAATTAATGGGCCAATCAACCGTCCCCTCCCCCTTTGACCAATTGATGGTCCAATTGACCATCCCCCCCCCCTTTGATCAATCAGGGGACCAATCAACCACCCCCCCCCCCTTCAACCAACAAATGGGCTGATCAACCAGCCCCCCCCCCTTTGATCAATCAGGGGGCTGATTGCCTTCCCCCCCTTTGACTGAAACCGCCCCCCCCCCCCCTTTGACTGAAACCGCCCCCCCCCCTTTGACCAACTGAAAGGCCAATTTACCAGCCCCCCCCCCCCTTCAACCCACCAATTGGCTGATCAAAAAGCCCCTCCCCCCTTCAACCAATCAATGGGCCAAGGTTTGAAGAGGTGATGATTATCTGTGAGAAGAGACAGACCACATGTTGCCCAGGGGGGGAGAGGAATGGGGAGAGTGATAAGGAGAGTAAAAAAAGTTGTTATTGATTCAAGTGTGTGATGAGAAGAATGTGAGCTTGGATGATCATTGTGGGCGCGGGTTATTATCTGCTCAGGCTGAGCATATGGATAGGCACATTGGCTCATCTGGCAATGGCAAACTTAGCTTAGTGGTTAAAGATCACTGACCAATGTTGAGGTTTTGGGTTCAAATCCCATAGTGTGCAATTAAATTTTGGCTTATAACTCTGCCACTGCCCTCAAAATGTTATACAAACAAATGAATTACTTATTGATCCTCACCCCAATGAAAAGTAAATGGTTGGGAGGGAAAAAGATGTAAGTAGATGATTTGAAAAACATACAGAGATGTGGAAAGAATAGGGCTTGTAACCCTCAAAATGTTATACAATGAATTGAATCCCTTCTTGATCCTCACCCCAAATGTAGTATGTGGATGGGAAATGATGATTTGGGAAGCATACAGTGACAGGGACAGAATGGGGCTTGTCAGCATTGGCTAGCGGCAATTTTTCGATTGATAGGTCTTGAATTTCTTCCTTATCTATTTGGATGAAAGAGCCAGCCTACCATGGTTTTATTCCTTAGTTCATTGGAGATAACCATTAAAACTAGATTTTGGAGTTTGGAAAACTTGTGTTTCATTATTGGATCCAAAGCAAGCGTCATAGTTGGAGGGAATTCTGAGCCAGTTTACAAGGTTGATATGATCAGCTCTCTTGAGCTGACTTGAGCCTTTGAAAGCCAATGGAGGGGATTGTTGGATTTTGAGCTCCTTGGGTATTTTTTCTTTGGTTCAGTGTACTTGGGGGGGAGGTTTGCTGAGGGGCAATTGAAAAAGAGTAAGAGGGATGAATAAATGAAGCAATAAAGCAATGAAGCAATGCAATGAAAGCAGGGATGAAGGGATGAAGTGATGAAGTGATGAAGCAATGAAGCAATGAGAGTTAGGATGTGATGAAAGGGGGGATGAAGTGATGAAGGGATGAAGAAATGAAGCAATGAGAGAATTTATGTGATGAAAGCAATAAAGTGATGAGTGTGATGAAGCAAGTTGAGATTGATGAAGCAAGTTGAGAGTGATGAAGTTATTAAGGGATAAGAGTGATGAAGCCAAGAGGATAGAAAGAGAGGAGAGTGATAAAGTGATGAGAGCAATGAAAATCAAATTTTTCCAATGATATTGGAGGTATAATAGTTTGGACAAGGTTGGAGTTTGAAACCAGGGGTGATGATGTTTAATTACAAGTGGTTGATTCAGTAAAAGCCTTTATATACTTTAATTGGAAAAACTTACTTATTTCATGTTAACTTAGACACATCTGATCTGAAATAAGTGGGTTTTTTATTTTTAATGGAAGGTTTGAAATGGCGGATTTGGGTTGAAACATGCCATTAAAAGATGGAAGATTTGGGTTGAATACTGCCATTCAAAGCTGGAGGTTTTTCTTAACTTTGGTATACCCTAATAGGGTATAAACTATAAATGAATTATTTCCGCAAGAATATTTTCAATTAATTCCAGTTATATAAGATTGATTCAAATTTTTTAGTCCCAGATTTTGCAATGAAAATTTGGAAAAAAGCTACTTAAACTGTTACTGAATAAACTTTGGTAGTCTTAAATTATTATGAAAATGATATCCTATGGATATTTCATGTGATTTGTTTATTTTTCTTTTATTATTATTAAAATATATTTGAAGCAAGTCTTAATTATTCTATTAGGGCATCCGTAATTGAAAGAAAAAAGTGTGCACACACTCAGGCATGAATTTTGGGT
Organism: Puccinia polysora; assembly: GCA_025617555.3. Taxonomy (NCBI): domain Eukaryota; kingdom Fungi; phylum Basidiomycota; class Pucciniomycetes; order Pucciniales; family Pucciniaceae; genus Puccinia; species Puccinia polysora. The sequence continues at coordinate 37,103,368 of CM062632.1, read as the reverse complement.
AACAATCACGCTGCCTTTCCTCTGTGTATTTTCATTGGAAATGTATGGGGTCTACTTGAGATGATTTTACGGTTGCATGAGTGAATTCCTTCCTAATAATAATATTCAAATATTCTTTTATGTTCACATAAAAAATGCCTTCTGGAGTTTCTTTTGTGCCATTAGCCATAAAAATGTAATATAAAAAAATTAATTTTTTTCAGAAATCAAATTATCTTCAAGTACCTAGAATTATCAGAAGTCTTTTAAATCAAGAAGTGTTAAAAGAATTTGATTTTCCTTTTAATTTCTCAAAAAATCAAAATATGAATCAATATTTTTGTGAACCCTTTTCCTTCAATTGGTTTCCCCATTTTATTTTGAATAAATTATTCTTAATTTTTCTGACTCATTCATTATTAATCTTTTTCTGATTGGAATTAGATTTATCATTTCATTTTGAATACTTATGTTCAATTTGATATTTTTCAAAGTATAGTTGCTGGGTGTTTTTGCAATTAGGAATTTGGTTGAAGCAGTTGTGATTTAATCAGTAAAAATTTGAGTCAAACAAAAAAACTGTAGCTTTTAGGATTGATATATATATTTATAAAAAAAATTGATAGAAATAAAAGGGTTAAAGGAGTTTCTTTAATAGGCAGGCTCCCTCTAATCAATACAAAAAATTGAAAACTGAGACAGAGTAATAATCAAAAATTTGTTATTCCTTGAAATATTAGGGTAATGATGCATTTTCCCTTTCGTTTTCGATGCATACATAATACAAATTAAATTAGATTTTCAAGATATTCAATATTTATTTTTTTTATCCAATTCTGATCAAGCTTTATTTTTTTAGCTAGATAACATATTTCAGGCTTGAATACATAATTATTTCCTGTTATAATTTCTTTATGCATTTCATGTTTTAGTAATAGGTTGAATTCATCTATTCTTCAACTCTGCTTTGATTCATTATTGCTATCAGGGCCTTCCTTTATTTCATATCACTGTAACACCCCTGTGTTATATTTGAAAGAAACCAAATATTTAATAAATTCACTATTATTCACCATATTTATATTATCCTTTTTTATATTATGATCCAGATCATCTATTATTTCATTTTTAGTGTATTTTGAATATTATGAAAAATATTTTAATATTTATTTCCCTCAAAAAGTATTAAATCCTCAACACCCCCCCCCCTTAATCTTGTGGGGTGAAGTAACTTCACATATATAGAATATCTTATATGCTTGGTTCTGTCTAATGCTTTAGTCCTTATTTCTGCAACCATATGTGCATTTGAAATTTCTTCTAGTGCTTCTTCCTTATAATTTACTGCTTCTCTTATTTAATTTTAATGAAAATATTTTTTTTCTCAAGTGGAAAACTGGATTGAAGTCCAAATTGATGACACTTTGGTTATCAGAATAGATTATAGCATAATCTTGAGGCTTATAAATGTCTTCTGGTATTTTCCTTATCAATTTACCTCTTTTGATGCAGCAATATAAGTTCTATATTTAGCTTCAGTTGATTATAAATCTATGGCTGATATCTTCTTTGATCTCCATGAAATCAAATATGCACAAGAAACTAGGTAAGAACCAATTTTTGACCATTTTAAGTCATTTTCTTCCCAAATTGACTCCAAATGACCCACAAGGTTAAAGTATCTTCCAACAGGATACTGACCTAAACTCTGGGTTCTTTTCAAATATCCAACACATCTCTTGAATGAATTTCAATTTCTCATCCCAGGATTCTAAAAATGTTGAAAAAGAATCTCCACTGTATAAGTTATGTCTGGTCTTTTAAACTGAGAAAAAAACTCAAAGATCCTACATCTGCTCTGTAGTGCAGACCCTATTTCCTACATTCTTAAATTTATTCATCAGGATCTCCCTTCAAATTCAAATTAGATTGATTTGGTGTTCCAGAAACCTTTAAAACCTTTATATTATACTTATTAGCTCAAGATTCAACATATTGTTCTTGCTATACTCTGATTGAACTATCTGGTTTATGTGTTATCTTCATTCCCAATAAATTTTGAGCCTTTACTAATTCCTTAATTTTTAAATACATTTTTATCTCATTCAGGAACTCTTCTTTTTTTGTCCCAATTACTATGATGTAATCTACCCACTCAAACAAAACTGTGCCAATATTGCTGAATAAACATGGATCTCCTTTTCTGGTTTGAGATTCTGCTGAATTTAAACACTGAAAGATTTTATTTTACCAAGATATTGCTTCTTGCTTAAGTCCATTTAACAAATTATTGATCTTAAGTAAATAATCACTATTTATATGTTTCATTATTAATACCTCAAGCTTTTTTTGAAAAATCATATTCTTCAAAGACTTCTGGAATATTTATATAGGCCACTTTCTCCTCTTCTAACCAGCATTAACTTAAGCTGTAACAAAATTTGCTTTTCTTATCTCCTCTCCTATCTGAGCTTCCAGTGCAAATAAATACCCTGAAGTTGATAATCTTCCAGTTGGGGAGAATTTTTCCTGATATTCAATACCTTTTTTCTGTTGAAATCCCTGGAAAAACATGTGGCTTTGTATTTTGGCAACTGCCACAACTCATTGAATTTTTGGTTCAATACCTAGCTGGTTCCAAAAGAAAGTTTTTCTTTCTGAAATTCTTCTCTTCTTCTGAATTCAAAGACTTGGTTATTATCTAATGAATATAATTCTTCAAATATGAAATGCTTCCAATTTTTCCTGTCTGTAAACTTCATGTATTTCTTAAAGCTTTTGGAACTAAATTTTCCTCCAACTCAAATGATTCTTAAATTGCCATTATCTCTTGTTCTTCTTGAACAAATTCTTCAATGTTATAAACTTCTGTACAATGTGCCTTACATTTACCATAACTTTCCATGTTAATCTTATTCAGTTGACTCTTCTTCACTGGTTATTTGACTAAATTCTTCTCTTCTTATTCCCTGATATTTTGTTAATTTTTATGTACATTGCTGTTGGAATTCTATTGTTTCTGCTCATACTTAAGTTCATTTTCTTTCATCAAAAAACAAAATATTTAAATTAAATAAAATTAATACACATTCTAGTGCTCTTGAGAGATGCAGGAAAAGAAGGATCAAGAAGCCTCTGACATGCTATTCATTAAGATTGTTCTTATTTAAGCTCAGTATCCTCAGGTCAAGACATCCATGAAGTGCCTTTCTTTCCATTATTTGTCTCTAGACTAGGAGGATTAACAACCCTCTTAGATGATTATGAAGGATTGCTAGTATTTATCATTAAACTCAAGAGGCAGAGAAGACCCAAGAGGCTTGTAGACCCAGTGGCTTAAGACCCAGTTAGTTTTCTGTGACTATACTGATTTTCTTTATCTTCTCTGCTAGTTATGATTTTGGTTAAGACTTTATCCGGTTGTTCTATTCATTTTCTAGTCATTTATGCATACTGTCTCTGATCAGCACAACCACTGTTTGGCCCTGTCAAGAATCAGGAAGTTGTATGTATATAAGAACTCCTAAAGACTAAGAAATAAACACCATCCGTTCTTACTTACTTTGAACCTGAGTGCCCCATCTGACTCCCGGATCCGCTTCTCTTGAGGTCACAAGATTCCTTCTCATCCTCTCCTTCTATTTCAACCGGAAAATTTGCTCAAAATTCTAAAAATTGCCAAATTCTTCTCCATTTGATTCTTTCAATGGTTTGATGAAATTTTCCACAAATTCTTTGATTTATTTTCTTCAAGTGGAAAACATATTCTTGGAACCTGGAATCCCTTGAACTAATATTCTTTCTGCCCTCTATTCCATACGAAATATCACAGGTACTCATGGAATCATAGCCTACTCAAACTCCTTTTCCACATCTGGAATCCAATTTACTGGAAACCCCATGTTAATGCACCCTTAAATAGGCTAGTAATCCTATTGACTCCATTCTCTTGGGATTTTTAACTTCTCTCAAAACTTATAATGTGGGAATCTGTCAGCTCCCTGATGCAAGAAACCTTGAATTCCTTCAGCTACAGAAAGTAATATTGGTGTTGGAATGATAATAATTCCAAAAAACACCTAAAATTCTCAATTAATAAAGATGTAGTAAGATCAATTGCAGGGTGTTTAGTAGTTTGATTAAAAAGAATTAAAAAATATTTTTAAGAGGGGCCAAAGCCTATACCAAGCTGGGGATCTTTGCAGGAAAAAAAACTCTCCTCAGGCGGCTAATTTGAGCAGTATAAGACCATGGACAATGGGATCCTCAAAAAGAACTTCAAAGGGTAACTCCCAAGGGAATTATTGTGTGTCTGGGCCTAACAGAACTCAGAACTAGGCAGGGAGGAACACAATTACTTTGGAGTAGATTCTTCACAAGATTACTGCAGAAATTCATAGTTGAAAGGGTCTCAGATCAATAATTGGAGTTTTGCTGATTTTCTTGAATGGAATGAATGATGGGGTTAGAATTAGTAATTAAATTATTAGACTGAGGCCATTCATTTCTTGTAGATCCCTTATAAACACTTCATCACTGATGGCAATGGGCTCTGGATTGATACTAAAAAGTACTGTGGTTTAAAATAACCAAAAGTTACTGTATATATACCTTTTTGGGGTGAAGGGGCCTCCTCAGGGCACGTTGTGGTTCCCAATCTGGCACACCTCTGGACCAGTACGGAAAAAGTCAAAAATTTTTATGAACTTTTCTATAGCCTCCATTTAGATCCAAAAGAAAAAAAAAAACTTTTTGATCCAGAATGATTCCCATATTCAGTTCCCAAACTTCCAGCTCCCACTCTCCTAGTTGTCTAGGACCATCTCTTGGGTTCCTAGCTCCTGTACCTATGTTCAATTTTCCCTTGCTTTGCACTTCTACCCACCCTTTTGCCAAACGCACGGATGAAGACGGGCTCAGCTTGCAGGCTTCTATCCGGCACCGGCACCCCAATTGGCCATAAACCTCTGATCTCATTTGCCATCAACCCCCAATATCATCAGCCATTGAGCCCCCCAAAACATCCTAATCTCTCTCCCCATCCTTACCGCCATTGATCAACAACCGCAAGCAATGCTTACGGTTGTTGGTGACCTCATGACCAGCCCCCCATCCTGCCTCCAATCCTCCCTTTGAACGCCCATTATCTCTGATCCCCTGTGTGATATTGGTCACAGGGACAATCTGCCTCGCCTGACCCAATTGGTTATCCCCATGACCCATCTCACCTCCATCCTTGTCTGGGGCAGTTGCTCCGGCCAAGGCCTTTTTCCACCACCATCACCCCCAACCAATCTTTCTCAATTGGTTGGTTGGTGCCCTCATCTCTCCACAGCCGTCATCCACCTACTCACCAAAATCTTCAACCAAGCTTGAACTCATCCAGCTTCCAACAATCAACTCCCTCATTGAATTCAAATTCAAATTCAATTGTTGCATCCCATTTGGTCTATCAACTAACAATCCATCAATTGACTATGAAAAACTAACTGACAAGCTCCTCAATCCACCTCCAATCTCACTGGTCTCCCGCGCGGCTTTTCCATTGCCTGCGCGGGTCTCAGGGGTTGGACAGGCCCGTCAGCCGGTTTACGTGTCCCCTCACTTGCTGCCTGGCCCATCCTTGGCACAGGCCGGGGTTTTCCCATTCCTTTCATTCATGATTCAATTCTTCTTTTTTTTGAGTTGTTTGATTTTTTCTTTTTTTTTCTTTTGTTTTCTCATGACCATCCTCAAAAAAAAAAAAAAAAAAAAAAAAAAAAATCCGCTCTATTTGTAGTATCTCTTGTAAATAGTCTACCGGGACCCATGGCCCATAAAAGGAGGGGCTCTCCCCTGCCTTTTTGAAGATATCCATGGGAGTGTGTGCATATTTCCCCCCCTTTATCATTGAAATCTGATCCTCATCCTCATCCTCATCCTGGGTATATCTATGATTACCCCCTGATCCATTGATCCTTAGTTTTTTCCCCTCTGTGGCCTGATCCTTATCACCAACCAATAGCCTTGCCGGTTGAAGAGAATTCTGTCTGTTGGAATTCTTGAGTGTGTTATACCACTCCTTGATCCCTTTCTATGACCATACTGGTCTTGATCCCTCCTTGATCATCTTTCTTGAGCCAATCACAATTGATTGAAGAGGTCTTATTAAGCTTAAGACCTGGAGTTTTATACCTCCCTTATTTTTTTTGGTGTTGCATTCTGCCAGCCTACTCTTGAGTCCCTTGAGAAGTGTTGAGGTTATCCTTGCTTCAAATCAGTTACTGTTTGCTTTTAGAGCTTCTTAAAAATAGTTCTTTGTCTTTTACAGCCACCCTCAGTTATCTGGTACCCTTCAAGCGCTTGATTGCGGAAAGACAAGCAGGTTCATTGAGAACCTGGAGGTTGGTTTGGTATGAGTTGATCATCCCCAATCTTCTTCTGACAACCAGAGATATTAGCTTGTGGGCCTTGTTTACATGCAACAGCTTTGTTTTTTGAACTTTAAACAAACTTTAGCTTATTTTGTACAATTTTTTCCCACATAATCTTGGCTCAGATAGTGCTGTTCCATTGCTACCAAACTATTATCATCTTTATCCTTTACTACTTGATTCCTCATTTACCAGGTTCTGGACCTTGATCTTGGTTACATTTAAATATTTTTGTAACACTCAGGAGGGCAGCCTAAACAGCACCTTTCCCCTCCACAGAACTGCCACAGCCTAGCACTGTTTGGAGTCTTACAACGTAGAGAGGTTTGCGCTTGAGGGATAAGGATAGCAGGCTTTTCAGGGATATTTTTGCACACATTTTTAGAGCTTTCACTCAGATTTACCTTTCTGTGTCATATTTATGTGTGAGATAATTTTCAGAACTTGTTTAAATATTAATTTGTTGTTTCTGTAATTCTGAAAAATATCCTAATTCTGCATTGGATTCTTTTGAGTTAAGTTTTCAGAAATGGGTATTTGTAGATTTTCCGACCTCCCCTGATCATTGTGGTAATTATTAATCATTTTTATGGAACTTTTTGATATGTTTTATGGTTCATAAAGATTTGATAGTGTTGTTTTTTTGATAACCTTTATTATTATTTTACCTAATTTTTCTGTTTTATGATTTGACTTTTAGGTGGTTTTATTTAATTTTTGGAGATTTCAAATCATCTTCTTTCCGTTGGTTCCATTATTAAATATGCATGATTCATGAATAGAGGCTGTAGCATGTTCCTGCGGTACCTGGTTGTCAGAAATTAGCCAGGCAGTTTTGACGCGTGCATGCTTGAAAGCTGCGCGCAGGAATCTGGAATCTGGGGGAAGGAGCATATTAAGTGTGGGTTTCCTGACAGGTGCCTGAATTTTGAGTGTGAGACGCGTGCAACCCTTATTTTATGGATGCAGGGCTGTGCGCAGGAATTGTGTGAGAACACAAAACCAGCGGTAAATTCTAAACTATACACAACACTCCAATTCTGAGTGAATTTTAGGTGTGAAACCTACATGTGATAAAATGTTTGAATTATTTCAATTGCAAAAAAATCAGTTGCAATGGTGTTGTGGTTTTGCTCCATTTTCTTTCTGATTTATTAAAAAAATATAAGGAGTTGGAATTTCAGATTGGGTTCAGTGAGTGGCCCTACCTTATTTCAAGTCAGAAATCCAAATCTGTAGAAATATTTTGAGATTTCTCACTCCTTCTGTATTTTATGGTATACTTTTTTTTTCTTCTACTTTGACAGGTTGCTCTGTGTAAGTAGCAAGCTGACAGCATCATTTTCCTGCATCAATAATTTTAATTAAATAAGTAACTGTTGAGTTTATTCCCCCTCAAAAAACTTTGGAAATTTTCAATCTATAATTAAATTCCCAACTCTGTCCATATAGTTCCATTCATTCTTTTTACAATTCCATTATTCTTTGGATTATGAGGAGTGTTTTATATATTTTATAATCTAAATTCTTTCAAAATATCTTCAAATTTGTTTCCTGATGATTCATCTCCTCAATAATTTATTAATCTCCTGAGTTTCTTCAAAAATAAATTTACTTCCCATTTTTTAAATAGTACTTGATATCCTCAGCTTCATCAGATCTATTTCTGATGGTTTCCACCCACAAAAAATTCCTAGCAGTGTTCATTAGATTTATCAAGAACTTTGAACATACCAAAGATGTGGTATTGGATGATCCAGCCTAATCAATCAAGAATTCTTCTACCATTAATTCTAATCTTTCTCCTTCCTTAAAAGAATTTTTTATTTTCATTTTTTGCAGTTCAAAAATCCCATAATTTTAATCATTTCCTTTTTGGCCTAATATTCCATGTTTCACAGATTGATAAACACCTCTTGCTTCTTTCTGGAGATTTCCTACTAATAATTTTGAATTAACTATACCATCAAATACTATCTAATTATGTTTCTTTTCTTTAAACGTATCCCTTATTTTGAAATCTAAGGATCTTTGTTCCACAATGCTCAAAGAAAAAAAAAATATGTTATTTCACAGAAAGAATAAATATATTGAACTTCATCAGGTTCATCATTCTTTGCTCTAAGTTTGAAAAAACCTTTTAATTTGATTTTTATGCTTCTACCTTTTTTACCAATATTTACAACACAACCATGTGCTCAAAACTTCTGAAAAATGATGAATTTTTGGACTCCTGGTACTCAATTTATGATTTTATTTCTTTTTCTAAAACCATTAATTCTAATTTTGGCTTGGCTTAAGTACACATGAGGGATTAGATAATAATTAAATGAATGGTTTATAGAAGAATGATGGAAATCCAGGATTATTAAAGGAAAAGCTTTTCATTTTAAGCCAGAGATAATCAGAAAATGGAAATCTGACTGGAAGGTCTAAAATAGACGTCTTTTGTTCTCTTATTCTGTTGGGGTCTATCCTTGGTTCTGCCTGGAAGCTTTGTATTACTGTTTGGTCTTTCTATGATTCTGTTTTGGTCTCTCTTTGGTTCTGTCAGGTACCTTTGACTACCTGGTCCTTATATCCACCTTGAACCTGGTTTGGTGGGGTTCTGGGGTCTGCTGATTGGTTTGACTGTCTTGACACTGGCTGTTTGGTTGCTCCTTTTGTTGGGTTGTCTTGAATATGGCCATTTTGTTCTTGTTAGGCATCAGTATTCTGCAGTTCTTGGTTCTGTGTGAGGTTTTGGTTAGCTCAAGCATCTGGAGGGAGGAGCCTCCAAATTCAAAGTGGAGATGGATTCAGAACTGTAATACTGCAACTAATCCAAGAGGAGAAAAATTTGTTGCATAGAGGCAGTCAATTGCAGCTCCTGCAATTTATCCCAATTCCTAGTTGTTCAATTAATGTATTTGTGTAATTGCAATTACCAAAAGCCAACTAAATTCTTTTTTTAAGATTTCAACAAAAACCCTTCCTTTCAATGAATATGTGGTCATTGCATCCAGAATCTACTACTATTCCACTTGATCCTCTATCTTTATTTGAAAACAGGCCAAATTTCAGATTCTTCTGCTGTTTCTTTTGGTGTAGGTTTTACTCACATCAGCAAGTTAGCCTTCCCAGTCATCCACAAGTGAATTATTTGTCAAATCTGATTTTTGGCTGTTTCTGGTTTTTATTTTGGATTCTACTTCATCTTCCACAAAAGATTCAGTGGTGAAAAGATATTTAATATCTTCCCTTTTAGCCATTAAGCTAGTCACTTCTTCTACTTAATCCTTTTGGAATTCTAGTCTTATCTTCTGTTGCCTAATACTTGAGGGCAACCATTTATTAAGCTTTATATTCTCATATTATGCTCTAAGTATATTCTATAGTATTATATCTATAATAAGCTTGTCAATTCTTATTTACAGTATAATCTTTATCATAGCCTACATTAGCTATCACCCTAAGTATTTCAGTTTAGTGATTTATTTATTTTGCTCCAGAAGCATCAACTCTAGAGCCTCCTGTATCTCTCATCTACAGTGGCTCATTTATTGAAATTACTAATACTTATTTTATCTTGTGATATCCTGTGTGTCACTGTTACACTCACCAAATCAAATTGGGCCTATCTTTTGAATTTAATTTCCCAGCCAACCACTTTTCAACAATCCCAAAGTTAGTCTTGCTATAGTGATACTTGATTAATTGAATCAATATTCTCTGTTCTGAATCACATTGAACCAGATTTCCCCCTTTGACTCTCAGATCCACTTTTCTTAGAATTATAGGTTTTCTATCATCATCCTTTCTACTGGAGCATCCAACTTATATATTTGGCACATCCTGGTGTTATACTGACCCCTAACTCATTCTAACCTCAGCATCTAACCTCAGCAAACCCAATCTAACCCTCAGGCCTAATCTACTTTCCAAGTAACTCCAAACTTGGTACTCAGGAGACTTATATCAATATCTCTCCAGTAACCATATACCCCAAGATCTTCATGCAGTACATATCTACATATATTCCAACCTCATGAAATATGCGGATAGACTCCATAGGCCTTCACATACTTAATCTCCCATTTCTGCACATACTCTAACCTTATTAACTCTTTCTAACCAATAATCTTTTATGGTTCATACTTTGGGAATCCTTATGTGCATCCTCTTGAAGATTGTATCCCATACTCTCTCTACTTAGTACAAAGTGTCATGACCTCCATGCACACTTTACATCCTTCAACTTTACTCCCCCAAATTAGACAGCTGAGACCTTTAAACTTGCCCCAATGTAGAAGCAGATTAACCTAATGTATTAGCATACCTGATCATCCCTCTCCGTTACCTAGACCACTCTCTTGTCATTACATATGTAGTCTGATCCCCAACCAACTATACCTCTGTTGTAGCTCCATCCCTTGTCTATTTAAACTGAACCCCTCTTCCTCCTTTCTATTTATTCCCCAAGAAATAATTTTACAAATTCTCCCTAGCATCTATCCCATCAAGTGTAATCAGCACCTTATCTTCAATTCAATCCTACTCTGCTCCTTGTAGTACCTGGCATTATCCTTGCCCCCAAGCCTACTGAGAGTAGAGTCCCCTCTCTTCCAAGCCCTGCTTGCATTTCAGCTGCCCTTGTGACACCTGGTCTTAGAAGAAAATTCTTTTCTTTCAATCAGAGTTATCAGCAGGATTACCCTGGAGATACCTTCCAGTACTAAACTCTATGGAAAGATGAGGAAACTTGTTACAATTTTAACACTTAACATTCTTCTTGTTAAATTTATTCTTACCAAATTTTTGGTGCAGAGTGCCTGGGTATTTTACTCCTTTTTAGTGAACTGAGTGGTTTCTTTTTAAATCCTGCTGAGGGCCTATTACTCATCCAGGATTGTTTTCATTTGAAATATGATACTGATAAGAAATTTGAAGCTATATGGTAGTCTTTGTAGTATATTGATTGAAAGACAGGCTGACTCCATCTTGATTCCAGAGGGCCTAAATCTTGCTATTTCCTTTTTTGTATCAGCCAAAATCTGGCTATTGTTTTCAAAACTTACACTTCATAGATTTTTATAAGCAAAATTCTTTTCATTGCTTCTATTTCTAGCAAATTCTTTCTTCAGGGAGTGCCATAAGGTGGATCCCACCCCTATTTTTTCTGGCTTGAGAATTTCCAAAAACAAAACAGAATATCTTTTTTGAGATACCATATTAGGATATGGTAGGCCTTGCGCTCCATCTTGGTTGTGTTCTTTCCTGGGTTGCCATTTGTTATTCCTAGGTAAGCAATTTTTTCAAGCTCACTCTTGAAAATTTTTTACCAAAAAAAAAGAATTGTTAGATTTGATTAACATTCAGGATCTTAAACCATAAGCTGAGTTGATTTGATTGGTCATGTTCTTGGTTCCTTATTCCAACTGCAGCAATTGGCAAGTGGAAACAAAAAAATTACTGTATGCTACAATAAAACAACTTGGATTTCTGGAAACTTCTAAAACAATGCTACTGATAATTTATTTCATTTAGCAATTTGGTTGGTAGAGTTGTGATGTAATGGGAAATAATTTGAGTCAAAAATAAATAAATTTAGCTTGTAGGATTGATGTATATATGTATAAAAATGAATGGATAGAAATACAAATTTTCAAGGAGGTTCTTTTATATACAAGATCCCTCTCATAAATATAAATAATTGAAAATTGAGAGAGAGTAATTATGGAAACATGCTTTCTTCCTTGAAAAATTCACCATTAAAAAAGTGGCTGCACCTGCCGGAAGGTGTAGCACCTGGCATAATGAGTGAAGCCTGTTTTGAATTTGTTGAGGTTTTGGAGTCAAACATCAAATTGATGACTGGATGGTCTCAGAATATTGCTGCACCATAACTATGTAATGCATGAATTTCATTGAAAATCTTTACATAACAGCAACAATTGGGAATTTATTTACAAATTGTAAGTGTCATATTTTTTTTACAACTGTTGAGAAATTTGGTTCAGACCTGTGTTGCATGAAAAGTTTAGTGGATTTGTATCAAGCTTCATAACAAAATTTTATCAATTTTATTTGAAAAAATTAAATTTCATTCTTATTCATAGAGTAACTTTGTTGATTTTGATTTTTTCCCCAAGAATAAATTTCATCCCAGTGGCAGTACTAATCTTATTTTTGAAAAATAAAAATTTGTAACATTCTCTTGAGAAAATTTTAAAAAAACATGGGCTGGATACCCTCAGATCCATAACCCAAATTTTAAAAAAATAAATTATATGAAGAATGATGATACCTTAAACAAATTTGCTGTAAATTTTTGTATTTTTGTATTTTTTTTTTTTTTTGAATTGAGCTTTTCATCAATACATGAAAATTCAATTTTTTGTTTCTGATTTCATTTTGATTTGGATTTTGCATTTTCATTTATATATTTTTTGATTTATCCATTTTTTTATTCTTTTCTTCTTCTTTTTTTTTTTTTTTTTTTTTTTTTTTTTTTTTTTGATTGTTTTTGATTTTTTGTAATTCTTTTTTCTTTATTCTGACCATTATTTTTTTCACAACCCTTATTCTCAAATACAAAGATATTATAGATGCCCCTGATTTTCTGCACACAAATAAATTTCCTTGGAAACAGGCTTTTCAAGGATTTTTTTTCAAATTCATACCACTGCAGCCTTTTAGATTTTTATTCAAATCACCTTTAGAAAAATCTTTCAGACTTTCCAAATTATTTTCAGAGCTTCAAAAATCTGTCCAAAAAAAAAGTCTCAATTTATTTATGGAACTTTTCCTTTTTAATTTTTTTTGTTGCTTCAAAGACTTGGAATGTTTGAAAATCAATTCAAAATATTTTTAATATTTGTTTGGTATTTTTTTTATTTATTATAGGCTTCTGAAAATTGTTCAGCATAAAAGGGCATTCAAAATCACATCCTTTATAATGTTTTTTTTAAATCAGGAATCAGATTTTCTTTCTTCTCAAGTATTTAGGATATCATTAAAGGATTGAAAAAAAAAATCTTTAACCAAACCTTTTACCCAATAAAATGTTTATCACCATGAAAATAATTGCAAATAAAAGGGTTGGTCTACATTTTGAAATTATTTTCTTGTTCCATTTCAATAAAAAATTAAAAACTTTTTGATTAAAATATAATAGGGTGTATCAAAGTTAAGGAAACCCTCCATTTTTTAATTGCAGGTTTCAACCAAAATGTGCCATTTCAAACCTGCCGTTAAAAATCAAAAAAAAACACTTATTTCACATCAGACTTGTCAGATTTACCTCATAATAAATGTTTTTTTTCAAATAAAGTATTGAAAGGCTTTCACCACCTCAACCCTTCCCTGGTTTTGACCTCTAACCTCATTGGAAAAATTCTACCTCCAACATGATCCAACAAATTTGATTTATTGCTCTTCATCTATTCATTGCTATCCTAATCACTTCATCACTCTCATTGTTTCATCACTCTCATTGTTTCATCACTCTCATTGCTTCATCACTCTCATCTCTTCCTATCCTCTTTGCTTCATCACTCTTCTTCATTTCTTCATCACTTCATCCCTGATTTCAAAAAATCCCTTCATTGATTCATCAAATTCACTTCATCCACACTTTGAACACATCCCTTCATCACTTCATCACTTCATTGCTTCATTTCTACATCCCTCTTACTCTTTTCAAATGGCCCCTCAGCAACCCTCCCCCTGAAAGTCCACTAAAAAATTCAATGGACCAAAGCAAACATCCCCCAGGAACTCAAAATCCAACAATCCTCCCCCATCAGCTTCCAAAGTCTCAAGTCAGCTCAAGAGAGCTGATCAAATTATTGTGATATACCAGCTCAAGATCCCCTCCAACTATGATGCTTGCTTTGGATCCAACAATGAAACACAAGTTGGCCAACCTCCTTCCTCTGATGTTAATGGTTATCTCCTGATGGCCTATGAACTCAATAATAAAACCAAAGGTAGGCTGGATCTTTCATCCAAAAAGATGCGGGGGAGATTCCAGAACTATCAAACCAAGTACAAAAAAGCCCACTCAATGTCAATTTCCAGTGGCTTTGGTATCACCAACTCCAATAAAGAAAACGGAATCAACTTGGTGGTTGATAAGTTGGACCTCATTTTTCCTTTTTATATTCAAATGGATGAAATCTTTGGAAAGAAGGCCAACATCACCCCTTTAGCTGCTTTTGATGCCCAAAAATCAGATTTGGTTGATGCTGAGGACCTGTATGTGGATGCTCATCCTAGCAATGATGATCCCAATGAAACCTATGAGTGGCCCCAATCTGATGTGGGGGAGGATATTCCAATGGAACCAGCTCAAATCACGTCTACATCAGTTTTTATCAACAATTAAAACCCTTCCTTGTCCCCCTCACTTCCTTCTTTGGATTTCTCTCTTCCTGGGGTAGAAGAATTAACTACTTGGCCAATGAGGAGCAAGTTATTCCTGTATTGCCACTACCATCAACATCTGCTCAAGTAAGGAACCAAGTTCTTTTCTCTTCTGTCTCCTCAATCCTGACTGATTTAGATTGTAAAAAAATAGGCTCATCCATTCCTGAATGGCCAAATACTCAAGCCAATGGGGCCTCCCACATCCCCTTCAAATGAGAGCAATGATGTTCACAAACTAAACTCCTCCGCAAATGGAAAGCAAAAGGCCTCAAATTACATCAACCTCAACCCCAATAGCCATCAAAAGAGGAGAAACACTTCAAATTTTTCTGGATTTGAGGATATCATGGAGAAGAGAGATTCAAGTAAGTGAATTCATTAATTCTTCTGGATTTCAAAATCAACCTCATTCCTATCCCCCTCCAAAAAACAGTGAAATCACAAATCAAATCTGAAATCGTTCAATTTGCAAAGGAGAAGTGGGATTGTCAACTTGCTATGGATTTTCAAAAGCAGAAAGCTGAGAGTTGCTGAGTGGCAAATCAAACAGGCTGAGATTTATTTTCAAAAAGAGGAAAAGTAGAAGGTTTGAGATGAAGACTGACTGGATAAGGAGAGGGAAAGGCTAGCAACAGAAAAAAAATATAGGTTATTGGTAGCCATGTAATGTATTGGTAGCAGTATAAATTTCAAGGAAATAAAGGAAATTACTTGATTGCTTGGCTTGTAAAACATTTGCTTTGATAAAAGCTTTAAAAATAAATACAAAAAAAATTATTTTCAAATACCACAATGTTTGAGCCTATTTTTAAAACCACCAATGAAAAAATGTTTTTTATTTTTATTTACATTCTTTGGTCTAGAATATATTTGACCACTTTTTAAGTCTTTGAATTTTTTTGGAGTGGTCTTTTTAATTTGCAAAGACATAGCCATCCTAGTATGGGTGGCAGTATCTATGGAAGCCAGATTACAGTGCTTGTACTTATTAGCTTCCCAAACTATTTTGAATATACCTTTTTCATTGAAATCAATTCCACAGCAAAGGTCAGGAAAAACAAATTGGCCATTGGATAATTGATGTTTTTCCTTTTTTTTGATAATTTTTCCATTCAATTTTTTAGTTGGGACCACTAGTAAAGGGGAATAGGAGGAGAAATCACCTTTGTAAATATGGGGAGAGTTGTAGAAGGAGTCTGAGGTGAAGTTTATGTGAGGGGAGGAGTTGAAAGGAGTGAGGCCAGATCTAAATTCCAATGAAGAGAAACAGGGGATATTGTTGTCCAGCATTGTTTCTTGGTTGGAATTGTTTGCCATTTTGGCTAATTTTCTGAACATCTGGCCAAACTTTTTTGACATTTTGTCAGACCTAAGTTTCAAAAATTTAAACTCCTTTGGGGAATATTGAATATCTGCTTTATTCAAATAGTGTCCAAAAAGTTCAGAACAGTGCATTGATTTTTGCCATCCACTTTCCCACATTTTCCTACCCCAAGATCTTGAGGGACATACCGTGTTGAAAAAATTTTTCAATTGGTGAAGGAATGTTGTGAACAATTTGAGTTCCTTCTTTTCTTGCTAGGATAGTTTATTCAATTGGAAAAATTCAATTTTTGCAACCAGAAAGTGGAGATTGGAACAATCAAGAACAGCAAATTTTCCAGAGCTGAAGAAATTGAATTTTTCAATCTTCTGTTTGGCTTGTAAAAACTCTTCAGGGGTGTGTTTTTGAGTTTTCTTTTCAGTGGAAATAGCAGGGTAAAATCCAAAGGTTTTATTTTTTGTCAAGACCAAACTACCTTTTTGTTAAAACCATCTTCATTTACTTCCAAAGAGATTTCAGAATCTCTCATTTGAGCCCTCTTTTTCCAAAGAGCCCTCTTCTTTCCACCTGTCTTTATGTTTTTTGAACCATCTACTTCCATCTTGATCCCTCCCATGCACCTGCTGGGCTTGGGGTGAGGATTAAGAATGAAAAGATCCGTTTGTATAACATTCTGAGTGGGGTGGGAGAAGGATTGGCAGTCCAGAGAGGGGGAAGGAGTCAACAGAACAAGGCAATAAAAGGTGTTTTCATTGCATGGAATCCAAAAAAAAAAAATGATTAGTATGATACAATCAAGGTAGATGATCAACAAACACAAAAAAAAAAACTATACAAGTCTCAGCTGAAACCAAAAAAAAAAAAAAAAAAAAAAAAAAAAAAAAAAAAAGGAGGTTGGGCAGGCACAATTGGGCGGGCGGGCTGGAGGTGGGGGTGGGCTTGATCAGCCAGGCTGGAGGTGGGGGGGCTTAATTGGCCAGGCTGGAGGTGGGGGGGCTTGGTTGGCCGGGCTGGAGGTGAGGGGTCTTGGTTGGCTGGGCTGGAGGTGGGGGGGCTTGGTTGGCTGGGCTGGAGGTGGGGGGGCTTTGTTGGCTGCGCTGGAGGTGGGGGGGCTTGGTTGGCCGGGCTGCAGGTGGGGGGGCTTGGTTGGCCCGGCTGGAGCTGGGGGTCTTGGTGGGAAACCAAGAAAGAGGGGGGTGCCGGTGGCAACTGAGCAAGAGGGGGAGGCTGGCATCAACCAAGGAAGAGGGGGAGGCTGGAAGTGACCAAGCAAGACAGGGAGGCTGGCAGTGACCAAGCAAGACAGGGAGGCTGGTGGTGACCAAGCAAGAGGGGGGGTGGGCCAGGAAGCAAGCAAGAGGAGGAGACAAAGAGGAGGGAAGGGCCAAGTCAGCAGGAATGGGTGAGAGGGAGGGGAAGGGAGGAGGAGGAGGGGGGGGCTTACCTGGGGTTCTAACCAAAGGAGGAGGGGAGGTGATTGGTGAGGTGGAGGTGGAGGGTGAGGAGGAGGAAGGAATGGGTGGTGGTTGAGGTGGGGAAGTCAGCAAGATTTGTTGAGAGGGATGGAAAAAGTGTATGAGGAGGAGGGGGGTGCTTACCTGGGGTGCCAACCAAAGGAGTAGGGGAGGTGAAGGTGAGGTGGAGGTGATGGTGAGGTTGAAGTGATGAGGCGGAGGTGGTGGGTGAGGAGGAGGAAGGAGAGGTGGTTTGGTGGGGTGAGGTGGTTTTTAATTTGGTTTTTTTCCAAGTCCACCAAAATAAAAAATAAAAAAAATGAAAAAAACCAGAGTCAGCCTAGGATTCTTGGTTAAACAAGCAAAACCAAAAAAAATCCTGTGATGTTATTTTTCACCTATTTAAAAAACAAATCCTACTCATCAAAGTGAGAAAGTGTGAGGGGTAAAATCCACTCTCTCATAGCCATAGATGAGGTAGAAGATGAGACCAGGATGACTTGAGGAGGGTCAGGAATATCTTCTTCAAATAGTTTGTCCCATTCATCTTTGATGTTGGCCAGAAGTTTGTGAATTATTACAAAACTGATAATCCATTTAATGAGGATCTTCATGTCCTTGGAATTTTGTAGCTTTTTTTGTATCTCCCATAAGCTGGCCCATCTTCCTTTCAGGATTCCTATGGCATGCTCAATCAAAACTCATTATTGGGAAAGATAATAGTTGAAATTGGTCTTGGAATGATCATTGTTTGAAACATTGCGGTATTCTATAACCACATATTTTGCACTGGCATAAACTGAATTGGCCAAAAGTTATTAATCTTGCTCAAAGTACTTATCTTGTTGTTGGGCAATCCGCATCCAACTGAAAACATTTGAATGGTTACAAGAACCTGGAAGGCCTGCATGGAGGGATATGAACTTCTTGTTGTTATCACAAACAAGTTGAAGTGAAGCATAGTATCTATACAAACCAATAAAACATATTTGGTCAGTGTTTTATCAAAGGCTTTGGAAAATAAATGAATCAATTGCCTTTTTTTCCAATCAAAATAGTGGTTGCCATCTAGCTTGGGCTTTTTAATCAAGGGGGTAGTGGTTCCATCAACAAAACCAATGAATGTAAATGGGAAAGCCTTTGGTCTCCATTACTTGTGATATGTCCTTGTGTTGTTCTTTTTTTGGCCAACAAAGGACTGAGTGATGGAAAGATAGGATAGAAATCATGAATCTTTTGGTGTATAAGTCAATGGTTCCATAACTGACTGAGAATAGATTTTCTAATCAATGAATTTCTACTCCATTTCCATTTGATCCCAATCTAAAAAGAGCAAAATCCAGTTGGATAGCTGGATTGCATTGAGCATTCTGAAAATATTTCTGGAAGATATGGTGGTCTTCAATCATCTCCAGAAGTTTCATGAATGAAGGCAATCAATTTTGGAACAGTTGCTGGAAGCTTAAGTTGGGGAGTAGATGAAGCTTTTTCCTTTAATACATAGGGTTTTGGAGAGTGTTTCTTTGTGGAACTATGTATTTCTTTTCCAATAGAGCGTTCAAGGCTAACCAATTCGATTCCAAATCAGAGTCAGAATCAGAGTCAAATAATCAAAAAAGTTCAGTCAGCTTTTTTTCATTTTCAACTTGCTTCCAGGAAGTTTGATTGGAAATGTTGAGAAAGATGATGATGGGGTTTGTGTGAAGAGATGGAGATGTGAAGTTATGGAGATGAGATGTGTGTTATGCAATAGATATTGGACTGGTATGGATTTGCTGAGGTGGAGGTTTGGATGGTTTTTTTGCATGGTATGGGATGTGTTTGATGTGATGGAGATGTGAAGCAATGGAGATGTGAAGTGATGGAGATGAGATGTGTGTGATGCAATGGAGATGGGATTGGTATGGATTAGCTGAGGTAAAGGTGTGGATGGGTGTGATGCATGCAATGGATGGTGATGGATGATAATGGCTGGTTTGATGCTTGAAATCCGCCATTTTCATGAAACCTGACATTTTTAAATACACCAGTTAGGGGGTAAGTGTATTTCAGAAACCCGCCATTAAAAATCCTGGGTTTAGTGAAAAAACTGGAAGTTTTCTAATGGCCTTTTTGCTAAATTTGATATGCCCTAATTATTTTTTCAGTGGGATTCCTCAAAGGGCTCTATCATAAAAAAGATAGGTATTGAAACTGTTTTTTTAATTTTCTCTTTCTTTTTTTTTCTTGTAAATATCAAAACAAGAAGATAAAAAGAATTTGCAAGCAGCCCCAGTACCTGAATAATGTTTTGAAACTGGCCAGGGGGTCTTAAAAAATAATTCACCTTCTTTTATGCTTGTTTTTTTTTCAATTCATTTTTAACTTATTTTTCTTTCTTTTTTTTTAGCTCTTGAAATTTCTCTTAATCCTATTGTTTTTTTCTTTCAATGGTTATTTTTCTAACAAAAATGAAAGTTTTTTTGTGTTTTTAAGATTTATCTTGGTGAGAGTGAAAAATTTTCTACATTTTTAATGTTTCTCCTTAAACACTAGCTCAGCTTGAATACTAACTGTTTTTGTGAAGCATCATCAAACAGTAAATTCGAGTATACTCACTGCACTTGTGTGAAATCCTATATAGTAGGGCAAGACCAAAAATTTCAGATTTCAGAAACCAATGTGGTCCAGTGGCATTCCCCCTCCACCTTGGTTAAATTGACAACACCAGCATATGTAACCCACGCAGACCAAGGAAATTCTCATGTGTGCAAAATGTCATGGGCACACAAAATAATCATTTACTTCAGAGCAAGGGTCATGAGAAAAATGATGCTGTTGATTTTTTTTGATTGGTTTATTTTTTTTGACTTTTTATTTTTTTATTCTATTTTTTTGAATTTTTGGATTTTGGTGGAGGAAAAAATTCCATTTTTAATACTCAGTGCACTGGTGTGCACTCCTTTATGGTAGGGCAGGACCAATAATTTTAGCTTTCAGAGTCCAAATGTTTTTCAGGATTTCCCCTGATTGTTTTGAATTTTTTTTTTTGGTGTTTTTTTTTGTGATTTTTTAGATTTTTTATATTTTTGTTGTTTTTATTTTTTTTTTTTTTTGAATCCTCTTATTTTGAGCAAAAAAAAACAACTGAGGAAATTTATCCATAAAACTGACAGTTGGTTGTTGCAAGGATGACCCCTGTCTTCCTCCCCCTGGTAATAAGGGAGGCATGCAGGGAATGCCAGAACAGAGGTGGTCAACTTAGCCTAAGTTGCCCACCATGTTGATTGAGATAAAAAAAATTAAAATCAAACAAACAAAATTTTCAAAAAACCTAAACAAAATCAAAAAAATCACAAAAATTAAAAAAATTAAAAACAATTAAAAAAATAAAAATTAACAAATCTTGATACCATCTGGAATGGTGGACAACTTAGGGTAAGTGGTCCATTGTACCAGATCAAAAAAAAAATTGAAATTGAAATAACTGAAAATTGAAATAAAACCAGGAATTAATAAAATCACAAAAAAAAAATGAAAAAATGAAAAAAACCTGGACCACATTTGTGTTCTGCCAGCTGAAATTCTGGGTCCTTCCCTACTATATGGGAGTGCATACCAGTGCACTGAGTATCGAAAAATGGAATTTTTGATGATTTTTCACAAACACAATTTGTAGCAAAGATGAGCTAGTGCTTTAGAATCAAAATCAACAATGTAATAAAGATTCC
The DNA here is from genome assembly GCA_025617555.3 of Puccinia polysora. NCBI lineage: Eukaryota > Fungi > Basidiomycota > Pucciniomycetes > Pucciniales > Pucciniaceae > Puccinia > Puccinia polysora. The sequence goes on along the minus strand of CM062632.1, from coordinate 37,082,079 downwards.
TTTATTCATCCACCAAAATCAAAAAAAAAATCAAAAAAAAATCAAAAAAGAAGGGCGATGATAAAATCACAACCCCCAGTCATGTTTGGGGGAGTGATGATAGCTTCACAACTCCCAGTCATTTTGGAGTTGGGTAGGGACTTACACGGCGCATTTGGCGTGTGGGGCCCATTCACAACTCCAAAGGGTCATTCCAAACATGTGCAACCCCTGGGGGGTTGTATACCCCCCATAAACGGAATTTTTGAGTTATTTACCCCTGTGAACAACCATTTAGACCCATGTATGGGGGTATAAAACCCCTGGGGGGTTGCGCCGGAATTTTTGGGGCCCCCTGGACCACATTTGGGTTCCATCAACCCAAATTTGGGATCAATGCATACTTTTCAATACTATTGGACCACAGCTAGCAATCATAAAGTGCGACTGCAAACAAAATCATTGCCTTTGGCAAACAAAATCTTTGAAATTTTCCCTGTCCCACAAAATACTCTCTCAACCCTCCCATTGGACAACATAAAATTAAATTTTTACTACTGGTTGGTTAACTTGCTCTTTCTCAAGTCAAAATTGAGAAAACTTTGTAGTTGTTCAATTGAAAGTTGGATTGAATAATGAAGTACCATTGCATTTTTTTTTGCATTATGGAACAGTGGAAAGCCCTCCTGTTTATGACATGGCTACTTTGATGGACTAAATTGATAGTTCCATTAACAAAGCTGCGGGAAAAAAGGATTTGGTTAATGAAACATTGGAAGCCCCAATTGCATCCTCATCTACAGTTACAACAGAGGAAAAAAATGTTTCAAAATTTATTTGACCTCTGATGGTGAGTAACATTTAATTTTACTCTGGCCTTTACCTGATTTTATTTGATGGAAACTGATTGGTGGCTGGTAAATATGTAACTATTTCACTGTTATATAACCATTTCATTGGTACCAGATCCACTTGACCCACCTCCTGTGAGAGCCTTTCCTACTAGGGAAGAGGCACAAAAGTATTTTCAAAAATGGGCAATGAAGCATGGCTACGCTGTGACAGTTTTCAACTCAAAGCTTGATAAATATGTGGATTTAGCCTGTGATAGACATGGTTTCTACTCTGGGCCATTGCTCACCAAATGGTCAAGGAAAACTAACACAAGGAAGTTTGGGTGCAAGTTTTTAATCCATGAAAGTCACACAAAGGCAGACCCCTTGTAGCAAATCTCCAACAGTAATTTTCAACATAACAATCACCAATCTGAGCACCCCTCAGTCCATCCTCAACTCAGGAGAATCTCTGGTGTGGCCTTAGAGAGTTTGAGGGAAGTCATGAATGATGGAATAAATAAAATTTGACTCAACAGAAAATCAAGCAACATTGATGGCAGCAAGTATGTTGATGACCAAAAAATCTATAACACTAAGCAAAATTTAGCGCTAGCCAAACTCAAGGGAAAGGTTCTATGGAGGTCCTCTATGAACAAAATGAAGATTCAGGTTGGTTTCATCAGTCAAAATTCATTGGAGAGGGACACTTGGAGGCCCTATTCTTGGCGCACCCAAAGTCATTAAAGCTTTTCAAACAATTCCATCATATTGCTATGATGGATTGTACTTATAAAACAAATAAGTACAGCATTCCCCTGTTGCATGTCATGGGAATGACAGCCAACCAAAAAAAATTCACTAAAGCTCTTGTTTTTATAATAAAAGAAACTTTTAAATTCTACATTGGGTCTGTAAATGCATTAAAGGAGCTGGCTTATGATCCTGAGGGACTTCTCAAATTATTTTTGAAGGACTGTGAAAAAGCTCTTATTTGTTCCATTGAATCTAGTTTCCCAGATTCAGCAAGCCAGGGTTATTTGTGGCACTTTTCTAAAAACATACAAGCAAACTGTAAAGTGGGCTTTAATAATGGTGTTGAAGGATGGCAAAGCTTTATTTCTCTGTGGGGGAAGTATGGGGCCTCTAAAACCAAGGAGGAGGCAGATTTCAATGATGCAGAACTCAGGGTGAGTGCCAAATAACTGCTTCTTCTGTTAATCTTCCTATTTTTGGGTGCTTACATCATGACTTGTATAAAGTGTTTCTTGGAAGACCATCAGGATGTGCTTGAGTATATGGAAAATAATATCTTCAGTATCAAAGAGACGTTTTTAACGGCTTGGAATTGCAAAAACCCTGACTTTGGAAATAAAACCCTGTCTTGGGTAGAAGGGGCCCATGCTACTCTCAAACAAGTCCTTGCCAACTCTTTGCAAAACATTTTGTATTTTTGTAAAAACCTAGATGGAAAAGTTTCAAATTAAATTAAATCCATTCATGTGTCCCTTTACAACTCTTGAATACAGTTAGGAATAGTTCTTCCCACTAAACTGTTACCAATTGGATACAAGTTGTTCTTAGAGGCAATTAAACTTGTTGAGGAACAATTAGAGAGGTTAAAGCGGAACCATGATTTGAAAGTGTGTACCAAGTCATACTCCAAGAGGTTTGCCCTGTTCCCACCAGATAGGAGAACTAATAGCATTCAGAGGATCCATTTTACCTGAGGATTTTCATCCTCATTGGAGGTTGTATTATGCGCCTTGCAGTTCTAGTTGTGTAAGTTGTTTTAAGTTGGATTGTTGGATTGTTCAAATCACTTTGTGATTAATGCTTTTTGATGGATGATTCCTACTTTAATAATGCTTGATCCTTTTGAATTTTTGAAGGTTCATGCTGATGAAATGTTCAAAAATTCTCAGTTAAATGAGAATCTCAATGCAATGATCTTGGGATATCCTGAACAAGATCAACCCAAGCTGTGGAAGTACCTGATTCAGAAGAACCCAAATTATTGATCATAGCCTCAACTTGAACCAAAATTCTTGTAATTAAGGGGAGTTTGGCCAAAATTGAAAGATACCTGGGAGGTACTTCTTGATTTTAACATGTTGAAAAGAAACTTAAGTGGAAAAATGGAATTAGATGGGCACCAAATAAGAAAATACAAAAGATTGTAAGTCTTTTCTTTTGTGAAATATTCATTTTTTTGGTTTAATGAACAGATTATGATATGATGATAATTGTTATTCAAAGTCTGAAGGATCAGAATCTTAATTTCATATTTCAGAGGAAGAGACTGAAATTGAATTAGCTTCATTTCATTTTGAATCGGAATCCTCTTTGGAGGAAGAAGAAGAGCAGGAAGGGTCAACCAGAAGCTCATCTTTGGTGAGTATTGATGTGATTAATTAATCTCATTGGCATTTTGGCTGAGTGAGTCTTGATTATAGGAACCCAAAGTGAAATACCTCAATTAAATACCAGACAAATTGCATAAGTTGTTGGTTTAGGTTTGGGATCCAATTGGTCATGGGAATTGCGGATTTAGAGTCATTTCTAAATTGCTTTGATATGATGAAGATGGTTGATTTGAAGTCAGAAAGTAAATTATTTAAAAATTGGAGGGACATAAAGCATGCTACAGTCAGATGCTTGGTGGGGAAAAAGAGGTAGAAAATATTAAAAAAAATACTTAATGTTAAAGATATCAATGAAAAGATTCCCTCTTCAAAATGGCTTGCTAAGTTAGATATGGGTCAAATAATAGCAGACACATGTGCCAGACCTATATGTTTCATTCCATTGGAGTTATTTTGTACTTATACTCCAATGGAAAATTTATATTTCCTTTGCAAACAATAACCACTGGTTTCTATTATTTCTTGAGGGAGAAATGATTCCAATCCCGCCCATTTTAGCAAAAACATCTTATTTCACTTCAAAGAAAGCTTCTGGTTGGGTTGATCATCTCAAAAATCAATTCCACATGTATTCTAGTTTATAGACTTCATTTCATCATTGGTTTTGCATATAACTTGTAATTATAATGCGCCTAAGGTTTACTTCTATTAATATAAAGGGCTAGCACATTTTGAAAATCATTATTTTGAGTGTTTTTAGTTAACCTAATTGTTTTTAGTGTTTTAAATGAAAACTAATTGGTAAGTCAGTTCAACTTTTGTTGGGCTGATCCCATCATAGAGAAGATTTTTACTTCTTGTTTTGGGCTGATCCCATCATAAAGAGTATTTTTACTTCTTGTGACGGGATCAGCTTAACAGAAGTTGGGATTTTTTTGTGGTTTTTTTTACTTTAGGCCTAGTCAAGTTGAACTTGTATTTTTTTGATTTTTTTTCTGTTTTTAATTTTTTTTTTTCAATTTTGATCAAAAAATCAACTGGTTTCTTTAATTTTTTTGTTGTCTTTTTTTTGCTTTTTTATTTATTTTTACTTATTTTTATTTAATTTTTTTGTTCCTTTTTAACCAAAAAATCAACATTTTTTGATTTTTTGGTTGTTTTCTGTTTTTGTTGTATTTTTATTTAGTTTATTTTAGATTTATTATTATTATCATTATTGGTCCACAATTCTTGTAAATGTTTGGCATGGAACACAACTACATTCAAGTTGTGAAAAACCCTGCACAACTCAAATTTATTCATGTTTGGTGCCACAGAAAACCAAACTGTTCTGTGGGGGCTACACAACTACATTCAAGCTTTATAGAGGCTAAACAACTTTATTAGAGTTGTTTAGCATGCCACAAGGCCTATTTGAGTCATTTACACAACTCAAATGAGTGGTGAATTCAACATTACCCAAAAACAATTGAAAAACAAAGAACCTCAATGCTGTCTGGAACAATGGAAAACTTATGCTAAGTTGTCCATTATTCCAGCCCCCCCAAAAAAAATTAAAAGAATTAGAAAAAATCAATAAAATAACAAAAAATAAATTGTGGGCCACATCTGGGTTTTGCCGGCTGAAATTCTTGATCCTGCCATACTATATAGGAGTGTACACCAGTGCACTGAGTATTAAAAAATTGAATTTTTGATGGTTTTTAACAAACCAAGTTTGTAGTGAAGATGAGCTAGTGTTTGAGAAGTAACACCAACATTCTAAAAAGTATTTACTTGTCACCAAACTGAAAATTTAAAATACACAACAACCTTTATTCTTGTTACCAAAAATTGATCATTCAAAGAAAAATAAAACAGGATTGAAAGAAATATTAACCAAAATCAAAGAAAAATAAGTTAAAAACAAATTGAGAAAAAAAAAACAATCATAAAAGAATGGGAATTTTTGTTTAAGAACCCCTGGCCAAGTTTCAAAACATTTTTGAGGTACTGGAGATGCTTGCATGTTATTTTTATCTTTTTATTTTGATATTTCCAAGAAAAAAAAGACAGGTGTAATAAAAACATTTTCAATACCAATCTGTTTGTATGACAGCCCTTCAAGGATTTTTGTTGAAAAATGTATTATGTTTTCCTTAAATATTACTTATTTTTTTGTTTGAATGTAACAAAAAAAATATTTCAAAATGTAGACCACCACTTTTATTTGCAGTTATTTTGGGGGTGATCAATATTTGATTTGGTAACACCTTTGATTAAAACAAAAAATCATTTTTCTTTCAATCTTTTGATGATATTCTAAGTACCTGACAAGAAAGAAACTTTCATTCCTGATATTAAAAAAAAAATTAAAAAAGAGGTGTTATTTTGAATTTTTTTAATTTTGGATTCAATTCTTTGCAGTCAAAAATAAATCCAAGAATAAATCCAAAAAAAAAAAACCAAAAAAAAAAAAATTAAAGATCTCTGTTCATTATAAAACTTTTTGAAAATTTAATCCCAAAAAAGAATTAATTTAAGATGCAAAGGAATGGTTACAAAAATGCATTGAGTTTTTTTTGTTTTTTCATTTTTTATTTATTTTTAAATCAGTTTTTCAAGTTTTTAAAATACTTACAATATTTTTTGACATTTTTGGAATCAAATTAACAATAATTTGGTGTCAGAAATTTCAAAAAGCAAACTTTGTGAAATACCTGTGTCTTCAAGAATATGCCGGTGTGTACAGAACATAACAGGGATTTAAAATACGCACAAATATATTTGAGGGTAGGGCTTTTGTAAAAAAATGATGGACTAAACAAATAAAAAAATAGATAAATAAAATAAAAAAACTTGAATAAAAAAACCAAAAAAAAATCAATAATCAAAAAATCAAAAATCAAAAAATAAATGAATAATAACATGGAAAAATGTCCCTGAAGTCAGATTCAAGTCAAATCATGTAAAATTGAAAAAATCAAATACAAATCAACTAATTCACAACATTATTATTAACAGGAAAAAACATGAAAAAATAGAAAAAAATGGGATCAAGAATTGTTAAAATTGATTGAAAAAAGATCAAAGCATTAAAATTTCCAAAAAAAAAATAGTTTTTATCCCAAAAAATTAAGAAAATGTGTTATTTCCAAAGTATCTCAATTTTATTTTTCAAAATTAAAGTGATGGAACCTTTATTTATCCGGAAAATTTGTGGGAAACCACTCAAAATTGGTGGAAATTTCATTGAATTTGATCATATCCTATTGAAATATACTCTGTTTCAGAATTTAGGGTTTAATTCATTATTCTAAGAATTCTGTGGGGTCATCTGTTGGTTCCCCCTTTTTTTAATTTTTATATTTTCAAGTATCTAAAATTGCAAACAATTTGAGTAAAATGTACACCCTCTATTAATATTTTGATGAGGGGGCTCTCTGAATCTTTCTACAAAAGTACATAATGGAATATGCTTCATTTTAGGAATGAACATCATTGTAAAACTAAGTAAATTTTTATTTTCTTGAATTCTGTTGCTCAACTATTATTTCTTGGGGTCCTCAAATTTTATATCTACTGCCAGTTTAGTACTCAAATATTTGAGAATTTTCTCCTCTATTTCCAAAATTTCTTCACTTAGAGCTAAGTAGAATATTGAACAGTACATCATTCATTATTTATCAAGCTTGTCAGCCCTTTTTGGTCCTCTTTCATCTAGACTATTTCTATTCCTAAATTTTTTATTCAATTGAAACCAATTAACTTTCCTCCCCCTTTGATCTGGGAAATCAATACTAGTTCTTGGCAATCATCAAATTCCTTCTGGCCCTTGCCATTAAACAACTTTCTTCTAATCTTTTTCTACCCTATTTTCAAGCTTTTCCTCAAATGATGAATTTCCACCTACACTCTTGAGACTTTTCCCTTGTTTGATTCTTCCAAAACAAACTCTCAGCTCCCATAAAATTTACAGATTGAATAATTTTTTTTATCAAGTTAATTAAATTTTCTCAAAATACCCAGATGCACTTTTGGAAATAACTTCAAGAAGATGAATGGTAGAAATTCAAATATCTTTTTTCTGAGATTAGCCCAATATTATTTCCCAATTGATCTCAAAGATTATATTTTTTGTTCAAAAAGCACATCTAGTGAAATCAAAAAATTATAGCTGCCACTTATCAATGGAGATAATTTATAAAATTAGCTGAATGAGTGGGGAATATTGAATAGCATTAGTTCATTTTGTTTTGAAAAAAAAAATGAAAGAATAGGGTTACAATAATAGCAGCTTTAAACTGATGAAACACCTGGAGATGAAACACCTGATTTAAGATACAAAACAATTTTCATAATTCAATGTTACATAAAATTAAAGAGATGCAGTCATTTTAATCAATGAAAATTCAATAATTAATGGAATTTAAATGATCCAGCTTTGCAATTAAAAAGGTAATTTAATTTAATTTAATTTTTTGGAATTATAATTTAATTCCAACAAGGTTGAATTTCACCCTTTGTTGAAACTAAGGCCTCAAAAAATCAACAAGCATGGTCCAAGGAACCAGGGTAAAGATATTAATCTTTCTTGGAACTTTGCCAAATTATTCTTTCTTTAAATTTCTGGGAATAATGATTCAAATTTAACCATATTTCAAGAATCAATCCAGAAAAGAAGCAAAGACTAACTTTTTATCTTTTTACTTTTTAAGTTGATCCATATTTGCTTGAAAATTCTATGAGGTTTATTTTATTGATTTAATGAGGTTCATACTACTTTGAAAAAATAAAATTATTTTATTTTTAAGAGCCTGAGGAGACCCATACCCCCCCACCCACTTTTTCCACTCAGAAGGGCACAAAGATTAGGTGAATTTGGCACAAATTAGAAGGATATAAATGCTAAAATTAATTCCAAAGGTAGCAAGGCTATTTTGAATAGTTCAAAACGCAAGCTTGAAGCTGGGTTCAATTTTCAAGAGGATGTTTTTTCATAAAGAAACTGAGGCAAGCTTTATGCCAGACTTTTATCTTAGAAATATGCAAGAACATATGATATTAACTAACTGAGGAGAAAATCTTCCAGAAGAAAGCATTACTGTCAGCTCTCTGATACCAGGGACCTTGCAGTCCTTTAGCTACAGAGAGTGATAAAAATACTGCAATAATAATTATTATTATTATTCCAAAAATAAAAACTTAGAGGCTCAAATAAATGATATAATAAGAGCAGTTTCAAGGTTTAATTTGTTTTTTAATAAAAGGTTTTAAATATAATATAAAAGAGGTGCCATAGTATTATACTACTGGGGGCCTTTACAGACAAAGCAACCTCTCTTCAAGGGGCCTCCTTAGGAAGTTGAAGAACCTTGGAATGAAGATGGGTGCCTTAGAAAGGGCTTATTCCACTAATGGCCAGGCATAACAGAAAAATAGCCAAAACAGGAAGTGAAACACTCACTCTGAGCACTTTACCACAAAAATCCTGGAATAATTGGAAGGGTTTCAGAGCAGATGGGGTAGATTTCTTGACTAAACTTCAAGGGTTGATTGGTTTTAAGAAATAAATAATAATACTACAGAATTGGTCATAAATCACTTTCTCAGGTTCTTCATAAGCACTTGAATAACAATGACACGGTGTCTTATTGATAATAATAATTCCTGGTAAACTGATTATGGAATAATGGATCCAAAGAGGTCTGTATAAATACCTTTTTGGGGTGATTTTGAGCTTCTCAGGGCACGTAAGAGGGTTCTGCTCATGGGCTGAGGCTGGCAAGCCATTCAGATCATGACTAGCACGTCCACTTGGTGCTGTTAATCAGCTGACCTTAGATCTGCTGGATTTCTGTACTATTTTAGCCACAGGATCTGTTAATCTGTTATGGAGTGAATTTGATCATTCTGCACTCATCCTTCATTTTTACTATTATTATTGTTTTAAAGTGGACAGATGTGGATGTTTACTGATTTTCCATCATCTGCTGATCACTTAGATAATTTTTAATAACTTTTATGAACACTCCTCATAGTTTTTTGTGGTCTTCAAAGATCAGAGTCAATGATTTACGTTGTAATCCTTGATATTTTATTTATTATTAAAAAATGTTCTAAACTTAATTTTTATTAATTTTATTTAAGTTTTGATCTTTTTAGACTATTACTAATGCATATTTCAACTTGTTACATGTGCCAGGCAACCTTAACTAGGTTGTAGCTCTTCTGAGCAGTACCTGGTTGTCAGATTAGTCACAACAGATCCAGACGCGGGGATCAGTCAGTACAGATGCGCGTGGGGTAGGATCTGCTGTGTGCGTGGAAGAATTAGCTGCGGGAGGGTCTCTAGTACGCGGGAAACTGCTACTACAAGTACGTAGGGGTATGTAATGATGTGGGGCTGCGCGTGGGAATTTTGACATAACACATTTCCACGTGTAACTCCTAAAATATACACAAAACCTCAATTCTGAGTGAATTTTAGGTGTAAACCCTATACATTACAACACGTGTGAAACTTTGAAATGGCCAAAAGGTGCCATTCTGGTGTTGTAATTTTTAGTACTTTTATTTTTAATTATTTTAAAAATGTAAGGACTTGGATTTCAAGGGTGGGGTCAGTGGGTGACCCTACCTAATTTTGGGTGAGAAATCCATTTCTTCAATAATATTTTTTGATTTCTCACTCCTTCTTTTTTTAATTTAGATATTCTCAATTTTTATAGTTTTGTGTTGCTATGACAGGTTGCTCTGTGCATAGTAGCAAGCTGACATTCCCCCACTTCAAGATATGTCTATATCTGAAAGAAAAATTGGGGTCAATGCCTTCTGCTGGCTCTGTAGTTCCTTAGGTGTATGGGTCCATCAGGGATATTGTGTTCAGGCAACCATTCATCCTTATCAGCTGATTATCCCTTGTATCTAACTAGGTAGAGTCTGAAATCTTTTCCATTGATCCTTTCTTTTTTATCTTTAAGGATCTTGCTAATTTTTCCTTTGTATTTTTCAGGTTCTTCTGCAACAGGTATTTCAGGTGAAGGAGTATATTCTCCATTCCTTGGGTGGTAGTGTTTGATGAGAATTACTGGGAAGACTGGGTGTTTTCTAGAAAGCTCATCACTAAGGATTACTTCCACAGCATTCTTACCATGAAGTTTATTAATGGTGAAAGGGCAAACAAAAGCTGGTCTAAGCTTTCTATTTCCAGCTCAGTTGGTGAAGTTGGTGGTAGAGATCAAGACTTGATCACCAATCTTGAAATCAGGCTCCTTATGGGTTTCATCCCACCTTTGTTGGTTATAATCAACAGCATCCTGGACACACTTAACAGCATGTTTATTGGCTACATCTATCATGTTTTTGAAATCAAGTGATGTATGGTGAATATTTGTTAGCTGGTGATTAAGGTTAGCCTTGGGTAATTTAGGAATCCATCCTCTTTCCAGTATGTAGTGCGCTTCCTTAGTTGTAGAGTGCTTTCTACTGTCTTGGATTCTAGACCAAATCAACAGAACCTCTTGGGCATGTCTTCTAGATTCTGAATCATTCTTTCAGCCAAACCATCCGTCTGAGGGTGATAAGCCGTAGAGAAAGCTAAATGTCATGATGATTTCTCCAGAACTCAGAGGTGAACTTAGGATCTCTTTCACTGATAATGATCTTGGGAACTCCAACATCAGCAATGAGTCTATTCCAAAATAGCAGGACAACTTCCATAGCAGTGTCTTCCTTGTGATTAGGTAGAAACTTTGCTTTCTTGGAGAACCTATCCACTATTACTATGACTGAGTTTTAGGAATAGGCTCCTCCTGGTGGTAGTCCAGTTACAAAGTCCATGTTGATGATCTCCCATCTTTTTTTTGGGTTCAGCAATCTTTTGCAGTAGACAAAACCTTTTCCCAGTGGTCCAGTTGGACTTCTGACAAGTTTCACAACTAGTAAAATACTGGATAGTGGAGTCTCTCCAATTGATCCACCAAGCAGTTTATTTAACCTTATGTAAGTTTCTATCAGTAGATTAATGACCAGATGAGCAGTTATTATGGCATTCAGCCAGGACATGTTTGAATGGTCATCCTTAGTTAATACTATAACACTTGAATGTTGATGCCTGTAGTATACTAGACCATCCCATATGGTGAACCTTCCAGCTTTGTATGATTTCAAGAGGGGTTCAGGTAGGCTATTGATCAATTCAGATGGTGGAGAAGTACTTTCCATAATGGTGATCAGAGTCTTCATGTTAGAACTGTAAGATTCTTTAATTTAGTTGAACAAGGATTCATCCAGTTCACAAATGTGGGTTCCCATTATTTCAACTTCCAACAATTTAATGTTAAGGATAGGGAAAATATCATTATCTTCTGGATCATAAGCAGGATTACTTGGGTTATTGGTTAAAGCATTCCTGCTTAAACTATCAGCATTCTGGTGTTTAGTACCAGTTTGATGAACTATGGTCATCTGACCTCTGTACTTTTGTATTGCTATCTGCCAACTTAACATATGCCTACTAGGGGTCTTCATGTTCATCAATGTCCTGACAGCATTGCAGTCAGTAATCACAGTGAAATTTGTGCCTTCCAAGTAATAATGGAGTTTCTCTAGACCCATACTAAGGCAAGACATTCCATTTGACTTGCACCATACCTTTTCTCAGTGTCTTTAATTTGTCTGGATATCAAGAGTATAGGTTTTTCCACTGGTTTGTCATCCTCTATGACTTCTTGGTTTAAAGCAGCTCCTAGCCCGTCCATGCTTGCATCTATATAGAGCTTGAAAGGTTTAGAATAATCTGGCTGAATCAGTACTGGAGCTGAGATCATTGCCATCTTGAGTTCCTCATAGTTCTTGACTCTGTCATGATTCATTTCAAACACAGTGGTGTTGTTGCAGATTTCATACAGACACTTGGTTAGAAGAGCAAATTTTTGTAAGGACTTCCTATAGTAGCTGCAGAAGCTAATAAAAGATAGGAGTTCACTTTTATTCTGAGGCATTGGCCTATTCATTACTGCTGCTATATTGTTTTGGTCAGCAGCTAAGGTTAGTCCAGAGACAATGTGTCCTAAGGCTTTGAGTTCTCCATATCCAAAGTTGCACTTTTTCATTGATACCTTTAATCCCATGGCAGAGATGGTTCTGAGGACTAGCCTTAATTTCTCCATGTGAGTATCCCAATGATCAGAGTAAATGATAAAATCATCAATGTACACCATCATTCATTCTTGTCTGATGAATAATCCTAGGACTATGTCCATCATCCTTTGAAAATGAGAAGGAGCATTTTTTATACCAAAAGGCATCCTTAGATACTCGTAAATTACCAAATGACAGATAATTCTCATGAATTTCCGGCTATCAGGGCTGATAGGTATTTTGTAAAAACCTTTCAGAATGTCCATGGTAGTGATGTACTTAGCTTTAGACAGGCTATGCAGAGCATGGTCAATCCTTGGAATTGGATAATAATCAGCTTGGGTGTAGTTGTTAAGCATTCTTAAATCTCCAACCATCCTTGACTTATCATTATGAAAAGCTATAATTACTGGGGTAGTGATATCCACTTGTTCATTGTGTCCTGCTTTCCTTAAGACTTGTAAGTCAACCAACTCTTGAATATGAGTTTCCAGAGCAGATTTTGGACTAGAAGGGTAAGCAGGTCTCCTGAGATTAAGTGGGTAAGGAGGCTTAATGGTTAGAGTCAGAATCATATCATGTCCTTTGATGTTACCAATGGGGTGGTCCTTGGTACATAAAACATTCTGATTTTCAAAGCATACTTGTAGGATGTCCTGTTTTTGATCTTCATTGAGCAGGGAATTCAAAGCTTCTTGAGAGAAGTATTCCTGATTGAAACTCTCTAAGTATTTTTAATAAGTTGAATCATAAGTTTGAGCATTGACATGGCATATTTGGAACTTCTTGTTCCAGTCTCCTCCTATAGTGAAGTATCTACCCTTGTTTTGGAATATATCTATACCATACAAGCAAAGAGGATCATTTCCAAGGATAAAGTAATCACATACTCCATTTTGGAGCACTAAGAATTCAATTTTCAGCTTGATTGATCCTTTAGGGTGAGGGAGTATGATATCAGAAGACCATACTCCAACAGCATTGAGCAAAGAATTACAACTGCTGAACTTAGCCTGAGGTACTGGTAATAAGTTCAGTTTCTAGTTTGGGTCTTGTTTCTCCAAATAAGTTGAACCAACACAAGAGCAAAAGGCTCCACTTTCTAGAAGTAACTTAACAGGGGAACCTTGGATTAAACCAGTAGCATAGAATCTTTTGCCAGAAGTGTAACTTTTACCAGAAGAAGGTTTCAGAGTCAAGGCCTTAGCCTTAGAGATTTGGTGAATCTTCATGTTGGGATTCCATTTTTGAGGTAAGTTAGAATCCTCATGAACAGAATTTATGTCCAGAGAAGACTCAATACTTCCTTCAACAACATTGATGGGGTTAGTGATCATCAAATCACACTCAGAAAGTGTTCCAATCAGATCTTGGGATAAATCCAAGGTTAAGTCCAAGGGTACACTGTTGGGGACGTCCTCTAGGAGGTCCTGGTCAATGAGATCACCAAAAACAAAATCCACTGAGATGGATAAAAACAAAATATTAGTTTGATATTTTTTTATTTTTACATGGTAAGATGATGTTTTTACAGAAAAATAATCACTTTTATTAATTTTGGATTTGTCTTTATCTTCAGGATTATTTAGCTCATAAACATAAAGCTTCCTTTGATCAATTTCCCACTCCTTATGTTGCCTTAATGAAGAATTGAAATTGATAATTCCTTCAAGCTCAAATTCCTTGTCCTTTATAACTTGCCGTTTATAATAAAGTAATTTCTCCTGTTGTTGCTCAGGAGTTATGATAACAGGGAAAAAGTTACAGAGTTTTTCTTCTTTTTTCTTTTTGAGAAGGTTCAAATAATAATTGATCAATTATCTGTTGGTCTTAAGATCCACTAGAGAAACAAAGGATCAAAAATATATGTTATAAGTATTTTAACTTATTTTTGAAAAAATAAATAGACTGGTCCAAGGAATAAATAATTAAAATTTAATTATTTAAGGACATTTCCCGGCCAGACCCCCTGTTGTCAGCTCTCTGATACCAGGAACTTTGCAGTCCTTTAGCTACAGAGAGTGATAAAAATGCTGGAATAATAATTATTATTATTATTCCAATGATAAACACTTAGAAGCTCAAATAAATGATATAACAAGAGCAGTTGCAAGGTTTAATTGGTTTGGTAAAAAATGGTTTTCAATATAATATAAAAGAGGGGCCACAGTATTATACTACTGGGGATCTTTACAGACTAGCAACCTCTCTTCAAGGGGCCTCCTTAGGCAGATTAAGAAACTTGGAATAAAGATGGGTGCCTTAGAAAGGAATTATTCCACTAATTGCCGGGCTTAACAGCACAAATGGCCAAGACAGGAAGGGTAACACTCACTCTGAGCACTTTACCACGAGAATCCTGGAATAATTGGAAGGGTTTCAGAGCAGATGGGGTAGATTTCTTGACTAAACTTCAATGGTTGATTGGTTAATAAGGGTAAATAATACTACTACAGACTAAGTCATAAATCACTTGCTCAGATTCTTCATAAGCACTTGACTAACAATGACACGGTGTCTGATTGATAATAATAATTCCTGGTAAACTGATTATGGAATACTGGATCCAAAGAGGTCTGTATAAATACCTTTTTGGGCTGATTTTGAGCTTCTCAGGGCATGTAGAGAGGGTTCTTCTCATGGGCTGAGGCTAGCAAGCCATTCAGGGAAAGATTAGCACGTCCACTTGGTGCTGTTAATCAGCTGACCTTAGATCTTCTGGATTTTTGTACTATTTTAGCCACAGGATCTGTTAATCTGTTATGGCGTGAATTTGATCATTCTGCACTCATCCTTCATTTGTACTATTAGTATTGTTTTAAAGTGGACAGATGTGAATGTTTACTGATTTTCCATCATCTGCTGATCACGTAGATAATTTTTAATAACTTTTATGAACACTCCTTGTAGTGTTTCGTGGTCTTCAAAGATAAGAGTCAATGATTTACATGGTAATCGTTGATCTTTGATTTATTATTAAAAAATATTCTAAACTTAATCTTTATCAATTTTATTCAAGTTCTGATCCTTTTAGATTATTACTAATGCATATGTCAAATTGTTACATTTTCCAGGAAACCTTAACTAGGTTCTAGCTCTTCTGAGCAGTACCTGGTTGTCAGATTAGTCACAACGGATTCAGACATGGGGATCAGTCAGTACAGGTGCGCGCGGGGTAGGATCCGCTGCGTGCGTTGGAGAATTAGCTGCGCGCGGGTCTCTAGTACGCAGGAAACTTCTACTACAAGTACGTAGGGGTATGTAATGATGCAGGGCTGCGCATTGGAATTGTGACATAACAAATTTCTGCGTGTAACTCCTAAAATATACACAACACCTCAATTCTGAGTGAATTTTAGGTGTAAACCCTGTATGTGAAGACACATTTGAAATGTTAAAATGGCAAAAAGGTGCCATACTGGTGTTGTAATTTTTAGTACTTTTCTTTTTAATTATTTTAAAAATGTAAGGACTTGGATTTCAAGGGTGGGGTCAGTGAGTGACCCTACCTAATTTTGGGTGAGGAATCCATTTCTTCAATAATATTCATGGATTTCTCACTCCTTCTTTTTTTAATTTAAATAGTCTTAATTTTTATAGTTTTGTTTTGCTATGACAGGTTGCTCTGTACATAGTAGCAAGCTGACAATTACCTTTCAAGGTAATCTAAATTTTGAGGTGGATGAATGGATACAACCTGATAGATTTCCTCTCTAGCTTGGGATAAATCAAGGCAGCGGTGAATATACATAAATTCAAGTTTTAATTAAATTATATCATCTCAGGTACAAGCCAAAGTCAAGATGGAGTGTGATGATGGAAAATGCAAAGGCAAGGGAATGTGTATAAAAATGGATGACAATCAGTATAGATTAATCAATGATGGTGTAAATTTGTGTTTCAAAAAGGAGAAGAATCCTGAGAATAATATTTCTGTTCATTTAGGTAAGTAATCATGATGGAAATGGCTATTCAAGTTTGAAACTGATTGTTCAACAGTGACCAGAAATGGATTGAAGTGGGATCTAGGTTTGAAGTCCAGAGCTAACCATAAATGGGAATTGCAAGTGTAACAAAGCTCACCCACAGAGTTAATTGGCACTAGTTGGAGATGATGAACTGCAAGATTTGAGATCAATTGCAAGTCATGACCTGAGTTGGTGTGAAAGATGGTCCCTTGCTTAACACCAAAAGTAGTAAGCAGAATGCAGTGAATGATTGGTGTGCTTTTAGTGTCACACTATTAGATGAAAGTAGATACTGAGGAGAGGGGAAATGTCAAAGTTGTGCTCTAACAATGACCCCTGAGTTCAAAGCATCACAACTTATTGCCATGTTGATCTTCAGTCCACAGTTGATTAGACTTGTTTTATAGATGAAGTTCAAAAGGTGACATTTGGAGATTCTTGTCAAAGTTCCCATAACTTGGGGAACTTATTTTTCACATTATCTCCCATTGGCTTCTTTGTACTGCTTTGGAATACAGGCAGGTGCATCCATCATACTATGGTCTGCCAACAGGATGGTTCTTTCATGTTAATCTTGAGAATCAGGTGCAGTTCACACAGAACCATTCCTGATGACTCATCTTGGCCCCTTCTGATACCAATCTTGATTCATTTCTCTATGGGCACAAGCACAAAGCATGTCAAGGATTTATGCCGGCATAGGGAAAACAAGACCTGGGTCTGAGCAGGACAATCTCTTGAGCACGTGCTTCCAGCAAAATACATTAATATCATTTCCTCAATATTGAATCAAGATGATTGTTGGGTAGACGTGTAAGAGGAACGTAAATGGAAATCTTGTTGAAAAGGGGTTCACGATGGACTATCACAAAAAATAAGGCCTTGGGTAGGCTTGGGTAGGGGTTGACTAAATAGTGCACGAGGTGGTAACCTCAAATTTGCTGTACTCACAATCCAGGGTTGAAAGTAGGATAGTTTCTGTTGAGATACAGAAAAAAAGATTGCGCCACACGCGAGGACAAGTGTACTGCCCTAATGTCAAGCAGCCATACTTTTCGCCTGTTCTTTGATTTTCGCCCTGCGCAAGTGAGTCTCGTTAATGAGAACAGGCTCGCCGAGATTGCTCAATGATAAAAGGTTTGAGAGGGTAGGGCGGACCAGACGTAATCTACAGAAAGGAATATTTTACTTACTCGTAAGCCGCGCGATTATTCTTAAAAAGAGTAAATGCATCTAGTTGAGCGGGGTCTGTGTTGTTGGGATCGTTCATCAAATCTTGAATTCCCAACACGATCTTGATCAACATGAAGCAATAGCTCTCAGTAGCTGACATCTATCTGATAAACCATCTACCCCAAGCACTTACTTGCTTTAATGTGATGGCGGGTTTCCATGACTTTTCTTCATTCAAAATTGATAGACACACCGTTCCGGAGGGGAAGACGTTGGGATGAAATATTGGTGGATTGAATTTACCTGAAGTCAAGAAAGGGACCCGGAGATTAGCGAGCGAGGCTAGGGAGATGGGAGGAGTTTCCTTGAGAAGGTTGAAAGAAGCGTATAGTGGTTTTGGACAACGCTTGATCGGGGAAGTTCTTACACTTGGGAGGTTTGGAAGGATAATCTGTTGACGAATAAGAAATAAATTTGTAGGGTAGTTGTGTATGCGTGCGATAGATATCGGTCAGATCTCTTCGTCAATCTTGAGCCGAGATACTAGAGCAAGAATCGAACAGCGCAAACCCTCTGGAAAAATTACTTGCAACTTGTAGAGTCCTCCGGCCCAAATTGTCTACAAGTTTTGGTGATCCGACTCATGATTCAGTGTTTCTAGAGATATTTTATGTTTTTGAAACAGGCAGATGGTCAGTTTTGTGACTAACACCTTCCTTTCCTGGAATTCCAACGTCCCATATCATCATATTCAGACTGCTATCGGCGTTTTTGGTGGGTCGGGCGTAGAATCCCTGCCAGGTGCCAAACGGGGATGGCATCGGTCAAGAGAGCGATGAGTGGTGTGCATGAAAGCTTTTCCCTGAATCCTGAGATCCTAATCCATCAACATAGGGCAGTTGCGAAATTCACGACCCACGTAAGGATGATCCTTTCTCCATTGTTTTCGTTCTTCTGCCAACCTG
Source organism: Puccinia polysora (assembly GCA_025617555.3). Taxonomy (NCBI): domain Eukaryota; kingdom Fungi; phylum Basidiomycota; class Pucciniomycetes; order Pucciniales; family Pucciniaceae; genus Puccinia; species Puccinia polysora. The sequence goes on along the minus strand of CM062632.1, from coordinate 37,063,672 downwards.
GCCCTGAAACAACGAGTCAGGTGAAGGTCTGAGCATGGATGGAAAGAAGACGGGTGAGTGGTTGATGATCAAATAGCGACGAACTTGCATATGGCCGACATGACGCAGTGACCGGGTTAACGAGAAGGGGTGATGGGTGGACTGGATGTTCGAAGTGTTGAAAGAGAAGGTTGTCTCTAAATTGGGGGTCAAGTGGTTACACCATAGCTTTCCCTCGGCCCCCGCGAGTTCGCCTCCAGCGGAAACGTCCTTCAAGCTCTCCCCGGTTCCAGACCGTCCGACCGCCGCACCGCCCGTTGAGGCTCGATTAGCGAGGAAGCTACAAAACTCGGTTCTCGCGCCCCCGACCGACCGAGTCTTGCGATCGCCCGCCCAGCTATAGGGAACAAATCGGGGGTGCTTTCTTGCGGCTGACTGAAATACGAAAAAGAGAGACTTGGTTTTGAAAGAACGGCTGGATTGGCTTCATTCTGACCTAATTCATCCCATCATGCATGCAGGATGCTAAAAATATCCCTTGTAATCATTTGTAGCGTTTCAAGGATTTCCTAAATCATCGGGGAGCAAGATTTATTTCCAGAAACAATGAAAAACTTCAATTTCTGTGGAAAACCAATGAAGATGAGAATATATTAACTAAAGTTTGATGTGGGATTAATTTGGAATCAATGAGGTAATCAATTATTTTGTAAATCCAGTTGATGGTAAAATCAATTTGCATATGTATGTACAATTTATGAGAAAATTTGATGTTCCTTTTGTGAATGAATGGCAATTTCAGATTTTTTTCATGGTAGATTTGAAATCTTAGATTTCTCTGGATCAAAATTTTATCCATGGTGTATATAAGAAGTCTGATAAAACATGTAATTCAATTTTTATGCATGCACACTTCATCAAGACCTAAAATTGCCCACTCTCTAATAAAATGATACATTTTTTTCTTCCTGGTTGAAGCTTCCAGTATAAATTTTTATGATATACATTGAAAAATTTATATTGAATGTGTTCCCCATCCTTCCAGGTTACTTCTTTATATTTTAGGAAAGCTTATTTAGATGAAAAAATTCAAAATTATTTCAAAAAACTCCTCATTATCATGTTATTGAATGCAGGCACAGGATACATCCACACAAAGAAAAATACTAAATCCACACCATTTCTCATAAAAGGCATGATTTTAACATTTTTTTTGTGAACTCGTGCAAGAAGGCATCATTGGCAGCATTCTAGTTATTTTTTTACTAAATCAATGCATTTTGGTGTGTCTTCCCAGCCCAGGAAGGCATGAAAACCTTAAAAATACATGCAAATACAAAAAAGGCATGAATATTAACCATTAAGGTTTGACACACATTTACAAGATTTCAAGCATTTCCTGGGGTGGAAGAACATGACTTTTGATGGTGCCCCTCAAGGCCTTTAATATATGGTGTATAAAGCCCATCTGGACACCTGGCCAAGTTCTGGGTCTTTTTTGTAAAGCACACGTGGCTCCCAAAAAAACAAAAAGTTCTACCTACATCTATTTCAGGATTCAAATTAAAATATGATGAGATATTTCACAAAATTTTCATCAAGTAAAAAAAAATAAAAATTCACATGTAAAAAATTGATTATTGAAAAAATCAAATGTTGATATGTCTGTGATTATTCTTCCACTTGATGGAGTTTCTTTTGTTATATTTAATTATATTTTTATTAGGGAGTTAGGTTTTTCACGCCCCCAAACCTGGAAAACACGCAGTTTGGACGTCCCCACAACGTCCTGCAACATCCCCCACCCACCTGGTAAACCTCAAAAAACATGGTTTTTGGGGTTTTTCAAAAAAAAACAATACTGGGGGATAGGGGGGCATCTCAAAACCCTCTGGAATAAATCCTAAGAATTTTGGCCATTGTTAAGGCCTTCAAAATTTGCCCAAAAAAACTGAAAAGAAAAATGCTCCATGTCTCAAATCTTTTCACATTTTTAATCTTTTTTTGTTGATTATTTTGAAAAATCTGAAGAGAAAAAAGTTTTTAAATATGGCAGGCCATTCCATTATAATTTTTTCAGAATTTTAGTACTTCACTTTCCCGCCAGAAAATGGGATTTACATAAAAAATGAGACATTATTTTCAATTCTTTTTTTTGTAATTTTTCCATGAGATTTTCCAAATTTTCAGTTTACAGTATTTTAGTGGGAATTGTGAAGGGTCCAAAAAAATCATCTGGGGATTTTTTTAGCTTATTGTTTCCCAAGGAATTCATCATTGAAAACACAAAAGTGGTGTTTTTTGCTCTAAATAAATGTTTTTTGCTCTAAATCAATGAGTAAAAAAATTATGAAAAATTGAGTGATAAAAAGACAGACAAATGATTCAATCAAGATTATTTTGTACTGCTTTATTATCTTTACTACAAGGAAAAAAAAGCTTCAAACCAAGTTCCAAGTTATTATGAATCAAATCTTCCAATTTTTCTGATTCCTTGCTAGCAAAAGCCTTCCAAAGGGGATCTAATTGGCAAGCTGGCCACAGTTCAGAATTTTAGTGGAAAAAAACTATGTGCTGAAAATCTTCCGCAATAATTAAACATTTGGGAGATGTTTCAGAATTGGCATTTGGAGGTGAATTGAGTGGCAAATAAGTTGATGGCATCAAATTAGATAAAAGTACCACTGGCCTTTTGTATGTATCTGCAAGCAGGAAACCATGGCAGGGAAAATTCATCCAGTAAAATTGAGGGGCAGGTCCAGAATTTTGGTTGAGATGTTTTCTTGCTTTTTCAAAATTTTCATCCCAGACTTGATCCATGAAGTTTTCATCCTTGAAGATAGAGTTGTATTCCATTTCCTTGATCATTTCCTGACGTATTGAGCTCCAATCTTCAGATTTACAGCCCAAATCAACTGCTAATGATCTAAACCCAAATTTCCCATCACCCATCAAATCTTGAACATGTCAGATTTTTGGTATGGCTGTCTTTGGGAAAATTAAATTTTGTATTGATACTAAGGAAAAAAAGATCAGTATTATTTAAGATGAAATGGAAAAAAACAATTCATACTGATTTTATCAATAGCCAACACTTCAAAATTATCAGAATATGAAAAAGACAATGTTGTGACCTTCATCCCAAAAAAGAAGTGTTTAATAAGTGAACCATAAAGAAAGACTAATTCAGAAATTTATTATCCTTTTCTATTTCAGAGGCTGTGGCTGTGAGAGAAAAGATTGGATTCTCTGGAGGCCTATAAGCTTCTTCATATTCATATTGTTTTTTTCTTCTCTTGATCCTCTTCAAAGTCCCAGGACTCAAATTCTGTGAAACAACCCTCTTATTGATGATGGTTCCTGACCTCTGAGTGACAAATGAAAATATGACAATCAGTGGAAACTAGAAAAACAATCCTGATCCCCCCCAACCAAAAATAAAATTACTGACTGTCTTTATTACATCCAATTCTTCAAGATCTTTGAGTTATAAAATTACTGACTGTCTTTATTATATGCAATCATTCAAGATCTTTGAGTTCCTCTCCACTCAATTCCTCTTCTGTTATAAACTCATCCTGTTCACAATGCAATGTTAGCCTAATTACAAAAAAAAACACCTCTTCCTCTGATTCCTGTTTCTTTTTTCCCTTGGCCTTTTCATGGTTGTCCTTTTCTTTCCTTTTCCTCAGAGTCTGAAATTAGAGGAAACCAATTTCCAACCATATGCTGTTAAAATCAATTCAACAGAAAGGGATCAAAAAACCACAAAAAGAAAAAACTTACCATTGAATTAACCACTTGGTGCTATCTTTGGCTTCCTCTTCTCTTAGGCACTTCAACATATTCAAACCCAGATGGATCCCTCTTAGATTAAATCTGAGAAAATGCTTTGCTTTTATTGGGGGCTCCTTTTGTTCTTCCTCAAATTTTCCTTTCTTGCTTTGATAGGGGTTCTTGAATGGGAATCAGTTGATACTTCCCTCTTAACAGATTCATTGTTTCTCCAAGGTAAGGATGTTGTTCTCCTGGGCGCAATTAAAGGAATTCTTCAAAGATTTAATTCAGAAACCAGTGTATTTTGGTTGATTTGGCAGATGATTGAGAAGTTCTGCATGAACCATTCTCAGAAAGCTACGAATAATTCCAAAATAAAAGAAAACACTTCAGAAATCAATTTTAGAATTATTTTTTTCTCGAAGAAAAGGAAACATACTGCAATAGGAGTTTTGACATGCCACTGGGGATAAAAATCATCAAGCCAAAAATGTTGCTTCTTGATATTTTACTTCTTCACTTGGTGTACACAAGGAATCCCCTTGAAATAAAAAACATCACAATTGCAAAAGATGGTTGATTTTTGTGCTGAAATGTGAAAGGAATGCACAATCTTGAGATAATAGTGGCTTATTTTTCCTGAGAGGTGTTCAAAATAATATGGGAGACCAATCAAGTTATTAAAGTCTTGCTGAGAATTTTGAATGGAAGTTTCATGGATTTGAAATTAAATTGAATTATATATTTGGTGAACTACATCAGAGAAGGAACCAGAAGAATTGGTGATAAATTGTTTGACATAGTAGTGAAGCCCTTCTATTCCAGATGTGCTGGTATTTTCAAAATGCAGGTGCTTGTTTGCAGCATATGAAACAAATTTTCTTTTTAGAGGAATCCAGTTGTCAAGAATTTATTCAGAAGTAGCAGGATTCTGGACTACATTCAGTTGGGTAAAATTGTCTTGATAAGAATTTTCAGATTTGGATTTGACAAGCATATTCCAGTGTTTTCTGAATATCATCCATTCTTCTTCAGATTCAAAGTGTTTTCTAAATTTTTTTTGAATGTTTTTGAAGATATTAAAGACACAGAGTAAATGATGAGAGTTGGGAAAGGAAGTTTAAAGGGAACAAATCTGGGTTTTCTCTTTGTCAGTCACAATGACTTTGGGTTCTTCATGTTCTAATAATTGATGAAGTTGTTGGAGAGCCCATTTATATTCTTAATTTCTTTCTTGCAAGAGGAAACAGAAACCAACAGATAATTTTCTAGCACAATTGTTGAACCCAAAAATGTGAAGAAAAGGCATGGAAAATTTGTTGGTTTTATAAGTACAGTCCATCATTAATTCTTATGGAAAGAATTTGATTAATTGGGTAGAATGTGGGTGAGAAATGAATAAAGAACTAATATGAAAATTTTGACTATTTATTTCATGTGTGAAAGAAGAGTTTTTTAATTCCATTATTAAAGCTCCTATGGGTGATTTCCCTTCCAGTTTTTCTTTTTTCATTTTTGAGCTTTTGTCATAGATTGTACTAAGGGATGTGTGAACAGGAGAATTGGAGGACTGCATTGAGGAATTAAGAATTTTCAGGGGAGGAACCCAAGCTTTGGTTAAATAATTGACCATATCCTCTTGATCACCCTGAATCCTTCTACAAACTGGATGGGTAGATGGATCAGTTGATTGTGGATGATTTTGATCAGGGCATTGGATTTTTATTTCCCAAAGACCAGACTTCTTGTAAAAGCTTCAAGAGAATTTGAAGGGAAAGTTTGTTATTATAGTTGATGAAAGTCTTTTTCTATCCACCTTGGGTTTTTATTCCCCAGATTTGTCACATTGTTAATTATATCTTTGCTCTTTAGTATTGGAGACTTTGGTGGAAATGGCATATCCATGGGATTTAGCCCACTCTTGAGCAGCATTGACAAGGTCCCCCTTTGAATGATATGATAATTCAGGTGGAGGAGCCAAAGGGTTGGAATAATGAAGGTGAAATAAATCAGTTGAAGAAGTGGAAGGAGAAGCAGCAGAGGCATATAGTCGAACAGAAGAAGAAGCAGCAGAGGCAGATAGCAAAAGTGGGTTGATGTGTTGTTCAGACATTTTTTGTTTGGGATTTTAATTTTGAGATGTTTTTTTTATGAAGAATTGATTTTTTTTAATTTTTGATTGAGTTTTTGGATTCAGGGGGGTCTATTTAGTGAGGGTGGAGTGTTTATTTTGATTGGTTGAGTTGTGTTGAGTAGTGATGTGTGATTGGTTGATTGGTGTTGAGTTGTGATGATTGGTGATGGTGGTTATGATGATGTGGCATGGAGTGGATGTTGGATTTTTAAAGGTGATTTTGTGGTTGAGGAGAGGATTGGACCGCCCTAACAGGTGAGTAGGAGGCAGGAAATTGTTCAAAATCAAATGGAATATCATCTTATTCATATAGAAGAGCCCAAAAATGCGGACCTACCCCAAAAAGGGGTTTAAACATGGTATTTTGAGGTTAGACATTTGAGGGCCAAAGAAAGGTCTAAAAAATATGAAAAGAATTTATTTATTTTTCATTTGAAGTGAGTTTAAAAACTGTAAACTCAGTTTTTCATAAAAATAATCAAAATAGTATCAGAAATGGCTACAAAACGCACACCAAAACCAACACTTCCCATTATTGTTTTAGATGCATCAATTTTTTGGGTGAATAATTGATCCTAAGAATCCCCAAATGATTTTTTTGGGCCCTTCACAATGCCCACTAAAATACTGAAAACCAAACATTTGGAAAATCTCAGGAAAAATAACAAAAAAAAGAATTGAAAATAATGTCTCATTTTGTATGTAAATCCCATTTTCTGGCGGGAAAGTGAAGTACTATAATTCTGAAGAAATAATAATTGAATGGCCTGCTATATTTGGAAAATTTCTGTCTCTTCAGAATTTTCAAAATGATCAAAAAAAAAGGTGAAAAATGTGAAAAGATTTGAGACGTGGGGCATTTTTTTTCAGTTTTTTTGGAGAAATTTTGAAGGCCTTAAAAATGGCCAAAATTCTTAGGATTTATTCTACAGGGGTTTGAGATGCCCCCCTACCCCCCTGTATTTTTTTTTGACAACCCTCAAAGAACCCATTTTTTCCAGGTTTACTGCATGGGTGGGGGACGTTGCAGGACCTTGTGGGATGTCCAAACCACATGTTTTCCTGGTTTGGGGGCATGAAAAACCTAACACCCTTTTTATTAATCACATGCATAGTTATATTACAGTTTTTTAATTTTTTTCATTTTTGGTAAAATATATTTACACTTCATCACCAATAATGCTTGTTTCAAAGAATTCAATTTTTGGTTTCATGATTCTTAGTATTTTACTCAAACAATTATGTTCTGGGATATTTCAAAAAAATTAAAATCACCTCATAATATGGGTATATTTAGAATTTTTATATTTAATTTTATGGTTCTTTAATGGTTTGGGATAAATTCAAAACCCTAAAAAACCTGTAAACAATTCAAAATGGGTTATGTGGCGTGGTTCACAACCCATGTGAGTTGTGCACGGCTTCCCACAACCCACAGACTTTTGAATGGCTGTTCACAACTCAGATGGTTTGTGAGACATGGCAGACCACCCTTTGGAGTTGGGATGCGCCACTAACATTATTGTTCACCACTCCAGGGTTGCAAGAAAACCAAAAAAAAAAAATCAAAATCAAAATAAATACAAAAGGAAATAAATAAGGAGATAAAATCAATAAAAAAACAAAATAAGAAATAGGAATAAAAAGAAGGAAAAGGAAAAGGAAAAGGAAAAGGAGAAGGAAAAGAAAAAGAAAAAGAAAAAGAAAAAGAAAAAGAAAAAGAAAAAGAAAAAGAAAAAGAAAAAGAAAAAGAAAAAGAAAAAGAAAAAGAAAAAGAAAAAGAAAAAGAAAAAGAAAAAGAAAAAGAAAAAGAAAAAGAAAAAGAAAAAGAAAAAGAAAAAGAAAAAGAAAAAGAAAAAGAAAAAGAAAAAGAAAAAGAAAAATAAAAATAAAAATAAAAATAAAAAGAAAAAGAAAAAGAAAAAGAAAAAGAAAAAGAAAAAGAAAAAGAAAAAGAAAAAGAAAAAGAAAAAGAAAAAGAAAAAGAAAAAGAAAAAGAAAAAGAAAAAGAAAAAGAAAAAGAAAAAGAAAAAGAAAAAGAAAAAGAAAAAGAAAAAGAAAAAGAAAAAGAAAAAGAAAAAGAAAAAGAAAAAGAAAAAGAAAAAGAAAAAGAAAAAGAAAAAGAAAAAGAAAAAGAAAAAGAAAAAGAAAAAGAAAAAGAAAAAGAAAAAGAAAAAGAAAAAGAAAAAGAAAAAGAAAAAGAAAAAGAAAAAGAAAAAGAAAAAGAAAAAGAAAAAGAAAAAGAAAAAGAAAAAGAAAAAGAAAAAGAAAAAGAAAAAGAAAAAGAAAAAGAAAAAGAAAAAGAAAAAGAAAAAGAAAAAGAAAAAGAAAAAGAAAAAGAAAAAGAAAAAGAAAAAGAAAAAGAAAAAGAAAAAGAAAAAGAAAAAGAAAAAGAAAAAGAAAAAGAAAAAGAAAAAGAAAAAGAAAAAGAAAAAGAAAAAGAAAGGAAAGGAAAAGAAAAGAAAAGAAAAGAAAAGAAAAGAAAAGAAAAGAAAAGAAAAGAAAAGAAAAGAAAAGAAAAGAAAAGAAAAGAAAAGAAAAGAAAAGAAAAGAAAAGAAAAGAAAAGAAAAGAAAAGAAAAGAAAAGAAAAGAAAAGAAAAGAAAAGAAAAGAAAAGAAAAGAAAAGAAAAGAAAAGAAAAGAAAAGAAAAGAAAAGAAAAGAAAAGAAAAAAAAAAGGGAAAAAAGGGAAAAGAGACAAAAAATTGAAAAATTGAAAATAAAAATAAAAAATAAAACAAAACAAAGGTTTGTGATTTTCAAGCCCAGGTTGCACATTATTTGAAAAGGACCCTCTTTTCACCACTCTATGAGCCATGAAACCCTGTTGAAAACCTGGTGTTATGAATTTATCACTTCCCTCCTATACTTTATTTCAATCTCCCTGGAAATTTCAATTCTTATTCAAAGGAATCAATTTTTTATTTCTGTAATTGATCAGAATCCTATTGAAATATCTCAAAATAATAGAATTCCCCTTGATAAATATGTATATATCTTATTTTTTATATTTTCTTTTCTTTCTAAAAAGGTATTTACATTCCATCACAAATCTTTAATTTTTTTCAAAGGAGTATGTTTTTCATATTTTTATAAGTATTTGTGTGAGTGATTTTAAATTTCTTGGAAATCCAGAATATTTTAATTCTATTCATCAAATATTGATCTGAAGAATATGTATATGCTTGTTTATGTTTGGTACAAAGAGATTCATTCTCCACTGAAATATTCCATATTGTCTTAACAAATTGAATTTTTATCATTTTTCTTTCTTTCCTTACATTGGATGAAGTTATTTTTTTCAAATATGAGCTCTAGTGTGAATTTCTTGCCAAATATCAATATTGTTTGCATTTTTAAATACTTAACTCACTCAATCAGTTTCCACATTTGAACTTTCCAGAAGATTCTACCCTAGACAGACCCCATAGGGGCTCTGGAGGCTTTAGTCTGTCCTCCCAGGGCCTTATTTAATGTTGACAGGCCTTGAGGGGCCCAGAAAGTCATCAAAAAGCATTTCCTACCACCTCAGCACTCCTTCAAACCTTGAAAAGGTGTTCCAAACCTTAGATGTCTATATTCATCCTTTTTTGTATTTGCATCTCTTTTTAAGGTTTTCACCCCCTCTATTCTTTCAATCTTAATGATATTGGTAAATATCAGGGATTTGATATTCTGGATCTCACTTGATTTTTCCTTCAGGAAATTGATCCCTTGGTTTTTCAACCAAATGTTTATTTTGATATTTTTAGTTTATTCCAATCAATAATTGTCAAGAATTCTATGAGGACTAAATGAAATATTTTTTTTGGATGTATGTTTTGGATTTCAAAATAAGTTTCCAAATATTATCACTCAAATTCCAGTCACTTTTTATCCCATTTAATACCTAATCTTTTTGACACTGGAATCACACTCAACGTATTAGTTTGGGTGTTGCATGAAATTGTTTTGGTCAGATTGGGATGGTAATTTTTCATGTAGTACTTTTTTTTAAAAAAAGTATTCAATTATTCAATTTATTGAATTCATTTTTTATTTTATTCTATATTGAATTATTTTTCTTTTTTCTGGTTTTTTATGGTTTTTATGGTTTTCTTGGTTTTTTTTGTTCTTTTGATTCTTTTGATTCTTTTGGTTTTTGTTTTTGTTTTTTTTTGATGGTCAACAAATACCAATCAAAATAAGTTCAAAATTTTTTCAATCAGTGATTCAATGGAATATTCAACAGTTATTTGAATTGACTCAATGGTATATTCAATAATTCAAATGCAAATACAATTAATCTTAAATTTTGCACATTTAATTTATTAATCATGATTTCTTATTGGATTCATCAAAGTATATTTTCTGGTCCTTTTTTCATTTTTCTATCTGGGCAATTTTAAATTAGCAACCTCTACAGCCCCTCCACAACTCAAAATGGGTTGTGTGGCGCGGTTTGCAACCCATCTGGGTTGTGAATGGCTCTTCAAAACCCAGATGGGTTTCAAACCGCGCCACGTGACCCATTTTGAGTTGTAAATGGGTTGTGTAGGGTTGCCAATTTAACATTTTCTTTTTTTATTTTTTTTATTAATTCAGATTGATTGATTTATGGGAAATGTTAAATTGACAACCATGCAACCTCCATTCACAACCTAAAAAGGGTTGCATTGCCCAATTTGCAACCCATAATGGTTTGCAAACTGCCATTCACAACCCAAGATGGGTCCCAAACCACGCCACACAACCCATTTTGGGTTGTGAATGGCAAAAAAAATTAGAATCTATTTGTTTCATATATATATATATATATATATATATATATATATATATATATATATATATATATATATATATATATATATATATATATATTTATCTTTATTTTTAATTTAATTAATTTAATTAATTTTTATATATTTATGTATTTATATTTATATTTATATTTATATTTATATTTATATTTTTGATTTAATTAATTAATTTATTTTTTAATTATTGATTTGATTTTATTTATTTATATTTTATTTATATTAAGGCATATCAGAGTTAAGCAAATCTGCCATTTTTTAATGGTGGTTTTCAAACCAAATTGGCCATTAAAAATAAAAAAAGCCACTTATTTCACATCAGACGTGTCAGAGTTACCTGGAAATAAGTGGGTTTTTTCAAATAAAGTATTTCAAGGCTTCCACAACCTGTCCACGTCATCCACCCCTGGCTTCCCACCTCCTTCTAACTCCAACATCATTGGAAAAAAAGTTGATTCATTGCTCTTCCTCTCTTCATCACTATCCTCATCACTTCATAACTCTCATCACTTTATTGCTTTCATCACATCCAGCTAACTCTCATTGGATCACTATCCTGATCAGTTCATCACTCTCATCCATTTATTGCTTTCATCACATCCAGCTAACTCTCATTGGATCACTATCCTGATCAGTTCATCACTCTCATCCGTTTATTGCTTTAATCACATCCAGCTAACTCTCATTGGAATACTATCCTCATCACTTCATTGCTCTCATCACTTTATTGCTTTCATCACATCCTAACTCTCATTTCTATATCCCTTTTGTCACTTCATCACTCTCATCTCTTCCTATTCTCTTTCCTTCATCACTCTCATCCTCTCATAAAATCATTACTCTCACCACTTGAACACTCTCATAGCCCTTCATCCCTTGATCTCTCCTACTATTTTTAAATGGCCCCTCAGCAATCCACCCCCAGAAAGTCCACTAAACAATCAAATGGACCAAGGCAAACATCCCCCAGGAACTCAAAATCCAACAATCCTCCCCCATTGGCTTCCAAAGGCTCAAGTCCGCTCAAGAGAGCTGATCCCACCATCCTGGTAAACTGGCTCAAAATTATGTCCAACTAAAATGCTTTCTTTGGATTGGACAATGAAACACAGGTTGGCCAACCTTCATCCTCTAAGGTCAATGGTTATCTCCTGATGGCCAATGAACTCAAGAATAAAACAAAAGGTAGGCTGGATCTGTCATCCAAACAGATGAGGGAGCAATTCACAAATTATTGAGCCAAGTACAAAAAGGGCCACTCAATGTCAATCTCAACCAGCTTTGGTATCACTGACTCTGACAAAGCCAAGGGAATTAACTTGGTGGTTGATAAGTTGGACTCCATTTTTCCTTTTTATATTCAAATGGATGAAATCTTTGTAAAGAAGGCCAACATCACCCGCCTAGCTGCTTTTGATGCCCAACAATCCAATTCAGTTGATGCTGAGGACTTGGCTGGGGATGCTCAGCCGAGCAATGGTGATCCCAAAGAAACCTATGAGTGGGCCCCATCCAATGCCAAGGAGGATATTCAAGCACAATCAGCTCCAATCAAGTCTACTTCTGCGTTGATTGAGGAGTCATACCCAACCTTGGACCCCTCCCCTCCTTCTTTGGATTTCTCTCTTCCTGGGGTGGAAGAATGGGAGAAATTGGCCAATGAGGAGGATGTCATTCCCATATCACCATTGCCATCAACATCTGCTCAAGTAAGGAACCAAGTTCTTTTCTATTCTTTCCAGTTAATCCTGACTGATTTATATTGGAAAGAAACAGGCTCATCCATTCCTGAATGGCCAAAAACTCAATCCAATGGGGCCTCCAAAATCCCCTTCAAAGGAGAGCAATTATGTTCCCACACAAACCTCTTCTGCAAAGGGAAAGAAAAAGGCCTCCAATTCCATCAAAATCAACCCCAATAGCATTCAAAAGAGGAGAAACACTTCAAATTTTTTGGGCTTTGAGGAGATCATGGAGAAGCAAGATTCAAGTAAGCCCATTGGATTCTCCTTGCTTTCAAAATCAAAGTCATTCCTATTCCCCTCTGAAAAACAGTGAAATTGCAAATTGAATCTGAAAAACAGTGAAATTGCAAATTGAATCTGAAAAACTTCAGTTTGAAAAGGACAAGTGGGATTGTCAACTGGCTATTGATTTTCAAAAGCAGAAAGCAAAGAGTTTGGCTCATCAGCAAAAATGGGATGCTGAGTGGAAGTTGAAACATGATGAGCTAGAATTTCAAAAAGAGGAAAAGGAGAAGGATTGACAGCAAGCGCAACTGAAAATGGAGATGGAACAACTGGCAACAGAAAAAAAGGATAAGTGTTCAATGGCTGCAGCATACCTTGGTATCAGCAGAACAGTAGATGAATTAAAGCAGATTACTCAAATGCTGGGCTCTTAAATATATTTGCTTTGATGAAAAACTTAAAAATATTTTTTTATTGGTGGGATTAAAAATAGTCTTAAGCATTGTTGTAATCAATTTTTTTTTTCTTTTTAATTTTTTCATCAAAGCAAATATATATAAGAAGTCCCTGCAAGTGTTTCTAGTTGTTTTGTTGAATGTGTGTTTTTCAATCCATCTCCTTCCATCTTGTTCCCTCCCACTCCTATACTTAGATTGGGGTGAGGAACAAGACGGGATTTGATTGTTTGTGTAACATTTTGAGGGGGATTGAAGCCTCTTTTGGCAAGCAGCCCTACTCTTCCAACCTCTCTGTACGTTTTTCAAGCCATCTTGTTCCATCTTGTTCCCTCCCAATCCTATACTTAGATTGGGGTGAGGAACAAGACAGGATTTGATTGTTTGTGTAACATTTTGAGGGGGGTGGGAGAAGAATTGGACATTCACCAATAGCTGTTGAGGGATTGAAAAAAAAAACAGTCAGTCAAATGGATATCATTGGTGAAACAAGATTGGATCAAAAAAAAAAATGAAACCAAACCTGGACTTGATCCCAAGTTCACCAGAAATGTGATCACCAAAAGAAAAAAGGGTGATGTTAAATTCACAGCTCCAACCGTGTGGTAGTCTTGTAGGGCCCTACACGGCTCAAATGAGCCGTGGGGGGCCCTACACAACTACGAAGGGCTGTTTCAAACATGCGCGACCCCTGGGGGGTTGTTTAGGAGCTGTGTAACCCCCAAACATGGCTCATTTGAGCCATGTACACCCGTACACGGCTCAAATCAGCCATGTTTGGGGTTGCACAACCCCCTGGAAGTTGTGACAGAATTTTGGGCACCCTCTGGACCACACTTGGGTTCTGTCAACCCAAATTTGGGATTAACACATACTTTGTGGGACTGTTGTTCCACACCTAGCAATCCAAAAGAGACATTAAAGTGAAACCAAAGTTAAATTAAAGTGTAAACTGAAATCATAAATAATATGAAATTCTGCAAACAATTCTTTTTCACATCAAAAGTGAGCAAACTTTTTTTGATCAATTGAAAGTTGGATTGAATACTGAAGTATACCATTGCATTTTTTTGCATGGGATCAGTGGCAAGCCCTCCTTCTTCTGAAATGGCTGCGTGGAAGGTCTACATTGATAGTGCCATCAACAAAGCTTTGGAAAAAGAAAAAAAGGATTTGGGTAATGAAACATTGGAAGCCCCAATAGCATCCTCATCAAGGGTGAAAATTGAGGAACAAAATGATTCAAAAATGGACATGACCTCTGGTGGTGAGTAAAATTTTATGTTACTGGTCTTTGCTTTATTTAATTTGATTGAAACTGATGGAGTGTATGCCATCAATATAAATATGTAACCTTGGAAGATCCACTTGACCCACTTCCCTTTAGAGCTTTTCCTACTAGGGAAGAGGCACAAAACTATTGTCAAACATGGGCAATGAAGCATGGTTATGCTTGAAAAGTTTTCAACTCAAAGCATGACCAATATGTGGATTTAGCCTGTGATAGACATGGTTCCTATTCAGGAAATCTTCTTACCAAACGGTCTAGACAAACTCACACAAGGAAGGTTGGGTGAAATTTTTTAATCCATGCAAGTTGCACAAAGGCAGACCCCTTGTGGCGCCTCTCCTACAAAGAAACCCAACATAACCATCAACCATCTGAACATCCCTCTGTGCATCCTCAACTGAGAAGAATCTTGGGGGTGGCCTTAGACAATCTAGTAGAAGGCATGAATGATGGTCTCAATATTTTACAACTGAAGGGAAAATTGAGCAAGATTGATGTTTGGGATTATGTTGATGATCAAACAATCTATAACACTAAGCGGAAGGTAACGCTTGCAGAACTAAAGGGAAAAAGTGTTATGGAGGTACTCTATGAACGGCTTGAAGAAACAAGTTGGATTCACAGGTCAAAGTTCAGTGCAGAGGGTCACTGGGAGGCCCTGTACTTAGCACATCCAGAGGCAGTAAAGCTTTCAAAGAAATTCCATCATATTTCTATGTTGGATTTTGCTTATAAGACAAATAAGTACAAAACCCCACTATTGCATGTTGTAGGAATGATAGCCAATTGCCAAACTTTCACAAAAGCTCTTTTTTTTATAACAAAATAAATGTTTGAGTTCTACATTTGGTCTTCAAATTCATTAAAGGAGTTGGCTTATGATCATGAGAGACTTCCAAAAGTCTTTGTGAAAGACCGTGAAAAAGCTCTGATTTATGCTATTGAATCTAGTTTCCCTGAGTCATCAAGAAAATTTTGCACTTGTAACCTGTCTAAAAACATACAAGCAAACTGTAAAGTGTGCTTTTTTAATGAAATTGAAGGATGGAAAAGCTTTATGACTCTGTGGGCAAGGTATGGGGCCTCAAAGACCAAGGAGGAGGCAGAGGTCAATGATGCAGAACTCAGAGTAGGTCCAAATAACTGCTTCTTATTCTTCCTAGTTTTGGTTTCTGACCTTTTGACTTGTATAGTGTTTATTGAAATACTATGAGGATGTACTCAAGTACATGGAAAATAACATTTTCCCTATCAAATAGACATTTTTAACAGTGTGGACTTTTATAAACCTAGATTTTGGAAACAAAACAACATCTTGGGTTGAAGGGGCCCATGCAACTCTCAAACAATTCCTTGCAAACTCTTTGGGAAACCTTTTGGATGTTTGGAAAAGCCTTGAGGGATAAGTTTTGAATCAAATTAAATTGGTTCATGCATCAATTTATAACTCTCAAATTAAGTTAGGTAAAGTTCTTCCACCTGAACTATTACCATTGGGTTACAAATTTTCTTTAGAGGAGATTCACCTTATTAGGGAAAAATTTGATAAATTAAAACATGATCATGATGGAAAAGTGTGCACCAAGTCATATTCCAAGACTATGGGTTGGCCCTGTTCCCACCAAATAGGTACCGTCTAGATTTCAGAGGATCCGTGGTACCCAAAGATGTTCATCCTCAGTGGAGGTTGGACTACAACCCTTGCAGTTCTAGTTCTTTAAGTTGGCTTAAGTTGGATTTTTCAAATTGGATTGTTCAAATCACTATGTGATTAATGCTTTTTGATAAATGCTTTTTGATAAATGCTTTTTGATTAATGCTTTTTTATTAATGATTCCTAATTCACTAATGGTTGATCCTTTTGAATTTTTCAAGTGCAATGTCAATGAAATGCTAAGCATTCCTCAGTTATGTGAAAAAGTGAATGCAATCATCTTGGAATCTCCAGATCATGAGCAAAGCCACCTATTGAAGTATATCATTCAGAAGATGACAAAATATTGATTGAAGCCAAGACTTGAACCTAAAGTCTTATGATCAAGTAGGGGCAGGCCAAAATTGACAGATACACAGCAAGAATAATCTCAGTTTGAGCTTGTTGAAAAAAACTCAGGGGGGGGGGAAAGGACTAGAAGGGCTCCAAACAAGAAAAGAAGAAAGATTGTAAGTCTTTTCTTTTGGGATATGTTCATTTTGTTGGTTTAATGAACTTAGTTACTAACTAATGATGAATTGTTAGTCAAAGTCTGCAGAATCTGAATCTGAATTTCATAGTTCAGAGGAAGAGACTGAAAGTGAATCAGGGTCACTTAATTTGGAATCAGAATCCTCTTCAGAGGAAGAGAAAATGCAGCAAAGCTCAACCAGAAGCTCATCTTTGGTGAGTATTTGTTTCATTGATCCAATTAAAAAAATGAATAATAAGTTAGTTTTAATGATAGGAACCAAACATGAAATACCTCAATCAAATACCCAAGAAATTCCGGAAGTTCTTGGGTGAGTTTTGGGATCCAATTGTAGATGGGACTTGTGGATTTAGATTCATTGATAAATCTCTTGGTTATGAAGAACATGGTTAGTTTAAAGTTAGGAAGGAAATGATTGAAACATTAGAGAAACATAAAGCATGTTACATTAAGATGCTTTGTGGTGCAAAGGAGGTTGAAAAGTTTAAAGAAAGAATTGATTTTGAAGACATCAATGAAAAGATTCCCTCCTCAAAATGGCTTGCTAAATTAGACATGGGTCAAATTATAGCAGACACATATTCCAGACCTATATGTTTCATTTCATTGGAGTCATGTGATACTTATACTCCAATGAAAAATGGTGTTACTGATCAATCAGATCCAATTTTAATTTCCTTTTAAACAATAACCACTGGGTTCTATTAGTAATTGAGGGAGAAATGATTCCAATCCAACCCATTTTAGCAAAACCACGTTCCTTGATTTCTAAAAAAGCCTCTGGTTGGGTTGATCATCTCAAAGATCAACTGCAAATGTATTCTAGATTGTAATAGACTTTGAATTCATTTCATCATTGGGTTTCATATAAATTGTAATTCTAATGCAGCTAAAAATTTCTATTAATATAAAGGGTTATCAAATTTTTAACATCATTATGTTGAGTGTTTTGAGTTAAAATCATTATATTGAGTGTTTTGAATGAGAGTTTAATGGTACTTCAGTTCAACTTGTGTTGGTCTGATTCCATCACAAGCTTAACTTATGTTAAGCTTGGGATGGGATCAGCTTAACACAAGTTGAACTTGTTTTTTTTTTGGTGTTTTTAGTTTAGGGCTTGTCAAAAGACTTGTATTTTTTGGGCACTTTTACTTTAGGGCTGGTCAAAAGAGTTCTTTAATTTTTGGGCCCTTTTACTTTAGGGCTAGTCAAGTTGAAATTACTTTAGGGCTTGTCAAGTTAGTTGTATTTTTTTTTGTGTTTTTACTTTAGGGCTTGTCAAGTTACTTGTCTGTTTTTTTGGTGTTTTTACTTTAGGGCTAGTCCAGTTACTTGTGTTTTTTTGGGTCTTTTTACTCTGGGGCTATTCCATTGAATAGTACCAGTTTTTTTTTATTTTGATTTATTTTTTATTTTTTTATTTTTTTTTAACCAAAAAATGAACATTCTTTGATTTTTTGGTTGATTTCTGTTTTTTTGGAAGGTTTATTTAGTTTAACGGTTGTGTTAGTACCCTTTCATTTCTTTTCATTTTTTTTTTTGCTCACCACGGTCTGGTGCCATGTGGGATTCCACACGACTACACTTGAGCCATGTTCAACTCCACACGGCTTGAATGCAGTTGTGTGGAGTTCCACACGGCGGCAAACCCAGCTGGGTGGGCCGTGGAGGGTTGTACATGGATCAAATTGGACCATTTGGCATGCCACACGGCCCCTTTTAAACTGTGTGCACGGCTTGATGAGCCGTGAATCCAACATTACCCCCCAAAAAAAAAACTTACCAGTGTGTGAGGGAATTGGGCTGGGCCTTTGGGTCTGGTTTGGGTTGGGTTGAGGCTGAGCCTGGGGTCAGGTAGGCAGGGCCCGGGAACCAGGGGGGGGGGGAGGTTTGTTGGCTGGGCAGGCATTGAGGGGGGGGGCAAGGTGGACGCAAGGGGGAGGGGGGTGGGCCGTGGCAATTGAGAGGGGGTGGTCCAAGGTGGTGCCGGTGGGCAAGCAAGGAGGGGGGGGCCAAGGTGGGGCCGGCGGGCAAGCAAGGAGGGGGGGGCCAAGGTGGTGCCAGCAGGCAAGCAAGGAGGGTGGGGGCAAGGTGGGGCCGGTGGGAAAGCAAGGAGGGGGGGGCCAAGGTGGGGCAGGAAAGCAAGGAGGGGGGCAAGGTGGTGGGGCCAGAAAGCAAGTGAGGAGGGGGGCAGTGGTGGGGCCGGCAAGCAAGGAGGGGGGGAGGTGGTGGGGCCAGCAAGCAAGCAAGGAGGGGGGGTGTTGAAGGAGCAAGCAAGAGGGAGGAGTCAGCTAGGATTGAGGAAAGAGGAGGATGAGGAGGAGGGGGGGAGCTTACCTGAGGACCTGAAGGTGCCTGGAGGGGGATGGAATGTTTGGTTAGCTTCTGATGATGGGGAGGATGAGGAGAGCTTACCAGGGGTGCCAAATTTTATGGGTGAGGTGGAGGTGGTGGGTGAGGAGGAGAGTGGACTGGTGGTTTGGTGGGGTGAGGTTGGTGGTGTGGTGGGGTGAGGTGTGGGGTCAGTTTTGTCTAAGAAATAAAAAGAGAAAAAAAAAACGGAGTGAGTCAGCCTAGGATTCCTGGTTGAACAACCAAAAAAAAAACTTGGAGTCAAATACTAACAAAAGTTCAGTCAGCTTTTTTGCATTTTCAACTTGCTTGCGGGAAGTTTGATTGGACATGTTTAGAAAGATGGTGATTTGATGTGGGGTGATGAGATAATGAAGGGGCTTGTTTGAAGATGGAGATGTGAAGCAATAGAGATGTGAAGCAATAGAGATGTGAAGCAATGGAGATGTGAATTGATAAAGATGTGAAGGGATGGAAATGTGAAGCAATTGAGATGGGATTGGTATGGATTTACTGATTTGGATGGGTGTTTTAGATTTGATGGATGGTGGATGGATGATGATGCATAAATGGCGGGTTTAATTGCGGATTTGATGTTTGAAATCCACCATTTTCATGAAACCTGCAATTTTGAAATGCACCAGTTAGGGGGTATGTGTATTTCAGAAACCCGCCATTAAAAATGGTGGGCTTGGTCAAAAAAAATGGTGGGTTTCTAATGGCAGTTTTACTAAATCTGATACACCCTATTTATATTTTAAGTTTAATTTATTAATTTTTTTTTTCATTTTTTATTTTTTTATCAAAATAAAAGAATAAATTATAGATAAAAAAAGTAAAAAAATAATATATATATATATATATATATATATATATATATATATATATATATATATATAACCATTTGTGACTCAGATGGGTTGAAAACAGCCATTTTCAGCTCAGATGGGTTGCGGAAATTGTTTTGCACCCGTTTGAAACCACAGGGTTGGAAATTTAACATTGCCCTTTATTTATTTATTTTTAATTATTTTTTTTATTTTTTATTGATTTATTTATTTATTTATTTATTTATTTATTTATTTATTTATTCATTTATCTGTTTATTAAATCCTCTTGCTCCTTATTCATCAAATCAAACTTCAGATGCAATCAATTTTGAAAAAAATTCAAAGAGTATTCAATTAGTATTTTCATATTTCTTGGATGTATCCTTTCACCTTAAAAAATTCCTTCAAAAAAATCAACAAAATCAAAAAAATTAAATTTCTCTTTGGACATTTGAATCCTTTTATTTTCCTTTTTTATTTTATTTTTTGGGTAATTTAAGCTATCAAAAAATTAAAAACAATATTTAAAGATCATTAAAATATTTTTTTCTTATTTTTTTGATGTATTATTTTACCTTAAAAAATTCCTTCAAAAAAGCAAAGAATTCAAAAAATTAAATTTTCTCATTTGACTTTTGGATCCTTATGTTTGCCATTTTGACTTATTTTTTTGGTGTTTCAAGCTTTGATAATTGTAAGAGAACTATTCAAGAGATTTTTCAATTTTTTTTTTCAGGATTTTTTGGATGTCATTTTTGGCCTTTAAAAATTCCATCAAAAAACCAAAAAATTCAAAAAATTAACTTTTCTCACTGGATTTTTGAATCATTTTTTTGGCCTATATAATTGTTTTTTTTTGGGTTATTCAAGCTTTGATAATGTTAAATTTTAAAAAAACACAAAAACAGTTCATTAATACTTTTTGAAAATCATCTGCATTCTTGCATACACCTTACAAGCTTCATTCAAAAAATTAAAAATAAAGAAAAAACATGGATAAAAATATTAAAATTTATTCAACTATGATTGGTTTTATTTTTCAAATTGGTTTTTTGTGGAGGGAAAAAAAACTCATTACCAAGATCCAAATTTCTCTGAAAAATGGTTTTCCAAGATTTGGAACCCTTTGTCACAAAGATTTTCCAAAGTGGATCTAACCTGGGAGCTGGCCAATGATCAGACTTGAACTTGAATGAGACTATATGTTTTGATTCTTCTAAAAGAATGAAGCAAATAGGAGAAGTTTTGGAATTTGGAGTGGGAGGGGAATTCAGAGGAAGATAAGTGCAAGGAATTAAAGAAGAAAACAGAACCACTGGACACTTATATGTTTCAGCCAGAAGGAAACCATGACATGGAAATTTCATCCACATTTTTATGGGAGCTGGGCCATAAAGTTGTTTCAGTTGGGTTCTTCCTTTTTGGAAAGTCTCACAAGATATCACGCAGTAATTTTGTTTCCTTGAAGATTGGGTTTGAATCAAGCTCTTTCACCATTTATTTCCTAAATTCAATCCAGTCTTCTGAGATCATCATCAAGAAAATTGCTGCTGCTGTAAAGCCACAGCTCCCATTGCTTATGACATCTTGAACATGGGAGATATGTGGAATGGCTGTTTTTGGGGAAATGGAATCTTTGTATTGGAACTAAAACCAAAAATCAGAATTTTTTTTATAATACAAAATATGGGCTCAAAATAATACTCACTTCTTCAATTGATGCTTGGTCAAATATTCCAGAAGAAGAATAAGATAATGGGCAGGAAAGCTAGAGGAAAAACCCACAAGAAATCAGGAAAAATTAAAAAATGAGAAAATACCAAATTTACTCACTTTCTCACTGATTATTGGGGCTGCTAATAACTTCCCCCCAGGAGGGTGGTAAGGAGAATCACCATCTTCATTGGATATCTTTAGTCTGTTGATTCTTGTCCCAGGATTGTATTCAGGAGAAGCAACTTGCTTATTCACAATGGTTCCAGACCTCTAATAAAGGTTTGAATTAACAAATTAATGAAAAAGAATATTCAGCAAATTAGCCAAAAATAAATAAAAATGAGAGCTCACCATCTTAATTACATCCACATCTGGCAGCTCTTCATCTGCTAAATCTTCCCCTTCATCCAAATCTGGCACCTATTCATCTTCTGAATATTCCTCTTCATTCAGAAATTCACTCTATACTAAAAAAATGAGAAGGACTCATCAAAAAAAACCATTGCAGAAAAAATAAGTATAGTTATAAAATTACCTCTTCCTCTTATTCCTCCATCTTTTATCCCTTCCCCTTCTATTGGATGGCCTTGCAACTTCTTGAAACCTGAACAAATAAGAAAAAAAAATAATTATGAATGTTGATATTTTTTTGTCCAAAAAATTGGTGACTGACCTTCAAATATGCTTAGAATTTCTTCTTTGGTCTTCCTCTCCTCTTGGTTCCTTCTAAATATTCAAAACCAGATGAATCTCTTTTGCTTGAGGTATGAGAGATCTTCTTGAAATTTTTGGCTGCTCCTTTTGATCTTCCTCTAAATTTGGATCTTTGAGTGGAATTCAGCTCTCCAATCAGGGTAAGTTGATATCTTCCACTTTACAGCTTCATGCTTTCACCCAGATAATATAGCTGTTCTCCAGGTGGCAACTTGCTGAATGCTTCAAACAGTTTAGTGAAATGTAGGTTTTCATTATTGTATTTGGTTGGAACTTCAAGTTTTTCTGAACCTTCAGTTGATTCAGGGTTTCCAGTTAACTGGAGAAAGGAAAATCAAAATCAATCAGGACATTATTCATTTGAGCTTGAATTCCCCCCCCCCCACAAAAAAAGAGAAAAAATTACCATGATGGGAGCTTTGACATGCTATTTAGGGTGAAAATCATGAAGTTGGAAGAGTTCACCCTTTCTGAAGGCCAATTTTACTTTGTGAACACATGGTATACCCATGTAAGAAGAGTAATCACAGTTGTTGAAATTGGTGGAAGAATCAGGAACTTGATGAGATGAATGAATTATTTTGAGGGAAAAGTTGCCAATCTTTCCAATAAGATCATCCACACAGTGAGGCAAACCAATTAGATGCTTGAATTCTTGCTGAGGGGCTTCAATGGCTCTCTCACAGGTTTGGATGGTGATGGATCTGTAAATTTGTTGAACTACATTATAGAAAGAGCCAATAGAAGAATTGATGAATCTTTTAATGTAGGAGTGAGAACCTTCTATTCTTGATTTACTTGTTTTTCCAAAGTAAAAGTATTTTTTTGCCAAATGGGAGACAAATTTTCCTTTGAGAGGAATCCGTTTTTCAAGAAGGTAGTCAGAAGTGGGAGGATTCCAGACCAGAAAAAGTTTTTTGAAGTTTTTGTGATAGCTTGATTTAGATTTTGAATATATCAAATGATTCCATTGTTTCTGGAATAGCTTCCATTCATCTTCAGATTTAAAGTGCTTCCTGCAATGAGTTTGAATATTCTTGAAAATAAGCCAGACACATAGAAGATGATGAGAGGAAGGGAAAACTGATTAAATTGAGCTAATAGGGGCTTGTTCCTTGTCTTTCAGAATCACACAAGGTTCTTTATCTTCAAATAGTTCCTTAAGTTGAGTCAGGGCCCAATCATAGTTCTGTTTTTTCTCTTCAGATAAGAAGCAGAATTCAACGGAGATGCTTCTAGCAGAACTGTTGATCCCAAGAATATGAAGAAGGGGCATTCCAAATTTTTTGGTTTTATATGTAGAGTCCATCATGATGAGAGTAGGGAAAATGTTCAGAAGTTTCATGGAATCAGGGTGTGAAATAGATAATGAAGTAATTTGACCATCCACATTGTTCATTTTTTAGTAAAAAGAAGAATTCCTGAGTTCCAGAATGAGTGCTTCCACAGCAGTTTTGCCATCAGGGGCATTTTTTTGTATTTGGGACCTTTTGTTGTAAATTGTAGGGAGATTTGTATGGATAGGTGATGATGAGTTTTTTATAAGAGATTTGAGAATTTTCAAAGGTGGAACTCCTGCTTTGGATAAATTTTAAACCACCTACTTTTTCTCCCCTTGGATAATTCTTTGGATGGGATGAGTGGAAGGATCAATGGAAGGTGGATGGTTGTGCTCTGGAAAGATAAACTTCACCACACAAACACCCAATCTTTTTGAAAAATTCCCTTATAACCTGAAAGGACAATTGGTCTTTCTTGATTTTTTTTAATTTGGAGGTATCTTTGCTGGGTTTATATTCCTCAGATTTATCAAATTGGTAAGACTAGGCCTGATTCTTGCAGTTTAATACTCTGGTATATATGGCATATCCACAGGACTTTGCCCATGATTGGATAGCCTCAACCAGCTCCTCCTTTTGATTATATGATAGCTCAGGAAGAGGGGCCAGAGGAGTTGAATCAAGAATTTGAGTAGATGAATAAGGAGCAAGAGTATTTGAATCACTAGTTTGATTAGATGAGATAATGTATGATGGTCCTGGTGAAACAGTTGAAAAATTTCTGAAAAGTGGGTGGATGTTTCCTTGAGCCATTGGAAAAAGAGATGTTCTTTTTTGGAAGTATCTGGAGTGTTAAGTTGTTTTGATGAGTGATTGGTGGTGTGGTGTGAAAAGGTGTGGTGTGGTGTGATGTGGTGTGGTGTGGTTTGGTTTGGTTTTATGCGGTGTGGTGTGGTGTGGTGTGTTGTGGTATGGTGTGGTGTGGTATGGTCTGGTGTGGTATGGTGTGGTATGGTGTGGTGTGGTGTGGTATGGTGTGGTAGTGGGATGGTGTGGTGGGGGGTGATGGGAGGGTGGAACAGGTCTAGGGGGTGGTTTATAAGATTATTGGGGTGCTTTAAGATGGGTGGTGGTCCCAGGAAAAAAAATTCAGTCATATTGAATATATGCATGTGAAGGGCTCAAAGAAGATTTAATTTTTTGCATTTTTTGGTTTTTTGATGGAGTTTTTAAAAGTCAAAAATGACATCCAAAAATCCTTAAAAAAAATTAAAAAATCTCTTGAATGGTTCTCTTAAAATTCTCAAATCTTGAAACAACAAAAAAAATAAGTCAAAATGGCAAACATTAGGATCCAAAAGTCAAATGAGAAAATTGAATTTTCTAATTTTTTTGCTTTTTTGAAGGAATTGTTTAAGGTAAAATAATACATCCAAAAAATCTGAAAAAATATTTTAATGCTGTTTAAATGTTGTTTGAAACTTTTTGATAGCTTGAATTACCCAAAAAAAATGAAATAAAAAGGAAAATACAAGGATTCAAATTTCCAAAGAGAAATTTGATTTTTTTTTTTGTTTGTTTTGAAGGAATTTTTTAAGGTGAAAGGATCAATCCAAAAAAAATGAAATATAATATTAGAATACTATTTCAATGTTTTCCAAAATTTATGGCAGCTGAGGTAACCAAAAAAAACCAGTAAAAATAACCAAAATTATGATCCAAAAACCCTTGCAAAAATTTGTTTTTACAGATTTTTTTCATTTTTTCATTGAATTTTTGAAGGGGTTCTAATGGCTCCAAAATTACCAAAAATTTTTTAAGGGGTTTAAGAGCCCCTGATACGGGTCTGTGCAGTCAGCATTCAAAAAAAAATGAATTCTTGAAAGTTGCACTAAATAAAGTATTTTTGCATGAAATACCCAAGGGGTGCAACCGCGCGCTGACATCAAAATGCGTGAAATAAAGGGTTGGATGGGTGAGAAAAATAATGCCCTTTTTTTATTTTTATTTTTTATTTTTTATTTTTTGTATTTTTTTTTCCATTTGTTTATTTATTTATTCATTTAATCATTTATTGATTGAAGAATTTATTTATTTTATTATTTATTTGTTTATTTATTTATTTATTCATTTATTCATTCATTCATTCATTTTATTTATTTATCTATTTATTTATTTATTTATCTACTTATTTATAGGGCATTAATTTTCTCACGCCCCCAATACTTTATTTCACAGTGTTTTCAAGAACTTTTTTATTCTGATTCCAGGGTCCCGCAGCTAGGGTTCATAAACCCCCCAAAAAATTTTTTGGTAATTTTGAAGGCATTAGAACCCCTCCAGAAATGGAATGAAAAAATTAAAAAATTCTGAAAAAACCAATTTTTGATTGGGTTTTTGGATCCTTATTTTGGCTATTTTAATAATTTGTTTTTGATTATTTAATCCAACAAATATTTTAAGAATAATTTAAGGATCTTTCCAACATTTTTTTTTTTTGAATTTTCAGATTTATCCTTGTACCTTAAAAAATTCCATCAAAAAACCAAAAAATTCAAAAATTCAAATTTCTCATTGGACATTTGCATTCTGTTATTTTCCTTTTGATTTCCTTTTTTTGGTTATTCAAGCTATAAAAAATTTAAAATGAAAGTCAAAGATAATTTCAGCTTTTTTTCCAGATTTTTTGGATATATCATATTACCTTAAAAATTCCTTCAAAAAAGCAAGCAATTTGAAAATTTCAATTTTCTCATTAGACTTTTAGATCCTTTTGTTTGCCTTTTTGATTCTTTTTTTTTGTTTTTTAAGCTTTCAAAAATTACAAAAAACTATGAAAGAGAAATTTAACATTTTTTTTCTAAATTTTGGATATATCTTGGGCCTCCAAAAATACAATGTAATGCAAAAACACTTCAAATGTACACATCTATTGCAATTTTTATGTTTTGCATCTGGCATCAAAATTTGTGCAAATATTTTTTTAAAAAAACTTTAATAGAATAGAATCCAAATATTCAAAAAAAAACTTCTGACTGCTTTTCACACTTTGTAACCCTCAAATTATAAATGACAATGAACATAATACCAAAGAAAAGGGTGGTCTCTTTTTAATGATCTTTTTTTGATTTATTTTTCCTAAAATAAAAAATGATGATCTGAGATATTTAAAGCTGAAAATTTGAAGGGATTGTCTGGAGCTCTACAAAAATCATTTTTTGGTAATCTTTGAGGCACTATTTGTGTCTCAAAAACCAAACCAAAAAAGGAGAAAATAAGGCCCCTTTTGGGTTCCTTCTTTGAGCCCTTTCACATTCATATATTCAATATGACTGAAAATATCTTCCTGGGACATCCACCCATTGTGGAGCTCTCCAGTTATCTTTAAAACCACCCCCTTGACCTCTTTCACCCTCCCATCACCCCCCAGCACACCATCCCACTACCACACCACACCACACCACACCACACCACACCACACCACACCACACCACACCACACCACACCACACCACACCACACCACACCACACCACACCACACCACACCACACCACACCACACCACACCACACCACACCACACCACACCACACCACACCACACCACACCACACCACACCACACCACACCACACCACACCACACCACACCACACCACACCACACCACACCACACCACACCACACCACACCACACCACACCACACCACACCACACCACACCACCACACCACACCACACCACACTACACTACACCACACTACATCAAACCACAAATCACTCATCACCCTTCACCACTCCTCAGCAAAAATAACTCAACACTCCAGATACTATCAAAAAACACTTTTCCCTCTTATATCAAGTTCCTGAAGACCTTTTTTCACTAAATTTCTTCTCCATATATTTCTAAACTATCAACTCCTATCTCCAGTTCATTTTAACCAAAGAAAATCTCTTTTTGAAATGGCTCAAGAAACCATCCACCCACTTTTCAGAACTTTTTCACCCGGTGTGGTGCTCTTTTATGGACGCGAGTCAGGAAAGGGCTGCAGGCGGCGCGCTCAGCAATGGGAAGGGCCTTATTGCAGCTAGCCGCGCTGCGGGCTCAGCAGCAGTCAGGTAGGCCCAGCAGCGGTTGGGTTGGGCTCTGCACCTGGAGAAGGGAGACGACGGATTGCGCGGACCAGAAAGCTTGCGCGGATCGGAAAGCTTGCGCGGATTGGAAGGCTTGCGCGGATCGGAAAGCTTGCGCGGATCGGAAGGCTTGCGCGGATTCGAAAGCTTGCGCTGATTGGAAGGCTTGCGCGGATCAGAAGGCTTGCGCGGATTGGAAAGCTTGCGCGGATCAGAAGGCTTGCGTGGATTGGAAAGCTTGCTTGGGTCGGAAGGCTTGCGTGGATTGGAAAGCTTGCGCGGATCGGACGGCTCGCGCGGACCAGGCAGACCGCGCATTGCAAGACGCGCGGATTGGGTCACGCGGGTACGCGGATACCTGGAACGGGTTGATGGGCGGACGGGCGCGGGCAGGCAAGCTGGGCGTACGTTGATATTGAGGGGCATGGGTTATGGGGCAAGGGATGGAGGGGTAGGATTGGGCTAGGGTTCTGTGTTTAGGGGTTGTATTTCATCATTCTTGCTTACTTGTGGTTGTACTTAGGTTAGGGTTGAGAGGGAGGACTTAAATACTTTGCTCTCAACTCTGGGTTGTAGAGGGGGGAAGCACTTCACTTCACTTCACTTCACGGACTGGACTCTAGGATATCACTTTTTATGGCATTGGACTAGATTGGATTGGAAAGGAAGGAATTCGTCTTATTATTTCTCTCTCTCTCTCCCTCTCTCTCTCTTGAACGGCTGCATCCAATCTCCTTACAGACGCTTTGATCAGTAACTTCCGGAACTTGAGGACGACTTCTGGGGTGTTGCTCCCAAAAGTTTCCACACCGGCCCATTATCAATTATCTCATCTAACCAAACTAGTGATTCAACTCCTCTGGCTCCTTCTTCATCTAATAAAACTGCTGATTCCACTCCTCTGGCCCATCAAAAGGAGGAGCTGGTTGAAGGTATCCAATCATGGGCAAAGTCCCATGTATATTGCATATCTAACAGAGTCTCCAATGGCTAAAAAAATACCTGCACCTATAAATTTAATAAATAAAGGGAATATAAATTCAGTAAATATACCACCAAATTAAAAAAAGAAAAAGAAAAAATCAATAATAAACCAATAAACAAAGAAAGACTAATTTTCCTTTGAGGTTATCAGGAAATTTTTCCAAAAGATTGGGTTTCTGGGTGGTGAAGGTTAAGTGGTATTTCAAACTTTTTTGGGAACCCATCCAAATTAGCCTTTTTTTTGCTAAAGCGTGTTGGAAACCCCCTAAAGCCCCAGTGGCACCCCCTAAAGCTGTCTCAGCACATAGCCTAGAACAACTTGGCACACAGCCAAGTTTTGGTGGGTCAGGCCAAAGCTTGACTTGGCTGAAACCCAAACCAATTGGCCACGCCTGAAAAATCAATGATTGGGGGTTTTTTTTTCTTTAAAATATCTTTTCTTCAAAATTCTAGTAATTAGAACTTTTTCACTTAGAAAAAAATAATGAAAATTTTGGGATGGAAGGGGTTGAGGTGCCAAGGCAAACAGCAAGGGAGAGAGGGGCAAGGGGCAGGGAGAAAGTGAGTAGGGGTTTCAACAGCTTGGCTTTAGCCATGCAGAACTTGGCTGTGTGCAAAGATCCACAGCGCAACCTGATGCAGAAATCAAAACGGCTGGGCACACATCCAGGCCTGCTGGGCACAGTGCCAAGCGGGACTTGGGAGTGTTCCCAGAAAAGCTTGCAATACCATATATCCAGAGCACCACCATCCACCTTCCATTTGTCCTTCCACTCATCCAATCCACAGAAGAGTCCAAGGGAAGCAAAAGGAGGTGGTTAAAAATTTATCCAAAGCTGGAGTTTTCCCATTAAAAATTCTCAACTCTCTTATACACAAATCTTCACCACCTATTCATACAAATCTCCATACCATTTACAACAAAAGATCACAAATCCAAAAAAATTCCCTTTATGCAAAAACTCCTGTTGAAGCACTCATACTGGAACTCCAGAATTCTGCCTGTTTCTAAAAAATTAACAACATGGATGGTCAAATCACTTCATTTTTTATTTCTCACCTTGATTCCACAGAACTTCTCAACCTTTTTAAAACTCTCATAATGATGGAATGTACATATAAAAAAACAAGTTTGGAATTCCCCTTCTTCATATTCTTGGGGTAAAAAATTGTTTCAGAAGTTTCTCAGTTGCCTTCTTTTTTTATCTTCAGAGGAAAAACGGAACTAAGAATGGGCCTTGAATGAAATTCAGGAAATTTAGAAGATAAAGAACCTAGTGTGATTGTTACAGACAAGGAATAAGCACTTATTGTTTCAATCAAAAAACTTTTTCCTTCCTCTCATCATCTTCTCTGTTTTTGGAAAATATTCAAGAATATTCAAACTCATTGCAGGAAGCTCTTGAAATCTGAAGATGAATGGAAGCTATTTTTGAAACAATTGCATCATTTGGTCCATTCCAACTCTGAATCCAGCTATCAGGAAAACTTCACCAAACTTTCTCTTTTCTGGAACCCTCCCAGTTCTGACTACCTTATTGAGAACTGGATTCCTCTAAATAGAAAATTTGTCTCCTATATGTCAAAAAAACACTATAAATTTGGAAACAAAATCACCTCTAGAATAGAAGGCCTACAACCCTACATTAAAAGTTTAATCAATTCTTCTATTGGCTCTTTCTATAATGTAGTTCAAAAAAATTACAGTTTCATCACCATCCAAAACCACAAGAGAGCCATTGAAGCCTCTCAGCAACAATTCAAGAATCTGATTGGTTTAACTCACTGCATGGATCATATTTATGGGAAAATCAGCCACTTTTCCCTCAAAAACATTCATTCATTTCATCAAGTCCCTGAATCTTCCACCAATTGCAAATATTGTGACTGCTCTTCTTACATGGGTATGCCATGTATTAACAAAGTCAAATTAGGTATCAGAAAGGGTGAACTCTTCCAACTTGAATATTTTCATCCTCAATGGCATTTCAAAGCCCCCTTATCAGTGAGTTTTTTTTTTGGATTCAAGCTCAAATGAATTATTTCCTGATTGATTTTTATTTTGCTTTCTCCAGCTAACTCTGGAGCCTGATGCGACTGAAGAATCTGGAAAACTACAAGTTAAAAACATAGACATTAATGAAAACCTTTATTTCACTGGAATTTTTGAAGAATTCAGCAAGTTACCACCTGGAGAACAGCTATATTATATGGGTCAAAGCAAGAAGCTATACAGTGGAAAATATCAACTGAATCTGATTCAAGAGCCCAATTCCACTAAAAGATCCAAATTAAGAGGAAGAACCAAAGGAGCAGCCAATATTTTCACAAAGATCTCTCAGTTTTCAAGCAAAAGAGATCCATCTAGTTTGTAATATTTAGAAGAACACAAGAGGAGAGGAAGGCCAAAGAAGAAATTCATAGCAAATTCCAAGGTTGTCACAATTCTTTGGAAAAGAAATATATCAACTTTCATAATTAATATTTTCTTCCTGTGTTCAGTTTTCACAAAAGTGGAAGTACATCAAGGGGAATGGGAAGGGAAAAAGGAAGGAGTAATCAGAGGAAGAGTTAATTCTATATCTATAATTATTTGTTCCGCAATGAATTTTTTTCAATGAGTCATTGTCATTTTTATAACATAGGGTGAATTTTGAACTGAAGAGGAATATTCAGAAGATGAAGAGGTGCCAGATTTGGATGAAGGGGAAGATTCAGCAAATGAAGAGCCAACAGATTTGAACTTTATTAAGATGGTGATCTTTCATTGTCTTTTATTGTTTTTTTGTTTTTTTGCATATCATTTTTCATTAATTTTTTCATTCACACTTTTATCAGAGGTCTGGAAACATTTTGAACAAGAAGGTTGATTATCCTGCATACAATCCTAGGAAAAGAATCAAGAGAATAAATTCATCCAATGAATATGGTGATGATCCTTACCATCCTCCTGAAAGGAAGGTATTAGCAGACCCAAAAATTAGTGAGAAAGTGAGTATATTGTCAGTTTTCTCATTTTTTGATTTGGTCTTATTTGGATTCTATTTTTCATCTAGGTTTCCAGCACATTATCATATTCTTCTTCTGGAATCTTTGACAAAGTCTCAATGGAAGAAGTGATTTTTATCTTTAGAACATATTTTCTGTTATTGAGAATTCTGATTTTTGGTCTTAGTTCCCATAAAAAGATTTTATTTCCCCAAAAAAAGCCATTCCACATATATCAAATGTTCAAGATTTGATAGGGGATGGGAACTGTGGGTTTAGAGCAGCAGCCATTTTTTTGGGGAGGAACTCAGAACACTTGATTGATGTCAAGAAAGAAATGGTGAAAGAGCTTGATTCAAACCCAATCTTCAAGGAAACAAGATTACTGAAAGATATCTGGGGTGAAACTTTCCAAGAAGCAAGAAGGCAACTGAACCATATTTCTTGCCCAGCTCCTGTGAATATTTGGATGAAATTTTCATGCCATGGTTTCCTTCTGGCTGAAACATATGAGTGTCCAACAGTTCTGTTTTCTTCTTTAATTCCTTGCACTTATCTTCCTCTGAATTGCCCTCCCACTCCAAATTCCAAATCTTCTCCTATTTGCTTCATTCTTTTAGAATATTTAAAACATGTATTCTCATTCAATTTAAAGTCTGACAATTGGCTGGCTCCTGGGTTAGATCCACTTTGGAAAATCTTTGGAACCAAGGATTCCAAATTTTGGAAAACCATTATTCTGAAAAATTTAGAGCTTGGTAATGAGGTTTTGTTCCCTCCAGTAAAATCAATTTGAAAAATGAAAAACAATAATAGTTCAATAATTTTCAATATTTGTATCCATCTTTGTTCCTTATTATTGATTTTTTGAATGAAGTCTGGAATTTGTATGCATAAATCCAAAGGATCTATATTGGGAATCTATTTTTTCATTTTTTAAAATTTCTGAAAGCTTAAATACCCCCCAAAAAATATTTTAAAAGGCAAACAAAAGGATCCAAAGATCCAATGAGAAAATTCAAGTTTTTGAATATTTTTGGTTTTTTGAAGGAAAGTTTTAAGGTAAAAAAATGAAATCATCAAGTTTTAAAAAAAATGTTAAAAAGCTCTTTAGATTTTTTTTTAAATTATAGTTGCTTTAAAAACCAAAAAAAAAATAATTAATTAAAAAGTCAAACAAAAGGATCCAAAAGCCTAATGTGAAAATTTAATTTTTTTGCATTAGGGCATATCAAAGTTAGCAAAACCGCCATTTTTTTTGACCAAACCCGCCATTTTGAATGGCGGGTTTCTGAAATACACATAACCCCTAACTGGTGTATTTCAAAATGGCAGGTATAATGAAAATAGCGGATTTCAAAAATCAAACCCGCCATCAAACCTGCCATTTATGCATCATCATCCATCCACCATCCATCAAATCTAAAACACCCATCCACATCAGAAAATACAAACCTGCATCTCCATTTCATCACACACATCTCATCTCCATTTCTTCACATCTCTATCAATTTTCACATCTCCATTTCTTCACATCTCATCAATTTTCACATCTCCATCTTCACACAAATCCCATCATCATCTCATCACCCCACATCACATCTCCATCTTTCTCAACATTTCCAATCAAACTTCCCACCAGAAAGTTGAAAACGCAAAAAATCTGACTGAAATTTTGCTACTGTTTGACTCCCATTCAGACTCTGATTCAGACTCCAATTTGGAATCAACTTGGTTAGCTTTGAATTCTCTGTTGGAAAAGCAATACATGGTTCCAAGAATACACACCCTCCACAACCCTATGTATGAAAGGCAAAAGCTTCATCCCATCCCCGACTTAAGCTTCCAGCAACTATTCTAAACTTTGTTGCCTTCATTCATGAAACTATTGGAGATGATTGAAGACCACCACATCTTCCTGAAAAATTTTTGGAATCCTCAACGCACTCCAGCCATCCAACTTGCTGTTGCTCTTTGTAAATAGGGATCAAATGGAAATGGAGAAGCAATCCATTGATTGGAAAATATATTCTCAGTCAGTTATGGAAGCATTGACTTATACACCAAAACAGTCATGATTGCTATTCTACCTTCCATTGCTCAGTCCTTTTTTGGCCAACCAAAGAAGAACACAAAGAGATATCTCAAGTAATGGAGACGGAAGGCTTTCCTGCCCCATAAGCCCCACCCCCTCTTGTTTCCTCTCTCTCCCAAGACCTTACGTAAAATTTTGTGCATTGGATATTGATCTTTCTACCCTCCACTTATCCTTGCCCCTCCAGGTACCTATCTACCTGTCCCATCCAAGCAAGCTCAACTAGGCTTGGCTACTCCCTGGGGATGGCTTCTACCCACCCTCACCTCATCCTCAGCTCCATGATCTCCACCGTTGGTTTGGATGCCTACATGTACATTTGATTTCTGAAAATGATGATGTCAGTCTACTTGCTCCTTTTAGGCAATACCCATCCTATCTCATCAACCATTTTCTTCATTTACATTCATTCAACCCCATCAAGCATCCTGACCCTCCTCTTCACCATTTATTCTGTCCTGATCACTCTAGATTCATCTTTGCTCCCATTTCCGTGCTTGTCTTGGCTGTCCTCTTGCCACTCAAAGCTGTTGGTACCAAGCTATTCACCACCAGTCTGAACAGTTGTGCATTTGGAAACATTCCCAAAGACCAGCAGATCAGATACGTTGGTCATCTTATCTGCGCCTATGCCGTCACAAAGAAGTTTGTGATTGATATCCAAGGGAGAGAGCCAAACCTTTGGAACCATCTCTAATCCATCCCAATCACTTGTTTGTTTGGATCAAGTCTGGACAGTATTTTTGATCCAGAAGGAAATGGCAAATTACATTCAACTTTGTCAGCAATACATCACCTGTCAAAGTCACTTGGACCTACCTCAATCTTGCACCATCCTGGTCACTGGCGTGCCCAAGCACTACCTATCTCCCAAGTCATTAAACTATTTAATGGCCCACCTACCCGGCAGAATCAAACAAGTTTGGATCTCACACGAACTGAAGACGCTACCTGAGGTGTATAAAAATTGTCTCAAGTGCCTCTCAATGCTCAAATTGGCCAAAACCAAGCTCATCAAAGCCGCAACCAAGCAGAGTTGTTCTAGTTGCCCAATTGATAACCACATTGATCATCATTGTTCTCCACACCAAGTCCATCCCAATGATCAAACCATACCCAAGACTGATCCAGTTGATTGGTTTGTCCGTCAGAAATCAAGAAAAACCCATTGACTTGGATTTCTTGGTCTCTTTGGTAAAGAAGTGGATACAATTGATTGGTGTAAGGATGAGATTGTCAGATTGTCCAATCTACTCAAGGAGGCGCGCAAGAAACTAGATCAACATCATCCTCACAATTTGGCCTTGTAAGTCTTCTTCTTCCCTAACCAGCACTCCCTGCAAGCATTAAATTGGTTCTATGGTGTATTCCCTCATCTTCACAATCTAATTGGTTATCATTTTACCCTTTGGCTTTGAAATGAACAGTCAGCATTGAGTTTAATGAAATTATAGCCGCTCAGATCTTTAGGTTCCCTTCAGTTATCTATTCATTCAAATTTTATCTTAACAATTTTTTATCCTATTTCCAAACCTTTGTACTTTTTGATTACCATCCTTAGTTTCACAGATTGTCTTAAATCAAAAACCTCTCCTTATGGCAAAACGCTATGTTGATGCTGCTCCTCAAGATATCATTTGGTTTTTCACCTTCACGCGCTTGAGTTCCTTGCCATCTTTGCACTAACCTTACCGTCTTTTACCCTCAATCAACCTGCCACCAGGGATAATTTGAATATAAATCCATATGATGAAAGGATTAGAAATATGGTCTCCTGGGTCATTACGGGGGGATTATTGATTCTTTGGTCTTGTAAGCTGTTTGGCTCTTATTCCTCTCAGTCTGACTGATCTCAGATTTCCTGTATCTGTTTTTTACATCCTCATTGACTTGTTCCTGTTGTGTTCATAGGTTCTTTATCAAACATCACATCACTCTGTTCCACCGCGCATTGGTTGTACTGGTTATTCAAGACTCATAATCAAATTCAGGATGTTGTTCAAGGCATTTTCTTTGCTTGCTTGACCAACCCCGCCGGCCCCCTCCCCACCTTTGGCCAACCAATACCCGGCCCCCCCTCCTTTGCTTGCTTGGCCAACCCTGCCACCCCCCCCTCCTTTGCTTGCTTGGCCAACCCCGCCGGCCCCCCCTCCTTTGCTCACTGGGCCAACCCAGACGCCCCCCTGCCTTGCTTGCTTGGCCAACCCAGCCAGCCCCCCCTTGCTCACTCGGCCAACTGCACCCCCCCTCCCCTCCTTCAGCCAGCCAACCTAAACCCCCCTTGCCTGGTTCCCGGGCCCTGCCTACCTGGCCTCAGGCCCAACCCCAACCCAACCCAAATTCCCAGCCTGATTCCCTCACACCCCGGTAACTTTTTTTTTCTTTTTTTTTTGGGTGCTGATGTGATGTTTTTTTTTTTTTGGTGATCACATTTCTGGTGAAATTGGGATCAACTCCAGGTTTGGTTTCATTTTTTTGATCCAATCTTGTTTCATGGATGATTTCCATTTGACTGACTGTCTTTTTTTTTGGTGATCACGTTTCTGGGGAACTTGGGATGAAGTCCAGGTTTGGTTTCATTTTTTTGATCCAATCTTGTTTCATGGATGATGTTCATTTGACTGACTGTTTTTTTTTTTCAATCCCTCAACCGCTATTGGTGAGTGTCCAATTCTTCTCCCGCCCCCCTCAAAATGTTACATAAACAATCAAATCCCTTCTTTTTCCTCACCCCAATCTAAGTATAGGATTGGGAGGGGAAAAGATGGAAGGAGATGGCTTGAAAAACATACAGAGAGGTGGGAAGAGTAGGGCTGCTTGCCAAAAGAGGCTTCAATCTTGGGATTCAAAAATTTCTTTGGAAGTTACTGAGGAAGGTATTAATGAAAAGGTGGTCTGGTCTGGTTGGAAACCACGTCCTTTGGATCTGTACCCTTCAATTTTTGCCCAAAAGAAAAAGAATAGTCAAAAACCCACCCAGTAAGAGTTTGAGCAAGCAAAACAAAAAATCAAACAATTCCATTTGTTCCACTGTGGAAAGTAATTTTCCTTGATCAATCTGATCACCAAGCCCTGTTTGAAATAACTGAATTTGTGCCTTTGGATAAACTCTCAGAACAAGATAAGAAAGACATCAACTTTGTCACCACTTTCAACTCTCCTCATATTGACAAAGGTGACATCTCTGGCTACTCCTTTTTACTTGTGGTTCCAAACAAGAAATCAAATGGTTGACTTATTGAAAATACAGATGAATATCAAGTATGGGATGGCCAATTTGTTTTTCCTGACCTTGGCTTTGGAATTGATTTCACGCAAAAAGGTATAGTAAAAATGGTTTGGGAAGCTAATAAGTACAAGCACTGTACCTTTCCTGCTGTGGACACAGCAATGCATACCAGAATGGCCATTTCACTTCAAATTAATAAAACAACTAGAAACACTTTTAGGGACTTGAATAATGGCTAAATTTACTCTAGAAAAAAAATATAAATAAAAACAAAAAAGATCTGTATGTTGGTGGTGTTGAGAATACTCTCAAACGTTGTAATCAGAAATTTTTTTTCTTTCACCCATGCAAATCTATTTACAAGCCCAGAATTTGATTTATCTGCTGTATTTCATCTAATTTTCTACTGCTAGCAATGCAAGCCAAGGCCACTGATACCTTATCCTTTTTTTTGGTTGCAAGTTGTTCCCTCTCCTTTTCCAGTTGTGCTTGCTGTCAATCCTTCTCCTTTTCCTCTTTTTGAAACTCTAGCTCAGCCTGTTTCAACTTCCACTCAGAATCCCATTTTTTTTGATTAGCCAAACTCTTGGCTTTCTGCTTTTGAACATCCATGGCCAGTTGAAAATCCCACTTTTTCTTTTCAAACTCAAGTTTTTTGGATTCAATTTGTGATTTGACTGTTTTTTTTCAGGGGAAAAGCAATGAGAATGATTTTGAAAGCAAGTATATTTAACCAATGGACTCACATGAATCTTGCTTCTCCATGATTCCTTCAAATCCCAAAAAACTGGAAGTTTTTCTCCTCTTTTGATGACTTTTGGGGTTGATCTTGATGGAATTGGAGGCCTTTTGCTTACCCTTGGCAGAGGAGGTTTGAGTCTGAAAGTTGTCACTAGTGTTTGAAGGCAATGTGGGAGGCCCCATTGGCTTGAGCTTTTGGCAATTCAGGAATGGATGAGCCTGTTTTTTCAAAATCTAAATCAGTCAGGATTAACCAGACAGAAGAGAAAAGAGATTGGTTCCTTACTTGAACCAATGTTGAGGGTAATGGAGACTGAGGAGTATCTTGTTTGGCATCAGCAAGGTTGGTGAGATCTGCTGAACCAGGAAGAGAGAAATCCAAAGAAGTAGGGGAGGGGTCCAAGGTATGGTTTGAAACATCAATCAACGCAGAAGTAGACGTGATTGGAGCTGATTGTGTTTGAATATCCTCCTTGGCATTGGATGGGGGCCACTCCAAGGCAAAGGTTCCTTCCGGATCACCATTGCTATGCTGAGCATCTCCAGCCAAGTCCTCAGCGTTGACTGAATTGGATTTTTGGGCATCAAAAGCGTCTAAAGGGGTGATGTTGGCCTTCTTTACAAAGATTTCATCTGTTTGAATATAAAAAGGGCAATTGGATTCCAACTTATCAACCACTGAGTTGATTCCCTTGGCTTTGTCAGAGTCAGTGATACCAAAGCTGGTGGAGATCGACATGGAGTGGGCCTTTTTGTACTTGGATCAGTAATTCTTGAATCACTCCCTCCTCTGTTTGGATTACAGATCAAGCCTACCTTTTGTTTTGTTCTTGAGTTCATTGGCCATCAGGAGATAATCATTGACCTTAGAGGATGGAGGTTGGCCAACATGTGTTTCAATGTCCAATCCAAAGCAGGAATCATAGTTGAAGGGAATCTTGAGCCAGTTGACCAGGATGATGTGATCAGCTCTCTTGAGCTGAGTTGAGCCCTTGGAAGCTGATGGGGGAGGATTGTTTGTTGTGGATTTCCTTGGTGATGTTTGCTTTGGTGTGTTGGACTTTTGTGTGGACTTGCGGGGGGAGGTTTGCTGAGGGGCCATTTGTAAATAGTAAGGGTAATAAGGTGATGAGAGGGATAAAGTGACAAGCAAGATAAAGTGATGAGAGATATGAATTTATGAGAGCAATAAAGTGAAAAGAGCAATCAAAAAATGATTGGATTATTTGGATGAGGTTGGAGATACAAGTTCTTGTTGGAGGTAGAGTGATGAGAGTGATGAAGCAATGAGAGAAATGAAGAAATGAGAGCAATGAAGCAATAAGAGCAATAAAGTGGTGTGATGAGGGTGATAAATTGATGAGTGATGATGAGAGTTATAAAGTGATGAGAGTGGTGAACCTTTTTATGATGAGGCTGGAGGTAAAAAAATTTGAAATGAGGTTGGAGGTAGAAGGAGGTGGGAAGCCAGGGGTGGATGACGTGGACAGGTGGCGGAAGCCTTTAAATACTTTATTTGAAAAAACCCCCTTATTTCATGTTGACTTTGACACGTCTGATGTTAAATAAGTGTGTTTTTTTGATTTTTAATGGCGGGTTTTAAATGGCAGATTTGGGTTGAATCCCTAAATCAAAAAATGGCATGTTTGGTTAACTTTGATACGCCCTATTGTTTGCTTTTTTGAAGGCATTATTTATGGTAATATAATACATCCAATAAATATGGAAAAAATACTTAAATTATCCTTGACTGCTGGTTTAACTTTTTGATATCTTGAATCACCAAAAAAATTAAATCAAAAGGACAATAAAAGGATGCAAATGTCCAATGAGAAATTTGAATTCTCTGAATTTTTTACTTCTTTGATGGAATTTTTTAAGGTACAAGGATAAATCAAAAATTCTGATTCAAATATTGGAAAGCTCCTTGAATTTTTCTTGAAATATTTTTTAGCTGAAATAACCAAAAAAATAATAATTAAAATAGCCAAAATATGGGTCCAAAAACCCATGGAAAAATTGGTTTTTGCATAATTGTTTAATTTTTTGGATTCCATTTTTGGAGGGTTTCTAATGCCTCCAAAATTAACCAAGATTTTTTGGGGGGTTTTATGAACACCAGCTAAAGGACTGCAGCATCAGAATTAAAAAAAATCTTGAAAGTAACATGAAATAAAGTATTTGTCTGTGTAGCAGCAGAGGCATGCAAAGGTGGGTAGACAGAAAATTCTATGAAATAAATTATTGGGGGCATGAGAAAATTAATTCCCTTTATTTATTTATTTAATTACTTAATTAATTAATAAATTATATATTTATTTACTTATTTATTTATTATATATTATATATTTTATTTATTTTTTAATTTCTGTTCACAACTCATATGGGTTGTGAACCTCTGTTTGCAACTCATATGGTTTATGAACCTCTTTTCACAACTCATATGGGTTGTGAATGGCTTTGCACAACTGTTTGCACCCCCTAGGTTGAAAATTCAAAATTGGCCTTTCTATCTTCATAGTAGCTTCATATTTCACAAATCATAGATCAGATTTCCTCAAAAATCAACCCTAACTAACTCATAAGTTCATTGCTTCAAAAATCTTCATGAATTCACCCCATCAAACTGAATCCACCCAAATAAACTTTTGCAGAAATCCATTGCAGGATTGAAAATCAGAAAATCCACCTTTTGAAAAAACCTCCTAAGGTTTGTCTCCAATTACCATCTTTTTATTGTTTAAAATAAATGACCATGTTTTTCAAACCCTAAA
Organism: Puccinia polysora; assembly: GCA_025617555.3. Taxonomy (NCBI): domain Eukaryota; kingdom Fungi; phylum Basidiomycota; class Pucciniomycetes; order Pucciniales; family Pucciniaceae; genus Puccinia; species Puccinia polysora. Next base: position 37,023,255 of record CM062632.1, on the reverse strand, counting down.
ATCTTGTTGGTGAGGTTGCGTTCTTGCAAAGTGTTTTACACTTGGTATTTTTGAGTTTTTAATTTCAAACTTAGGAGGTTTTTCTGCAAAGGTTGGTCATGATCAAACTGAGTTGGATAGAAGACTGATTTGTGAAAAGTGTCATAATGTTTTCAGGGTTTTTATTGGCAAAGGAACTCCCCCCCTTGGTTAAATTTTGTCCCAATGTGAGAAATCATCAGAGACTACTGCTTGTTTACCAGGGAAGTATGTGATCTTAAAGTTGAAATCAGAGAGCTATTTTGCCCATTGTTCCTTTCTGCCTGTTAGGAATTTTGTTCTAATGAGTTACTGAAGAGAATTTTTATCAGTTAAAACCTTTAAAGGTTCCATAAGACTTAAAAGTTATGAAAACAATCCCTTCAAGAAATAAAAAATTGCAAGAAGTTTCTTTTCATGAAACTCATAGTTAAACTCTGCTGCAAGCATTTTGCAAGACTCAAAGGCTACAGGATGGAAAAGATTGGAGGAAGAAGAAAATTGAAAGATAAAACCTGAAATGGTGTAGTTGCCCATGTTTTTCTCAAACAATATTGCAAGCTAGCTCATTAAATTTAGGGAGTATTGGAGCATTGACAAAAGCTTTTTTTAGAGTGTCAAACTTGTAAGCAGATTGTTCAGTAAAAATGAAATGAGTATCTTTGTGGAGAAGATTAGTAAGATTAATGATCTTCTCAGAATGTTTATCAATGAAACTTCTATCAAAATTAATGAATCCTAAGAAAAACTTTAAAGATTTGAATGAATTAGGTGTGGCCCAGTCCAATATGTGTTGGCTTTTGGCTGGGTCCATGGACAGCCCTTTTTGAAAAACTACCACACCTAGAAATTGGAGCAAGTGAGTGTGAAATCTTCAGTTTTAGGTTTTTTCAAACAGTTTACTCTTGAAAAGTTTATGTAGCACCTCTTGCACATGTGTGATGTTATCTTCAAGGGTCCATGAGTTGACCAGTATATCATCAAGATACACCACAAGTTATTTCTCTACAAGATTGGAAAACATGTCATTAAAAAAATTTTGAACAGTAGAAGGAGTGTTTCAGAGGCCAGAAGGCATAACAGTGTACTCATAACTGCCAAACCTTGTTATCATTGCATTAAAATAATCATGTTCTTTGGCAATTCAAATCAGGTTATAGGAACCTCAAAGGTCTAAATTTTAGAAATAAATAGCTTCATGGAAGAGAGTAAGGAGGTGTGAAATAGGCAGTAATGGATAGGCATTCTTCCTGGTTAGCTGATTCAGTTTCCTATAGTAAAAAAAATGGCAAAGTCCAACATATTTTTTGGGAAAAAATAGTACTGGAAATCCTATTTTTGAATTTCTTGGTCAAAGGAGTCCTTTTGATACATTTGCTGCAATTTATTCTTGAAGCTTGGTTGATTCCTGCTTTGAGGGAGATTAAACTGGTCAGTGTTCCAGAGGTGGGTCAGTTAGTTTGATCTTATGATCATATGAATGGGACAGAGTTAGCTTATCAGCTTTTAGTGCTGAGAAGACAGCAGCAAATTCATGATAAACTGAAGGTATAGAATCTTGAATGATTTCTAAATCTTCAATCTTGTCATCATCTTTGAGCACTGAGTTCAAATAATTAGCATGGTGCAAGAGGATTAAGGAGCTCAAATACACCTTTTATTATTTTCCTGCTTCTTTTAAAAGAAGCAAGGGAGAGGTAAGTTGAATAATTAAGCATCAAATACTAAATTTGAAGAAGGAACTTAGGAATGAAAATCACAATATTGCAAATCTTCTGGAAGAAAAGGTGTTGTCCATTCCAGACAGATCCAAGACAATTAAATTACATTTGAAGCTGTGGAAACTGGAAAATGCAAAATTCCATTTTTTCTGATGTTTAAACCAATGAGACAGCTCAGAAAGACTACTTACTAAATATATGGGAAAAGTTTCTATCTTGGGGTGTAAGATTGTTCAAAGTGGAAAAATTCTGACTTATAAAAGAAATTTTAGCACTGGAGTCAATGAGTTTGAAATAAGGCATCTTTTTGGAATGGAAAAGAATAAATCTTGAACTTGGAGTGTTAGCAGTCTCACAAGTAAAAATTTTAACTTGCAAATATTGAGATATTGTGTAGTTTTCCTTCCAAGTATCAGAAAAACTATAAGCCATTTTTTTTTGGCAGCATAGCCACTTTGCACAACAATTCACATCATGCTTCTCTCTGCAATAAATATACAACCCTTCCTTCTCCCTCTTCTTCTGTTCCTTTTTCCAGAGCAACCCAGTTTCTTTATCCAAGAATCTTGGAGTCTTGGCAGCAGACTTTCCCTCATGGTTGGAGTTCAAATTTGGAGTCAATCTGGATTTCTTTGAATTCTTCAAATTTTGCTTCAAAGAGTCATCTGCCTTTGGAGCCAAGCTTGAAGGTGCATGATTATTTTGTTTGGAACAGTTCTTGTTGTGATAGCCGTTATCAAGCTTGATAACCCAATCTATTAGCTACTGAAGGGTGGTTTTATTACACCCCTTAACTGCAACCTGTTCCATTAGGTGTGCTGGAAAACCCTTTTGAAAATGAAATAAAAGTGGAGCCTTTTACCTTTGAGTTGAAGACTGCAAGGTTCAAAATTTAGATATATAAATTAAAGCCCTACTATTCTCCTTCATTTCCTGGCCATTGATTTTTTACTTGGCATTTTGCACTTTTCTGGGGTTGACAAACAGGGTGAAGAGTTGTTGCTCAAATTTATCCCAATTTTTGAGAATACAAGTGGCACTAATGTTGGATGAAATTTCAATATACAGTTCAAACCACTGCAAGCCTCTAGCTCCTAGGAAGGAAGATGAATACAGGACCTTATTTCTGTTGTAGGTGAAGTTTTTGGTATTGTTGGAGAGAATTGTTTTACAAGAATGTAGGGAATATCTAAGCTTATGAGCATGTTTTCCCATAAATTTATCAGGCTTTTTCATTCCCAGAGTGAAAAAGAAAGGATCACTTGTGCTATTTTGCAAGGAATTTTGATTAAGAGCCTGGATCAAAGCAGAGATGAGGGTTGGAGCCTCCAACTTGGGACAATTACTTCAAATTCTTGGTTTACCACAGGTCAAGTTTTAATGAGATGGATCTTTGTAATCTTCAATTTGTTTGAGAGGATCTGCAAAGGCTTTGGAAGGGGATCATAAAGAGGTTCAAACAAAGGGTATTTAGGAAAAGGAATGGGAGCTAAGGGTTCTTGGGCCTGTTAAGCGCCAGATCTCTCTACCCCATCAATTTCATCATTATAAACAGTGAGGGCAGCATTTGTGTGCTAGCAAGCATGTGATATTGGAAAGAAAAACTATTGTAGGTTGCAAACTATCAATAGGTTGGTTGATTTAGTTAATTTAATGTCACATGAACACCCCAATTAATATAGGTCAATCTTAGATGATTGTTGTGGTGTTGTTATATAGCCTTGGATTGGGAACCGTGCCACGGTTGGCACGCTCTTTGCGGCCCGCTTGGACATTGGAGACTCAAGAATGGAGCTGGCCCAACCAGGTTTGCAGGCAGTTAGTTTGGGAAAATAGGAGCGGGGAGTGCGCCTGCAAGCACGGGCCAACCCACGGGGCAGGAAATCTCATGGTGCGCTGGGCTGATACAGACAACGCAGGGGGCTCCGAGTAGGGGGCGGCCAAGGGCTGCATCATGAGAAGGAAAAACCGGGTTTGTGTAACATTAGGCGGGCTTGAGGGTGGTTGCAGTATGGGAAAGGCTATAGGAGCAGGCCAGGAGCGCGCAAGCGCGGGCCAACCCGCGGGGCAGGTAATCACAAGGCGCACCAGGCGGATATGGATAACACGGGGGGCTCTGAGTAGGGCGCAGCGGAGGGCCGCGTCATGAGAAGGACTAACCGGGTGTGTGTAAGGTTAGGCGGGCTGGAGGGTGATTGCGGCATGGGAAAGGGTTAGGGTTAGGCTAGGGTTCTGTTTTTTAGGGTTTCTTTTCTATTTGTTGTTGGGCTGTCATTGCGCTTGTACTTAGGATAGGGTTGAGAGGGTGGGCATAAAAGTCTGCGCTCCCAACCCCAGCTTGTAGGAAAGATATTCATATACCTGGATGAATAAAGGGCAAAGGATACAGCAAAGGATAAAGCAAAGGATATGGAAAAGGATACGGAAAGGAAAGTAAAGGAAGGAAATTTATCTCTCTCTATCTCTCTCTCTCCCTTTATACGGGTGCATCCTTATCCTTACAGATGCTAGTACCATTGATTCCAGAACTCAAGGACAAATAGGGGAGTCTCACATTATTCTCTTTCCACATTGTGAGTGCAAATGGGGAGAGCTGATTTCAAGGGGAATGCAAGTATGGAAAGGCTAACTGAAAAGTGCAAAAATTTGTTTCAAATTTTCAAAAAACTGCAAGGAGAAAAAATTTGTTGCAATGCAGAGAAACTCAGGAAAATCCCAATGTGATAACTCTGATCTCAGCAAAGTATGAGTATAATGTATGAAATTAAATAACTCAGGAAAAAATTTTCAGGTGGACTGCATGCTCCTTATAAGTTAACCACAGGTGAATAGGTACAACCTTATGGAAAGTTGTCTACAGCTAGGAAGCAATGACAAATTGAATGGCAGGAATGGAATGGGAAAATGAAATGTAAAGGACAGTTGGTCCAAGGTTGTAGGGTAAGTGCAAACAATAGACAATGTGAGTCCATGAAAATAGCACAAGGAATGCATGAAATGAAAGTAACCATAAAGGTAATGTGAATTGACGGATATTGTTATGCAGGATGTGGGACTAGCCCTTAATTGGATGTTTCAACTGATATGGCTTTATATAAAACATGTAAGCAAATGTGGCTGGTGTGACAAAGAATGGAATAGCTTATTCCAAAGATGGAAGGGGAAAGTTTGATTGGATGGTTGACAGTTTTTTGGATGGAACTGCAAGGATTGCAGACATAGACTGAGTAGCCAAAGTTTTTAGGTCATTTGTGTGTAAGCCAGAGGTAATAAGACAATGTGCTAATAATAATTTTTTGCTTTTTTCACGCTTATAGACTGATGTAGATGGTACTGAGGCATAGGATATGTCAAAACAATGATTTAGACAATATCCCTTTTGCTTGGGGTCTGACACCCAGTGAGTGACCTGGACTTTTTTTTAGTGGGGAATCCATTTCTTTAATAATAATCCGGGAATTATTATTCCTTATTTTTTTATTATCATTTTTGTATTTTTATTGTACTTTTGTTGTAAGCTGGCTCTGAATTAATAGCTGAATGACACTGGAGGCCTTATTTTAGCCCCAAAGTCCTGAATTGATGTTTTCAGGCCTTCTCCAGCCTAAAAAATTCTAAAAAGTTGTGTTTTCCCATCCCAGGAAGTACTTTGGACTTTAAGAGGCTTGCAAACATCCTCACCAGGTATATTTTTCACCCCAGGAAGTCCAGTAAACCTTAAAAGGGCTTTCAAACATCCCCCAAGGTATTTTTTCATACCCAAGACTGTCCATTAAACCTCAAAAATCCATTCAAAACCATCATTGTCTATTTTCAAGCCTTTCTTACAATTTTAAAAACTTTCAAAGGTTTAAATGCCTTCCTGGTGTGGGAAAAAATTCACAAAGTTTTTAATTAACTTGGCCTTTGTTTTTAAAAGTGGCATGGATTGAGCAATTTTGATTCTTTGAATCCAGCCAGGGCCCAGAAGAAAAATGGAAATCCTTACAGAAATTGGATTCAAAATTTTCATAGAGCAATATGTTGTTTTTTTGTAGTTTTTGAAAAAAATTTAAATCTTTGAGGGTCAAAAACAAGATTCCCAAAAAACCACTTTTGATTTATTTGATAGAATGGGAAAATCAATTCTTTTAAAAAATTTCAAAAAATACAAGAAGAACCAATAAAAATAAGGGTCAAAAATGTGTATCTCCCCCCTTTCCTTGATTTTTGGATGAATGTTTTGAGGGGTTACAAACTTCCAAAAATTCTGCAGGATAATTTGTGTGAATTTCAAGCCCTCATCTAAAGGACTGTGTTGTCAGAAAACCTTCCTTCTTCTTTTTCAAAAAAAAAAAGTGAATTTCTTTAAGGGTAATGATAAATTCACAACTCCAGTTGTGTGGGAGTTTTGTAGGGTCCCTCAATGAGTGGGGGCCCATAAACAACTCCAAAGGGTTGTTCTAAACACGTGCAACCCCTGGGGGGGCATATACCCCCCATAATGGGCATTTTTGATTTTTGTACCCCTGTACACAACCATGTTATTTATTATTTATTATTTATTATTTATTATTTATTATTTATTATTTATTATTTATTATTTATTATTTATTATTTATTATTTATTATTTATTATTTATTATTTATTATTTATTATTTATTATTTATTATTTATTATTTATTATTTATTATTTATTATTTATTATTTATTATTTATTATTTATTATTTATTATTTATTATTTATTATTTATTATTTATTATTTATTATTTATTATTTATTATTTATTATTTATTATTTATTATTTATTATTTATTATTTATTATTTATTATTTATTATTTATTATTTATTATTTATTATTTATTATTTATTATTTATTATTTATTATTTATTATTTATTATTTATTATTTATTATTTATTATTTATTATTTATTATTTATTATTTATTATTTATTATTTATTATTTATTATTTATTATTTATTATTTATTATTTATTATTTATTATTTATTATTTATTATTTATTATTTATTATTTATTATTTATTATTTATTATTTATTATTTATTATTTATTATTTATTATTTATTATTTATTATTTATTATTTATTATTTATTATTTATTATTTATTATTTATTATTTATTATTTATTATATATTATTTATTATATATTATTTATTATATATTATATATTATTTATTATTTATTATTTATTATTTATTATTTATTATTTATTATTTATTATTTATTATTTATTATTTATTATTTATTATTTATTATTTATTATTTATTATTTATTATTTATTATTTATTATTTATTATTTATTATTTATTATTTATTATTTATTATTTATTATTTATTATTTATTATTTATTATTTATTATTTATTATTTATTATTTATTATTTATTATTTATTATTTATTATTTATTATTTATTATTTATTATTTATTATTTATTATTTATTATTTATTATTTATTATTTATTATTTATTATTTATTATTTATTATTTATTATTTATTATTTATTATTTATTATTTATTATTTATTATTTATTATTTATTATTTATTATTTATTATTTATTATTTATTATTTATTATTTATTATTTATTATTTATTATTTATTATTTATTATTTATTATTTATTATTTATTATTTATTATTTATTATTTATTATTTATTATTTATTATTTATTATTTATTATTTATTATTTATTATTTATTATTTATTATTTATTATTTATTATTTATTATTTATTATTTATTATTTATTATTTATTATTTATTATTTATTATTTATTATTTATTATTTATTATTTATTATTTATTATTTATTATTTATTATTTATTATTTATTATTTATTATTTATTATTTATTATTTATTATTTATTATTTATTATTTATTATTTATTATTTATTATTTATTATTTATTATTTATTATTTATTATTTATTATTTATTATTTATTATTTATTATTTATTATTTATTATTTATTATTTATTATTTATTATTTATTATTTATTATTTATTATTTATTATTTATTATTTATTATTTATTATTTATTATTTATTATTTATTATTTATTATTTATTATTTATTATTTATTATTTATTATTTATTATTTATTATTTATTATTTATTATTTATTATTTATTATTTATTATATATTATTTATTATTATTATTTATTATTTATTATTTATTATTTATTATTTATTATTTATTATTTATTATTTATTATTTATTATTTATTATTTATTATTTATTATTTATTATTTATTATTTATTATTTATTATTTATTATTTATTATTTATTATTTATTATTTATTATTTATTATTTATTATTTATTATTTATTATTTATTATTTATTATTTATTATTTATTATTTATTATTTATTATTTATTATTTATTATTTATTATTTATTATTTATTATTTATTATTTATTATTTATTATTTATTATTTATTATTTATTATTTATTATTTATTATTTATTATTTATTATTTATTATTTATTATTTATTATTTATTATTTATTATTTATTATTTATTATTTATTATTTATTATTTATTATTTATTATTTATTATTTATTATTTATTATTTATTATTTATTATTTATTATTTATTATTTATTATTTATTATTTATTATTTATTATTTATTATTTATTATTTATTATTTATTATTTATTATTTATTATTTATTATTTATTATTTATTATTTATTATTTATTATTTATTATTTATTATTTATTATTTATTATTTATTATTTATTATTTATTATTTATTATTTATTATTTATTATTTATTATTTATTATTTATTATTTATTATTTATTATTTATTATTTATTATTTATTATTTATTATTTATTATTTATTATTTATTATTTATTATTTATTATTTATTATTTATTATTTATTATTTATTATTTATTATTTATTATTTATTATTTATTATTTATTATTTATTATTTATTATTTATTATTTATTATTTATTATTTATTATTTATTATTTATTATTTATTATTTATTATTTATTATTTATTATTTATTATTTATTATTTATTATTTATTATTTATTATTTATTATTTATTATTTATTATTTATTATTTATTATTTATTATTTATTATTTATTATTTATTATTTATTATTTATTATTTATTATTTATTATTTATTATTTATTATTTATTATTTATTATTTATTATTTATTATTTATTATTTATTATTTATTATTTATTATTTATTATTTATTATTTATTATTTATTATTTATTATTTATTATTTATTATTTATTATTTATTATTTATTATTTATTATTTATTATTTATTATTTATTATTTATTATTTATTATTTATTATTTATTATTTATTATTTATTATTTATTATTTATTATTTATTATTTATTATTTATTATTTATTATTTATTATTTATTATTTATTATTTATTATTTATTATTTATTATTTATTATTTATTATTTATTATTTATTAGTTATTATTTATTATATATAATTTATAATTTATAATTTATTATTTATGATTTATGATTTATTATTCATTATTTATTATTTAGTGGAGGCTACACAACTTGATTTTAGTTGTTTAGGGTGACACACAGCATATTTGAGTTGTGTACACAACTCTACACGACTTAAACGGTTGTGAATTTAACATCATCCTTTCTTTAAAGCTGTGAATTCTGGATGTTGTGGCAGTTTTGAAATGGTTTGACTTTGAGGATTGGGGTCTGATAAACATAATTCCTTTTTACGTTTTTCATGATTTTTTTTGTACTTTATTATTCACTTCTTTCCATCATTTTTTAATTTTCTATTTTCTATTCTCTACTTGGTATTTTGCATGGTTTATTATTTTTCATAAATTTTCTATCTCATTTTCCCCAATTTCATTTTGGTTTTTTTATTTGATTAAAATTTTGTTTTTATCTTATTTAACTCTCTCTGTTGCTTCAAACCTGTTGTGCTGAAATTTGTTTCCTCTTCTTGACGTCTATTTCTTCTCTCTGTTCTTATGATCAGCTATATCTTCGCTCTTTTTTTTTGCGATCGGCACAGTAGAAGGTTAAGTATTTATTTTGGTCGATATCCTCTACTTGATCTTTTGGTTTTGACTTTTCGACTGAGGTGTCACCTTTCAGGTGGAGGATGGCTTGCTGACCCTTAAATCGCGCGCCAAGTCCGACGTGATTTCGAAATTCGAACCCCGCAAATTTGTGGGCTGGATATTACCAGAGGCGGGCGGTCCCAGGAGTGCCTTCGATTTAGCCCCTCCGCTGAATTCGCCTGGGATACCTCCCGAGTCGTCGTCGGCGGCGGCGGCGGCTCGTCGCGTCCAAGTGCACTTCGGCATCGCGGTCTTCCGAGTATCCCATCCATTGCCACCATGACTTCCTTCTCACCAGCTCCCCCCAAAAACCAAGCATCGTGCTAAGGCGTTCAAGTGTATCCATCCGAAGGCAGACCTTTTCCTTTGGAGGTTCTCGTGCGACATGGCCGGAGGTGTTGAGTCAATAATTTCTTTTAAATCTTGCGATCGGCCGACCATTGGATTGCAGCATCCATCCAAATCGTTGGTATTAATCGCCATCGATGGGCTTATTCGTTCTTATTTCAGCATGAACTAACCATATTCTGCGTGGACGTATCCCCTTCGATGCGTCACACCATCACTGTGGATGATCCCTGCGGTGGTCAAACCAAGATAGTCACAAAATTGGAGTATGGTTTAGAGGTCGTCAAGAATCAAGTAGCAAACATGGTCATTAGCATTTTATTTTGATTCGAAAAATACTCGTGGATTAGAGTGGCATAAATCATGCCTTAGGTCGCTCTTACTCTGACAACGCCTGTATTGTTTTTGACTTCCCAGCTGCTTGCTGGCCTGAAAACTGTCCATTGTGGTATTGTTCTTTTTGGATCGGATCGTGAGTGATCAGGCACTTCTGTCGAGAACTCTGAGCATGGCTTACTTGATTGGCATGCTTTCTCAGGAACTAAGAATTCATTAGCCAACAAGGGATGTTAGTGACTCCCTCCTTCATTCTTTTACTTGACAAGATTTAACATGGTTTCTAGCTTATGCCAAGTTGCCAACCCCTCATCTGAACAACTGGTGCTCTTTTGTAACCGACATTTGGACGCATGCAGACGAATTTATCTGGGAATATGCCTCCCCGGGCCAACCTACCGCAACGACGCTGACCCACATCGATGGGATCAAGTTACACTTGACTGAGTCCGAAGCAGAATTCAAAGGCGACTGTGAGCTAAAGTCATTTCCCCCCTGCTTTTTTGGTCCTTGTCGTTATTGGCGGTTGATTGAACCATGGTACTTTTCCCATGCCACGTTTTTCTGGATGTTCTGACATGGGTCGATTCTCGCGATTACTAGTACTATCTGCTATCATTCTCTCTAATCATTTGATGGGTGAAACTTTGGGATCCAAGAAATGGACCCGGAAACTAGTGATAGTGACCGATGCTGAAACATCGACAGATTGGAATGGATGGAAAGAGCAACGTAATAAGATGAGGGCAGATGGGGTTGTAGTTAGCGTTGTGTGAGCAATGATGCCCGCGAATAAGACTTTTGCCCCTCTTTGATTGACTTATCATTAACTTGGATAATATTCCTAACTCGAATCGGACAATGTCGAACAATCGTAGCGGCCTTGATTTCAATGATGAAGAGTTGGGCTACACTCAGCCTAACAAACCAGAAATCAAGGTGCGTACAAAATGAATTGCTTGGCCGCTTTTCCAACTACACCTGACGGATCTAGAGGTACTTATCCCTAGCTTTTTTTTTTAAAAAAAATAGGCCGCTAATGAGAAAAAGCTGGATTCTTTATGTAAAGGTCTTGCAAATGGCTCAACCTGCTCAACAGCTCTCCTGGCAGTAATGAATGCCCAATCCCCACAGCCGCGTGTTGTGGGCGCCATGCCGAGTCAAGTGATACTTTCCCTGGGCTATCCTGATCCCGAGACGGCATCTACTCATGGCTATGACCCAGAAGCAGCGCTGCATATCACCTGTCGATTACAAAAGTGTACTAGTTTAGTAAGACCGATGTCAGCTAAGAAAATGAGCAAGCTGGGCATTCCCAATGAGCTTAATCGCTGGCGCAAAGACATAGTTCCCCCGAGATCAGGTGGCGAACTTGAACAGTATCTCCCCTCCAAGAACGAAGAAGAAGAAGAAGACAACCTCAGCGGGCTTTTACAGATCGTTCGAAGAGTTGTTTATGCCAAAAAGTCCGACAAGACTTCCAACACCAAGGACCCAGATGAAGGCGATGATTCTGGACAGCAGGAATCCAGCGATGGCGAAGCTTGTCCGCTTGAACACCTGGAGGCTGATGAGACCACTTTACAGAAGGCCTACAAATATGGGGCCACCCGCGTGCTACTTGACAAAGAAGATGAAGCGCAAATTCGACAATCTTTCTCACCCTCTCTCCAAATCCGGGGATTCATATCTCTTGACAAGGTTAGTACATTTACCACAACGGTTTGAAGTCACTTGTTAGCATCTGACTACTGGCAACCCCATTGTCTCCATTTAGGGACTGGATGCTCGTAGCTTGCAAGTGACATCAAATTTTTTTCTAGTTTTTTTTTTCTAATGCAAATGAGACAAGTTTTAAGAAAGTCTTACAAGTTGTAAACTGTTGTTTTCCCTCTAGGTTCCTCGGCATCATCTTATGAACAACGTCTATTACTTGTTGCCTGCGGATAATGATGGGCGTAGTCAAATCACCTTTTCCGCTCTCGCCCGGGCTATGATCGAAGGAAATCGCGTAGCTTTAACTCGATACGTCAGCAAAGCGAAAAGTGCCGAACCCAAGTTGATAATTCTCATCCCGGTTGTCGAACCCGCGATTCGATATTTCCTATTCATTCAGGTAATTCAACTTTATAGCTCCACGGAGCACTCCGCCTAGAATTTTTGTGCTCACTTTGGGGACGAGGGCAGGTACCCTTCGCAGAAGACTTGAGAGAGTATTTTTTTCCACCTCTCCAGTCCGGTCCAGACTCATTAGGCAGGCGTGTCAAACCGCTTCACGTCCCTACCAATGAAATGCAAGAAGCTATGGATTCTCTCGTAGATAAGATGGATCTTTCAATGGAGGAAGAGGAAACCTTGTTACAGAGGTTAGTGTATTAGACATATTCTGGTTCCGTCCAAAGAAAAATCGCACTTTGCTCAAGTTTCCATTGAAATCAGTCCAGAATCCAATAACCAACCTTGGCTAGCGCTAGAAAACGCTTGTAATCCAGCAGTTCATCATTTGAAAAACTGTGTTTTATATCGGCTCGCCCACCCGGATTCAAAAGACCTGCCCGTTATTCACCCAGCGTTATCCCAATGCTTAACTCCACCGCAACACGTCGTCGAGCGTGCGGCCCCTAGCTTAGAACGAGTCAAAAGGCTACTGGATATCAAAATGAGTGAGAGCCTTTAGATTTTCGCCGAGTAGCTTGCCAATTATGGGGATGACTTGTTGACATGATGCCACCTGGTGAATGCAGTACCGTCTTTGACAAAAAAACGGCAGAAATTCATTCCCGCTGGTGTAACTGCCGTTGACCCGGATAACATCGACTTGGATGAGATTTTAGGAGATATCCCCGAGGAGGCCCAACCATCAAAGTTTACGCCCACAGTCGAAAAAGTTGAAAAAGTAGCGGTTAAGGATGAAGCGAAAGAGGATTCAATCGCCGAAAATCTCGAGTCCATTAAGCCGGGAGCCGTAATGACTGAGCTAAGTGACACAGATTCTGAAAGTTAATAAGCTATCGCAACTAGTATTATTATAGGACTATCTCATGGACGAACTCTGAACTGTAAAAAAAAACCAACAAAAACAAGCCATCTGTTCATCTTTTGATGCAATGCATTTGTTTGGCGATGACCGTGTACCACTCAAAAAAGGTTTTGTAACCTTTTTTGATGATACTGAGAGACGGACTGGTAGGCAAACAAGAGCATCTCCAATCGTTGGAGAGCGCGGCTTGCTCGCCAACAAGAGTTGCGGACAAGCGATTTAGCGCGGGGGCTTTACGATCGTCCATTCCTTAAGTGTAGCAAAGAAGTTTCCGCGATCAGACAATGAGTGTCTGAAAGGGAAATGAAAACCATGGTATATATGTCTTGGAGTAACAACGCCACGAGAACATGTATCCGTTATCATTTAAAAACCGTAAGCCCGAGTGTATGGTGGGGCTAGCCTTAATTTAGTATGGATAGTATATAACCAGACTTGCGTAGATCTGATTTGTCCTCATCGAGTCAATCATTGTGTCTGACGGAACTCATTAAATAAATGAGTTAATATTGATAAAATTAAGCAACTTGAAATTGCGAAGGTTTGACCCGATCTTTTAATAAAACCAGCAAATCATGTAAAGACATTTTAGAGAGAAAGAAGGGAAGTGATATCCTATGCCAAAGAAATAGATAAAAAAGGGTGTTGTCCTAAGTAAAAGTATAAGAGTTTATTAGATACGAGAGAACCATTGCATGTTTCTGGTGAATCAGAAGAGCTAAATATAGATCTCGAAGGAATTAAAGTGGATAACAATCCTAGCCCTGGTGTAGAATTTGAACAAATCATATAAAAAACAACACCAACTTTTAAATTGAATCTTGTGATGCCGAGAAAATTTAAAAGGGGAAGTCTAAAAAGATAAACAACTCATGCAAAAACAACAGTACCAGCTAGATCAACAACAGGAACAACTTTTCCAAGAAAACCAACAACTCCAATTGCAACAATCAAACTCTCAACAATTGGGACTGGAAAACAAGATACAAAATATGGAGGAAACCACAAAAGCTTCAATCACACATTTCTGCTTCTTCAGAAGATTGGAAGACCTGGTATATTCCTTAGATAATATCTTTGATGGGATACAACAAAATTAAAGCTTTGCTCCAGATTCCAGAAGGATCAACTTGTTCTCTTCCCACTTTAAAGATAATAAGAATAAAATCTTGCCTACTAAAACTTGATACACTAGTCTTTTCCAGAAAAATGCTGTAGAAATGACAGACAACCTATATATAGGAACCTAAAAGGCCTTGCATTTGTGATAAAAGGAATTGCATTTGTAGATGCATTCTTCCAAGCAATTTTTGCAGCAATTGGGGACAGATAAGCAAAAGGCCTGATGGACAAAGAGTTTTATATATTTAAAAGAAGTCTCAAAATCTATCACAACTCTAAAATATTCATTTGAAAAAATAAACAGCAGCAAAAATAATTCACAAGCTTCATAGATTGAACAATACAATTGGGCTGTGGACCACAACCTATCCATGGCCTCAATCATGCTCCCAAAGTGGGATTTGGAAATGAACCTATGTAAAAAAATGGAACTAACATTCAAGGTGGCAGGAATTATCATCCAAATTCACCAAATCCAAGGGGTAAAACCCCTTCATAATTTGAAATCACCAATGGTGGTTCACATTGATAGTGAAACCATTGATTCTTGACTCCAATGAAACCAATATAATCAATTTACAGAAAGAGACACACCAAGTTTTGCATTCAGGAAATGGTTTAGATTTCAATTTGTATGCTTTGATTTCATAGACTTTCAATATTTTGCACAGGTCCAAATCAGGACGCCAGTTTCCAAGTTTTTATCTGTTTTTAAACCAGAATATTGACTGTTGTCAAAAGAAAGAACTGAAAAATCCAAAGAAAAATACAAAGGCCATCAAAAATTCTCAATTAATTCCATCACATTCAAAAAAACTATTGGAGTCAAAAGGTATATTGTGTAAAAAATTTATTCTACTAAGGATGCCTGTTTCATTTCAGCTTTCACTATTCTTCAACTTCCACAGGAAATTCAAATTGAATTCCTTGCTTGGAAGAGGATCCCCCAAAGATTTTTTAAATATGGAATTAATTTCTTATTTGAAAATACCCAAAAGGGTGTCTAAATATTCCCTGACATGTGTGGTTTTTGATGGAGCATCTACAGCCTTAAATAAATGTGCAGAGGGAAAATACTTCATATCTTATTCTAATTAAAATTTAGTATTCTATCAAAATATTTTTTTCATACTGTTTCAGACTACTAGACTCAAATGATTTAAGTAATTCTAGCTACTAGAGGTGATGGAGGTGAGTTGATGGAGGTGAGGTGATGGAGATAGTAAATAAGTGGATGATTCTTGAAGTAGTCCTAGAGATAATCCAATTCACAAATGATTAAGTTAAGAATAGTCTATTTAGAATAATGTGGGATACATTTTTAGAGAGAGGCAAAAGGAAATTATTGGTCTTTTTATCCCTCTAAGATGCACTAGTATTTTAATTCAGAAAATGGGTTCAAGTTTTTACTAGAAGGTTCTTAGGGGGATAATGGGCTTGGAAATTTCCTTCATTTATATATTTTTTGGCCATTCCATGGTACCAAGGTATAAACAGCCAAATTATGCAAAATAAATCCTAGCCTCCTTCAAATAGGCCCGCCAGGTATCCTTCAGAAACTTTTTTTTGTTCATGTAAAATACTCACTCCATAATCAGGGGAAGTTTCAATGGCTTTTATGTCAATAATAATTTCTGTTAGAATAAAAGGGCCAAAGGCCCAGAAGGAGAGATGAATGAAAGGTTTCCAATCTTATGACACAAAGATTAGTGGACCAGGAGGTTCAGAAGAGGGAGCACTCTGATTGGAAATGGGCAAGAACTGATGATATTTATTTCTTAGTCTTTTGTGGTTTTATATACATACAACTTCCTGATTCTTAACAGGGCCAAACAGTGGTTATACTGATCAGAGACAGTATGCATAAATGACTAGAAAATGAATAGAACAACTGGATTAAGTCTTAACCAAAATCATAACTAGCAGAGAAGATAAAGAAGATCAGTAAAGTCACAGAAAACTGACTGGGTCTTAAGCCACTGGGTCTACAAGCCTCTTGGGTCTTTTATGCCTCTTGATTTTAATGATAAATTCTAGCAATCCTTCATAATCATCTAAGAGGGTTTTTAATCCTTCTATTCTAGATACAAGCAATGGAAAAGTTGCACTTCATGGATGTCTTGAACTGAGGATACTGACATAAATAAGAACATGAGAAGAGAACATTGATCCAGGGTCAAGCTCAAGGATTTGATCTTAATAAAAGGATGTCTATGGCTTATTGATCCTTCTTTTCCTCCATCTCTTAAGTACACTAGAAATAAATAACAGGTTTTATTTAATTTAATATTTATTTTAGTGAAAGAAAGAAAAAATTAAGTATGGGCAGAAACAATAGAATTCCAACAATTTCATGTCAATAACCATTCTGGGAAGGAATACACTCTTTGGGACCAAAAATTGCAGGGGCTGAGATTTTAATGGCCCAAAGGTTGAATTCTCACAAACATAAAGAAAACTAGAAGCACCTGGAATCATAATTGTTTCTTGGACTAGGGTTTTGGCCAAATTTACAGGCTAGAAAAGTATGTGTTCATACTTTTTGATGGCTTAATACAGCCTTTATTGTTCTATTCAAGGTCAAAGGAAGGAATGAAATGGGTCAAGGGTAAATTTCTCATGAGGAAATAGACACCCAATACGCCTCAAAAACTTCATAGATTCTGTGTATGGGCGGGCCCTTAGCCCAATTTTAATATTCATAAACACTGGTTTGGCCCTTTTTTTAGCCGGTTAAAATCAAAAGATCCCATTTTTTTCTGGATTTGGAAGGGATTTCTATCTTTCCCAGGAAATGTTTCAAGCTTTTAGTCTTTTAGGCTCTGCAAAATTCACTTTTAACAGTTCTTTCTGCCACATTGCATTTGAAAAGGGAATCAAGAGGATAACTGGCATACTCACTGGTAAGGTTTACTTTGGGGAAGACTTCTAGGATGGTCTCTCCTTCTCAGTCAGTTTTTAAGCCTTGAAAGCCTTTCCTGGGGAGTTCATTTTTCAAAAAAAAAAAAAACATTCATGAAGCAATAATTTCATATTTACCACTCCTTCCATGATTTATCAAGCATTTTTAAGGAATTATATTTTTCATGTACCTGACCTGGAAATGTTATGTACCTTTATGTAAATAAAATCAAATCTGATCCCATGGGCAGAAGATGGGATCATAACATTTTTCCCCTAGACTCATTGTATTTTCCATACCTGACACTTTGCATTTTTCTGCAAGTATATACTTCCACCAAGGAAAATACATTTCTTGGATCAGATGTAGATATTTATAATTTTTTTGAATGTATATTTAGGTTTTTGAGAAACGTATCAGTCCATATTCTTAATCACATAAGCCTATAATTTTAAAATATAGAAATAAGATGAGGTTTTAAATATGAGATAAGTACTAAAATATCCTCCCTGAATCCCACCCATAAGAACCTCATGAGATAAAACTCAATAATTTTTGAATCAGGAAATACAAAATTATTTCAGCATACAGATTTTACAAAGGGTTCATCAGCTTTTTCTATGCTACATACCATATATCTACAAAAATTGGTCATAATATGCAAACTCAGGAATGGTTTTCCCTTCTCATTACAGGGATTTTACTCCAGTACTGACCAAGGAAAATGCCTTGGCACTCAGATTGGGTGCAAGTTTGGAATTTTAAAAAGACTATTACCCACTACTACTACTACTACTACTACTGATACCTACATAACTTTTCTTTTTTCAAGTGATGTTTTTCTTAAGCATTGCACATTATGAATATGAGTACCCAAAATTACTTCAACTGCAGTCTGGGGGGGGGAGCCCTGAGAAAAAATACTCTCTGAAAAGGGGTTATGTAACATGATATTTATTAAGATATAAAAGAAGGGATGAAGAAGAGGAGAAGATGTAAAGAGTGAAAAAAAACCTCTCAAGAGAGAATAAAATGAGAAAGATAAGAAAAATCAGAAAAATAAACAAGAGAATAAATTTTCAAGAAAAGGAACCCCTGAAGAAATAAAAATTTAAAGAAAGGAAACCCCTGAAGAATAAAAGAAAAAGTGCACTTATAGCAATTCAGATGAAACTAGGATATTATATAGGGGGGATCTCTGCTTTATCTGTTTAAACTATGCAAGAGAGGCAAATAAATTGCAATGGTTATACAAGATATTGTATTGTTATATAATTCGCAAAATTAATTTGTATTTCAAATATATTTAGCCAAGGCCTTTATTGCTCTCCTTTCAAGAAGGAGGTATTGGAATAAATCTAATTCTAAATTCAATTCAAGCTCCTTCAAATCCTGAAAAATTATTCCAAAATGTGTTGGGTATTCTGTGCAGTGAAATACATCATTTTCCACATTATTTAGCTCATAAAAGGGGAGTATGTTTTCATTGTTTTTTTTTTTAATAAAAAAAACATAAATACTCAGATAAAAAAATTTTTTGATACTAGCTGGTTAATCAGATAGCCAGGGTTTATCTTTAAGGGAGAGTCTTGTACAACATTCTTCCTTTTGTTTCAAGGCATAATTTAGAAAATTTTCTTCTATTAACTTGATTTTAAATAAGGGGAATTTTCGGATTGTTTATAGAATATTTAGCCAACTGATCACATATTTCATTTCCCTCAATCTTAAAATTTTTTCAACACCACCACAACAAGTTAGACTTTGGGGGGATGAAACAGTGACTTAACACACTCTAAAATCTGCAAGAGAATATAATGTCAATCCATTGGTTCAGAGGTTTTAAGCATGTCTTCAATGAATCCTATTTTTTTGCATGTCTTCAATGAATCCTATTTGTTCCAAAGAAGATTATAATTTGATTCTTCAAGTTAAAAAAACAATGGAATAAGCTCCCAGGTGGAGTTCTCCAAGTAGCCCAAATGCTTCAGATTCATGATTTAATTTTTCCTGTAACTTTTTTAATTTTTATGTTATAAATTAATTATTTGCTGGGAAGAAAGGACCTGAGTCACCTCCTGCTTTCAATCATGAAATTTTCCACAAAGAATCACCAGGGTCTTCTCATCCTTGTTGAGTGTATCTAACATAGAGGAAAACTTTGACTTGGCTGAAGTCTTTTTTGTCTTGATAAAACCATGTTTGAGTGGGAGCCATGCATTGAAAGCCTTGTTCTTTCTTTCAAATTTATTGGATAATTTCTGGCTCCAATTTAGCTGCCTTATCCAGCATTCCCTTTTCCAGATAGTTTAAGTCCAAATTATGAGGATCTCCAGTTTCCATCTGTTTTCCTATCTGAACTAAATTAGAAATTGATTTTTCAAATCCAAGGAATTTCATTTTAAAAAAACAAAAAAAAAAAGAAAAGATAAACTAGGATCATGATAAATTCAAAACCCTAAACAACCCATACACAACTCAAAATGGGCTGTGTGGCATGTTTCACAACCCATTTAGGTTGTGTACAGCTTACCAAAACCCACAGAGTTGTGAAAAGCTGTTCACAACTCAGATGGGTTGTGAGCTGGGCCACATGACCCACTTTGATTTGTGAAGAGCCATTCATGAATTTTTCACAGCTCCAGGTTTTCAAGCAGAAAAAAAATTCAATTCAATTAAATAGAAAAAAAAATAAAAATCAAACAAAAAGGGAAATGTTTAATTCACAGCTCATTGAGCTGTGTACACGACTCTGCACACGGCTCAATGGGCTGTGTGGCACCCTACACGACTAAAATGAGCTGTGTGGCACCCTACACGACTAAAATGAGCTGTGTGGCATGCTACAGGGCTCAAATGGGCCGTGTGGAATGCTACACAACTTGAATGGTCTTTGTGGCATGCTACATGTCCCATTTGAGTTGTACAGCACGCTAAACAACAAAAATCAAGCTGTGTAGCCTCCACTAAATAATAAATAATAGATAATAAATTATACATTATAAATGATAAATAATAAATTATATATAATAAATAATAAATAATAAATAATAAATGATAAATGATAAATGATAAATGATAAATAATAAATAATAAATAATAAATTAAAAATTAAAAATAAAAAATAATAATAAATAATAAATTTTATATAATAAATAATAAAGAATAAAAAATAAAAATAAATAATAAATAATAAATAATAGATAATAAAAAATAAATAATAAAAAATAAATAATAAATAATAAACAATAAATAATAAATAATAAACAATAAACAATATATAATAAACAATAACTAATAAATAAAAAATAAAAAATAATAAATAATAAATAATAAATACTAAATAATAAATAATAAATACTAAATAATAAATAATAAATAATAAATAATAAATAATAAATAATAAATAATAAATAATAAATAATAAATAATAAATAATAAATAATAAATAATATATAATAAATTATAAATTATAAATAATAATAAATAATAAATAATAATAAATAATTATAAATAATAAATTATAAACTATAAATTATATGGAGTAGTGTATGGGCCCCCACATGTTGAGGGGCCCTAAAAAACTCCCACAGGTTGTGTGGGGCCCTACATAAATACCACAGGCTGTGTGGGGCCCTTCAAGGCTTCCACACAACTGGAGCCATGAATTTAACATCACCCCCCCCCAAAAAAACAAAAAATATCAAAAAAGGTTAAAAAATTCAAAAAAATTGAATAAAATGAATAGAAATTAAAAAAAAAAACATTTTTTTTTCTTGAAAATTTCACAAATCCAGGGAAATGAATGCAGATTCATGGCCCTATGAATAATCAAAAATAAACAACTAAAAGTCTCAAAAAATCAAAGAATTGTGCCCCAAAAAAATAAAAAAATGAAAAAGAAAAAGGGGTAAATAAAAATAAAAAGGAAAAATATACATACAATACAGCCCTGAGATGAAATAAAACACAATACAATATTTTAATAAAATAAAATACAAACATCCTATTAGGGTGTATCAGCTAGCAAACCCGCCATTAGAAACCCACCATTTTTAATGGCGTGTTTCTGAAATACACATACCCCCTAAATGGTGTATTTCAAAATGGTGGGTTTCATGAAAATGGCAGATTTCAAACATCAAACCTGCAATTAAACCCACCATTTATGCATCATCATCCATCCACCATCCATCACATACAAAACACCTGTTGGCACCTCTGTCTCAGCAAATCTATCCCTTTATCATCTCATCTCCATTGCTTCAAATCTCCATTGGTTCACATCTCTATCACTTCAAACAAATCCCGTCATAATCTCATCACCCCACATCCCATCACTATCTTTCTCATCTCAACATGTCCAATCAAACTTCCTGGAAGCAAGTTGAAAATGCAAAAAAGCTGACTGAAATTTTGTTACTATTTGACTCCCATTCAGACTCTGATTCAGAATCCAATTTGGAATCAACTTGGTTGGCTTTGAATGCTCTATTAGAAAAGCAATACATAGTTCCAAGAATGCAAACTCTCCACAATCCTATTTATGAAAGGAAAAAGCTTCATCTCCTCCCCAACTTAAGCTTCCAGAAACTGTTCAGAACTCTATTTACTTCATTCATAAAAAGTTTTTAGATGATTGAAGACCACCACATCTTCCAGAACAATTCTCTGAATCCTCAAAGCAATCTAGCTTTCCAACTGGACGTTTCTCTTTGTATATTGGGATCTAATGGAAATGGAGCAGCAATTCATTTATTGGAAAATCTATTCTCAGTTGGTTATGGAACCATTGAGTTATACACCAAAAAAGTAATAATTGGTATCCTATCTTTCCATGACTCATTCCTTTCTTGGCCAAAAAAAGAAGAAAGCAAGGATATATCTCAAGTAATGGAGACAGAAGGCTTTCCAGGTTACATTGGTTTTGTTGATGGAACCACTATCCCCTTGAGTCAAAAAAACCAAGCTAGATGGAAACCACTATTTTGATTGGAAAAAGAGGCAATTGATTCATTCTTTTCCAATGAATTTGATAAAACTTTGGATCACACACTCACCAAATACATTGCATCTCTTTTTTTAGATACTTTGTGGCACTAAAACTTGTTTTTGATAACAACAAGAAGTTCATATCTCTCCACACTTGCCTTATGGGTTCTTGTCATGATTCATATGTTTTCAATTGGATGCGGATTTCCCAACAACCAGAGAACTAATTTAAAAAAGATCAATACCTTCTGGACAATTTGGCTTTTTCTAGTGGGAAATATGTGGTTCCAGCATACCAGAATGTTTTGTCCAACAATCAAGGAAAAACCAATTTCAACTATCATCTTGCCCAATCACAAGTTTAGATTGAGAATGCAATAGAATTCCTGAAAGGAAGATGGGCCAACTTAAGGGAAATTCAAGAACAGCCACAAAACCCCAAAGAAATGAAGTTCCTCATCAACTGGATTATAACTTGTTTAATCCTTCAAAACCTTTTGGCCAACATCAAAGATGAATGGGACAAAGTATTTGAAGATGGTATTCCTGATACGCCTCAAGTCATCCCTTTCTCATCTTGTCCCTCATCTTCTTTTATGATAGAAAGGATTCTACCTCTCACCCTTGCTTGCTTTGATGAGTAATGTTTGATTTTGAAATAGGTAAAAAATACCTTCACTGTATTTTTTTGGTTTTGGTTGTTCAACCAAGAATCCTAGGCTGACTCACTTGGGGTTTTTTTTTTCTCTTTTGGTGGACTTAGACAAAACAGACCCAACACCTCACCCCACCAAACCACTCACCTCACCCCACCAAACCACCAGTCCACTCTCCTCCTCACCATCACACCTGGTAAGCTTCCCCTCCTCCTCCTCATCCTCCCCATCATCCAATACTGACATCCATCCTCCTTCAGCCCCCCCCACTTCACCTCCTTGGTTGATTCCCCAGGTAAGCTCCCCCCCTCCTCCTCATCACGCTTTTACCTCCCCCTTGCTCCCAACTAACACCCCTTCCCTCTTGCTCTGCTCCCCTCTTGCTCCCCCCCCTCTTGTCCCCCCACCTTGCTTGCCAACGCCAATGGCCACCCCCTTGCTTGCCAATTCTGATGGCCAAAGCCCCCTCTTGCCCCCCCCCCTTGGCTTTCCAATGCCAACGGCAACCCCCTTGCTTGCCAACGCCAACAGCCACCCCCTTTCTTGCCAATGCCAAAAGCCACACCCCCCTCTTTCCAATGCTAATGGCCACCCCCTTGCTTGCCAATGCCAATGGCCATGGCCCCCTCTTGCCCCCCCCCCCTGGCTTTCCAATGCCAACAGCAACCCTCTTGCTTGCCAACAACAACGGTTGCCCCCCCTTGGCTTGCCAATGCCAATGGCCATGGCCCCCTCTCACCCTCCCCCCCTTGGCTTGCCAACACCAATGGCCAAAGCCCCCTCTTGCTTTGCACTTGCCAAAGGACCCCTCTTGCTTTTCCCTTGCTGATGGCCCCCGCCAATGGCTGGCCTCTCCCATGCGCTCCACCCACCGCTGGCCCCTGCCCAACCCCCTGCTGCCCCGCTGACCAAGCCACCCCGCCTCCTCCTGCCCAGCCAACAGAGCTCCACCTCCTCCCCAGCCAATCAAGCCCAGCCTGCCCCATCCTCCCTGGCCCACTGACCCCAGCCTGTTTTTTTCACACCCTGGTATTTTTTTTTTGTTTTTTTAAATTATTTTTGTCATCACATGACTGACATGGTTTTTTTTGTAACCCTTCTTTAACCCCTTTTGCTTCCATTCTCTTGCTTCTCCCACCGCGCTCACAATGTTATACTTCAAATTGAATCCCTTCTTGCTCCTCACTCCAAGCAGAGAATTTGCCTTGGAGGGAACAAGATGGAAGGAGATGAGGTGACAAACTTAAAGAGAGGTGGAAAGCAGAGGGCTTTGAAGCAAAAGAGGGATCAAATGAGGGAATCATAAATCTCTTTGGAACTTTCAGAGGGGGGAATCAATGAAAAGTTTGTATGGTAAGGACAGAAACTACAACTTTTGGATCTGTATCCTGCCATGACTGCCAAAAAGAAAAAGAACAATCAAAAACCCTAACCTACTGAGTTTGAAAATGCCAAGCAGAAAATCAAAGAATTCCATTTCTTCATTCATGGAAAAGTAATTGTTCTCAATAATTCTGATCACAAGTGTTCTGTTTCAATAATTGCATTTGTCCTGTTGGATAAAATTTCCAACCAAGGCAAGAAGGACATCAACTTTGTGAAAAATTTCCTTCACCAGACAAAATAATTTGTCAAAACTATTGGTCCCTCAACATCTTGGGGTGGAAAAATGAGGGAAATTGGATGGCAAAAATCAATGCACCCCTTTGAGGTATTTGGACGCTATGTGAAAAAATCATCCATTCAATCTTCCACTCAGGAGTACAATTATCTCAGCCTTAAGGCCAAAAAATTCTTTCAAATTTGAGGACAAATGTTTTTCAATTTGGCCAGACTTCCCTTTGAATCAAAGTGTGAAAGAATGAAAGACAACTGCATCCCCTCCTTCTCATCTCTGGAATTTGGTTCCCAGCCTACACCCTTTTACTGCTCTCCGCATGTCACTTTCACATCCAACTCTTTTTACAACTCACCTCATGTTGACAAAGGTGAAATCTTGGGGTCTTCCTGTTTACTTGCAGTTCAAACCAAGAAATCAAATGGACAACTTATTGAAACCACAGATGAATTTCAAGTGTCAGATGGCCAATTTTTATTTACAGACCTGGGGTTTGGAATTTATTTCAAGCAAAAAGGTATAGTGAAAATGGTTTGGGAAGCAAATCAGTACAAGCACTGTACATTTCCTGCTGTGGAAATGGCCACCCATACCAGAATGGCCATGTCCATGAAAATTAACAAAACAACTCAAAACATTTGCAGGGACTTGGTGAGTGGGAAAATATACTCTAGGGAAAAAAATGTAAATAAAAACAAAAAATATTTATTCATTGGTGGGGTTAAAAACAGTATTAAGAATTGTGACCATTTTTTTAATCAAAAATAATTTTGTTTTTTTCATTTTAAGTTTTTCATCAGAGAAAATATATTTAAAAGCCCAGAATTTGAGTGATACGCTTTAATTTATCTACCATTCTACTGCTACCAATACACGCCACAGCTATTGACCACTTATCCTTTTTTTTCTGTTTCCAGTCGTTCCCTCTCCATTCCCAGTTGTGCTTGCTGTTGATCCTTCTCCTTTTCCTCTTTTTGAAATTCTAGCTCAGCCTGTTTCAACTTCCACTCAGCATCCCATTTTTGTTGATGAGCCAAACTCTTGGCTTTCTGCTTTTGAAAATCAATGGCCAGTTGACAATCCCACTTCTTCTTTTCAAACTGAAGTTTTTCAGATTCAATCTGTTTTTCAGAGGGGAATAGGAATTAGCTTGATTTGGAAACCAAGGAGAATCCAATGGGCCTACAGGAATCTTGCTTCTCCATGATCTCCTCAAACCCCAAAAAATTTGAAGTGTTTCTCCTCTTTTGAATGCTATTGGGTTTGATGTTGATGGAATTGGAGGACTTTTGCTTTCCCTTTGCAGAGGAGGTTTGTGTGGTAACATAATTTCTCTCATTTGAAGGGGATGTTGGAGGCCCCATTGAATTGAGTATTTGGCCATTCAGGAATGCATGAGCCTGTTTCTTTACAATCTAAATCAGTCAGGATCAACCAGACAGAAGAGAAAATATATTGGTTCCTTACTTGAGCAGATGATGACAATGGTGGTGATACAGGAATAACTTTCTCCTTGTTGGCCAAGTTGTTAAGTTCTTCCACCCCATGAAGAGAGCAATCCAAAGAAGGAAGTGAGGGGTACAAGGAAGGGTTTGAATTGTTGATCAATGCTGATTTAGATGTGATTGGATGTGATTCTGTTGGAATATCCTCCTCCACATCAGATTGGGGCCACTCATAAGTTTCATTGGGATCATCATTGCTAGGCCAAGCCTCCACAGCCAGGTCCTGAGCATCAACTGAATCTGATTGTTGGGCATCAAAAGCGGCTAAAGGGGTGATGTTGGCCTTCTTTCCAAAGATTTCATCCATTTGAACATAAAAAGGACAAATGGAGTCCAACTTATCAACCACTGAGTTGATTCCCTTTGCTTTATTGGAGTTGGTGATACCAAAGCCGGTGGAGATTGACATTGAGTGGGCTTTTTGTGCTTGGTTTGATAGTTCTTTAATTGCTCCTGCATCTTTTTGGATGAAAGATCCAGCCTACCTTTGGTATTATTCTTGAGTTTATTGGCCATCAGGAGATAACCATTAACCTTAGAGGAAGGGGGTTGGCCAACTCATGTTTGATTTTTGGATCCAAAGCAAGCATTGTAGTTGGATGGAATTTCGAGCCAGTTTACCAGGATGATGTGATCAGCTCTCTTGGGCTGACTTGATCCTGTGGGAGCTGATGGGGGAGGATTTTTGGATTATGAGTTCCTGGGGATGTTCACTTTGGTCCATTGGATTGTTTAGTGGACTTGTGGGGGGAGGATTGCTGAGGGGCCATTCAAAAAGAGTAAGGGATGAAGCAATGAAGCAATGAGAGCGATGAAGTGATGAGGGGATGAGAGTGATGAAGCAAAGAGGATAGGAAGAGATGAGAGTGATTAATTGACAAGAGGGATAAAGCAATGAGAGTTAGGATGTGATGAAAGCAATGAAGTTATGAGGATAGTGATGCAATGAGAGTCAGTTGGATGTGATGAAACAAATAAAGCAATGAGAGTAATGAAGCAATGAGCATAGTAATGCAAGAGAGTTTGCTGGATGTTATGAAAGCAATAAAGTGATGAGGATAGCAATGAAGAGATGAAGAGAAATGAATCAAATTTATTTCAGATGAGGTTGGAGGTAGAATTTTTTGGAGGTTGGTGGAGGTGGAAAACCAGGATTGTATGAAGTGGACAGGTAGTGGAAGCCTTTATATATTTACTCGAAAAAAAACACTTATTTCCAGGTAACTCTGACACATTAATGTGAAATAAGTGGGTTTTTTTGATTTCTAATGGTGGGTTTGAAATGGAAGATTTGGTTTGAAACCTGCAATTAAAAAATGGAGGGTTTGCTTAACTCTGATATGCCCTATTTTATATTAAAAAAGAAATGGAATTGAATCAAAACAAAATTTAAATAAATTAAATTAAAAAAAATAAATGTAATTCATATCATTACATTTTATAATTTCATAAAGCCAATAAATCAACCCCAAATAAGAGGAATGTAGTTAAATCTCAATGGAAAATCCCTAAAGTAAAAACACAAAAAAAAAACAATTTCAACTTTTGTTAAGCTGATCCCATCATGAGAAGTAAAAAAAAATAATATGATGGGATCATCCCAACAAAATTTGAACTTATTTCATTGGAATAGAGAAAAAATAAATCAACCAACCCAAAAAATAAGAATAGTCCATTGAGGTGGACTTGATACAAGTCAAGTTCAATGGACTAGTCCTGAAGTAAGAATACCAAAACAAAAAAAGTTTAAATTGTGTTAAGCTGATTCCATCATAAGAAGCAAAAATAATCCTTATGATGGGATCATCCCAACAAAATTTGAAATGAATTACCAATTAAATCTCATTCAAAAAACTCAAAATAACGAATTTTAACTCAAAAAACTCAACATAATTATGTTCATAGTTTGATAACCCTTTATATTAAAAGAAGTACAATATCAGAATCAGAAGTACATGTTAGACCAAGCCAAAATGATGAAATGAAAACCCAGATGATGAAATGATATTATTTCTATGAATTGGAATACAAATACAGTTGATCTTTTAGATGATCAACCCAAAAAGAAGCTTTCTTTGTATTCAAAGAAGAAGTATTTGATAAAATGGGCCAAATTGGAATCATATATCCCGCAAGTAATAAATGAAACAAGTTCTTATTTTTAATGAGGGAAATGAAGAAGGCATCTAATGGTTCTTTTGAACCCATTTTCATATGAGTATAAGTACAACATGAATCCAATAAAATGAAAAAATTGGCCTTGCATAATTATCTGCTATTATTTTAACCATATCCAACTTTGAAAGCCATTTTGAAGAGGAAATATTTTCATTGATGTCTTCAGCATCAATTATTTGTTGAATTTATTCTGCCTATTTTCTACCACCATGTATCCTAGCATAGCATGACTTATGTTTCTTCAATGTTTCTGTTGTTTCCCTTCAGACCCCAAACCATCCATTTTAATCATACCCAAGTGATTTATCAATGAATCTAAATCCACAATTACCATAAAAAGCAGGATCCCAAACCTCACACAAGAGCTCATGTAAGTTATCAGGTATTTGATTGAAGTATTTAAATTTTGGATCCTACATTTAAAACTGCTAAGTATCTTTTAATTTCAAACTCATATGCGCGCGTATCATGGTAGAAGACTTGGAGGATGTAGATACTCTAATTCTGGAGACTTGAAGTTGTGGTTGAAAGAACCTCCAATCATCCAAGAGGATGAGGGAGTCTTCTCATCATCGAGACACAAATCCTCCAATTTACCAACTTACCAATCAACATCTCCTTAATTGATCAATGACTCCTCAATCATCTAACCCTTTCAATTCTATTCCTTTTGTCTCTGTTTCTGATTGGTTCATTCCATTATCATCTTGTCTCATAATTTGAAATCTCAAGCCTATTCTGTGTTCCCAGTGAGAAATTTTTTCAAACTTCAACCTCTCCTGTTTCAATCTCTGACTCAAATATACAGTCTTTTGCCTTTGCCTCATCTCTTTCTCATCAGCCTTGACTGTTATGCTGCCAACATCCATTCTTGTCATCATCATCAAAGTCTGATATTGGTAGTCTCTTATCCCTTGTGTCTCCTTGAGTATGTTGTTGATCTTGATCTCTTTTCTTCATTTCCCAGTTTTCAGTAATATCAATCTCAACCCTTTAACAAAATTGAAATGCCAAAAGGTGCTCACCCAACTTTTCAACTCAAACTGTTACTAAACTGAAAAATGGCGGCAAACTAAGCTTCCAAAGAATTCCAGAAGGCAATGCTGAAGACCGCTCTGGACAAAATTCCAAGGCTTTTTTAGGAAAATTACGGCGTTTGGAAGGACAAAATGGATGCAATACTGGATGTTTGCGGATGCACCATGGCCATAAATGATGATGCATCTAGGCGGGACAACAAAGTCAATGATGATATAAAGTTGCTCATCATATCAAGGCTTGAAGCCTCTACACACAAAAAAATAGTGACTCAATGAGAATTCCACTAAACTACTCTTGAAAGCAATCATCAAAAAGTATGCCTTGTCTCAAGCATCCAACAGGGCAAGAATTTTCAATTAATTCCTGTATCTGTGATTCAAATTGGACAAGATCAAAGAATTCATCAAAAGGGCAAAGTTATGCTTAAAGAAAATGTTAGAAGTTGGGATTTTCTTACCAAAAAATATCCTGGCATATCTGCTCCTCTTTAAATTTTCTGAAGCCATGAAAGACTACAAAAAGCAAATTATGCACACGGACAAGAAACTGACTTTCAAGTATGTTCTCAATTATCTAACTCAGCTGAAAAAAGAATCCAAGGCACAGGGCACTCTGGACAATCAGAATAGTCAAACAGAAGTTGTTTTAACAAATACAAAACCTTCTACTTTGAATCCTCATAATAATACAGGATAATGTCAAGGATGCATTGAGGGCTGGCACAACCCCAAGCCAGACAAGCTTCAATCAGCTGACAACTGCTGGAATATTCATCCCAAACTGGCTCCAGACTGTTGGAGGGAAGACCAGACAGAGTGGAATTCTCGAAAGAACAAACCAAGTCCCACGGCCCATTACCTAGCATTAATCACCATGTGGATCAATCATGGCAATCCCAAATCAAAATTTATCCTGGAAAGCAGAGTCTCCCTCCACATGATCAACAACAGCCAATAATTCAAGGAAATTTACCCCTGTGAGGGAGAGAAGATCAAAACCAGAAAGGAGGGAGTCAAGCTGAAAATCAAAGGGAAGGGAACTGCTGTGCTTGTCTGGGCAAACTTGTAAGTGCAGGAGTGCTAAATAAGGCGGGATGTCCCTTAAAATCTGTGAAGGACAGATTTGATATCTCAAAGGAAAGGTGCATGATTTTTGGGGGGACAAATGTTAAGAATCTGTAAACAATGCAAAAACCCAAGTTCAATCAACCTAATTAAAATACTCACTCTGAAAATCTGGCTTCCTCCCCTGAAGAGGATCTCATGGGAATCCACAGGAATCATAGCCACACTTCAATCACACAATTGGAGCAAATCACAAAGCACATTCCATTGGATGTCAAGAAGAACTTTGAATGCATACATTTTTGTAAGAGAAAAATAAACAAATCTCCATTTAAGGAAACCTCAAGGACAGCAAGGAAAGTCTTTGATCAAATTCACTTGGACCTCATGGGACCTCTAAAGCCCTAATCTTGGGAGGGGGGCACTGGTGCATATTAACCTTGGTTGACAGTGCTTATGGGTACATTGGGGATTTTCCAATTGGCTCAAAGGAAGAGACTCCAGACATTGTAGTGGATTTGATTGAGAAGGAGCACAGGCGTAGAGGATAGTTTCCAACAAAAGTTTGCTTAGATGGTGGTTCAGAATTTGCCAATAAAAAACTCCAGGAATTTTACAAAAAGAATCAAATTTTCCAGGTTGTCTCTGAGCCTTATCATCCTGAAAACAACAGAAAAGTGGAATGAGCAAATATTTAAATAATTGAGTCAAACAGAACAATTTTGAAGGATGCTCAACTACCTGAAAATCTGTGGCACAAATTCACCAAAGCCAGCTTTCTCAAGCTCAAAAAAATCTCCAGAGAAGACAGAAATGCATCACTGTGGTTCAAGGTGCACAGGTACGCATTGCCATCAAAATATTCAAAACTGGTAGACAATCCATGTGTGTATCTCATCTCTTAACACAAGAAGGGAAAGAAATTTAAGTAAAAAGGGGATGAAGGAGTCCTAGTAGGCTTCAATACTCTTCTTTTTTCTTATTGAATTCTGACCAAACACAATTCTATCATTCACACAAAGCACGTCAACTTCCTTGAGATGCCAAGCCCTCAAAATTCAAATCTGACCTGTCCAAAAGATAGTTCTTGGGAGGACTACCTCAATCCAGATTCAAAATCTCATACAAACCAGCCTGCAGACACATCTCAAGCCAAGAAAAATACAGCCTTTACTGAGTACAGGGACTCTCCCAAAAATCTGTTGTGCTCAGATTCTGATGTGAGCTTGATTTCTGATCCAGATGTGTCGGAAGAAGAGGGTCCAGGTCCTCAACCTCAAATTCCACAAGTTTCACTTCTGCCTTGAAGCCCAGGAACACCCCCTGCTTCTCCTCCCACAAGAATTCTCCGGGATTTCTCTTCAATTAGACCACCTCAGAGGTATGGCTTCTATCACTACTACAAGCCAAATAGTTATGAAGATGTGGTTGCCTGTGAAGAAAGAAGAAGATGGATTATGTTCATGGATGTTGAACTGGGATCCATTGAAGCTCTTGATTTATAGGAAGATTATAATGGACCAGAGATTCTAAATCCCCTTTGGACGGTCTGGATCTACAAAATAAAAGAAAATTTCCATGATTACCTGGTTAAATACAGGGAATGTCTCTGTGTGCAGGGGTTTAATCAGATCAAGGTATTGGATTAATTTGAAACCTTTTCTCCTACTGGTAAACCATCCACTATACAATTACTGCTTCTGTATGCATTGAAATCATCTAAAAAAGTGCAACAATTCAATTTCAAAAGCGCATTCTTACACCCAACAATAAAAGAAGAGGTCATCATCCAAACACCAAAGGGCTTAAATTGCAATTCAATATTTCCCAAACTAAGGAAGTTGCTATATGGAATTAAAAAGTTTCCCAATAATTGGTACAAAACTTTGAATACTTGATTCAAGGAGATTGGATTTCACAAATCTGTGTGTGACCCTTGTCTCTACATGTTGGGGGATAAAAAATAATGCTTCTTCTTCCACTTCAATGATCTGATTCTTCTTGATGAAGGGCAAGGCTTCAAACAAAAATTTCTGCGCAAGTTTCACAGGTCTAAAAGTCAAGATCTAAACACCATTCTAGGAATGAAGATTGAAGTTGAACCCAGAAGGATACTGCTGAGCCAACCAAATAGTATTCAAAATTGCCTTGAATAACTAGGCCTGAGAAACTGTAAAGGATCAACCACACCCCTCACTTGCAATCTTCAACTTAAACCCACCTCTGATGAAGAACATGAAGCCTTTCAGTCACTGAACATTAATTATTGGTTTTCAATAGGAATGCTCAACCACATAGCCTGCTAAACCAGACTCAACATCAGTTTTGTGGTTTCAAGTTTAGCTTGTTTCTCATTCATGCCAGGAATCACTCATTGGAATGAATTGAAGAAAACCTGGAATTACCTAAAATTAGCCCGGGAACATTGTATACAGCTCACATATCTTTTGGATTCCAACCATCTGCAAGCATATTCAGATAATTCATGGGCTGATAATCCTGACACTTGCAAGTTTCAAACCGGCTATCTATGAATATTTTATGGCAGTCTCATCTTCTGTAATAGCTGAAAGCAATGGAACATCACGTGGTCCTCCACCAATGCCAAATTAAATGCATTGGTAGACTCATTTCATGAGGCAACTTGGATCAAGTCTTTGATAAACAAAATATTCCCCCTATCAGTAGAGATCATTCCCCTGAACATCAAAAATAGCGGATTAGAAGATAAAATTTGAAGAATTTGTTCCAACTCAAAAACAAGACATCTTGATTTAAAAACCAAAGGAATGAGGGAAAAACTTGATGATAATAGAATTTTAATAAAACTGGTAAAATAATCTCATATTTTAGCTGAATCCTTTACTAAAGCCTTTTCTATTCAAAGCATCCTACTTCTTTCTCCCTTCTTTGTCTCAAATCTGCGTGGTCTTGTAAGTTCCAATATTTCCTTGGGCATGAAGGGGTGTTAAGTATCTGTTAAGTGCCAACTCATACACGCTTGTATCATGGGTAGAAGACTTGTATGATGTAGACACTCCAATTCTGGAGAATTGAAGTTGTGGTTGACAGAACCTCAAATCATCCAAGACAATGAGGGAGTCTTCTCATCATCTGCAACTCATCTCATCATCAAGACACAAATCCAGAAATTTACCAACTTAGTGATTGATGGCTCCTCAATCATCTCACCCTTTCATTTCTATTCTTTTTGTATCCATTTCTTATTGCTTCATTCCATTATCATATTTTCTCATACTTTGAACCCTCAAGCCTATTCTGTGTTCCTGGTGAGATATCTGTTCAAACATCAACCTCTCCTGTTTCAATCTTTGACTCAAATATACAGCCCGTTGCCTTTGCCTTATCTCTTTCTCATCAGACTTTACTTTTATGCTCCAAAAGTCCATTCTTTTCATGATCCTCAAAGTCTTATGTTGGTAGTCTCTGATACCTTGTGTATCCATGAGTATGTTGTTAATCTTTATCTCTTTTCTTTGGTTCTCAGTTTTCAGTAATATCAATCTCAAACCTTTAACAAAAACTCACTTAGACAACATCCAAATCACATTAATCAAATCAATACTCAACACAGATGAGCTTCTGGTTAACTTCTCCTGCATGTCTTCTTCCTCAGGAGAGGATTCTGATTCCACATGAAGGGAGTCTAATTCGATTTCAGTCTCTTTCTCTGAACTATGAAATTCATATTTGTAGCCTGAGGACTTGGAATATAAGCCAGTTTATTAAAACATCAAAATGAACAATTCTCAAAATAAAAGACTTACAATTTTTGGTCTTTTTGGTGCCCTTCTAAACTGCCTTTCCCTCTTAATGTTTTTTTCAACATTTTCAAATCTTGAAATTTTAATGCCTGTGTCTTTCAATTTGGGTTGAACTTGGATGGAAAATAAGACTTTTGGCTCAATCCTTGGCTCAGAAACAAAAGTTGTTGTATTGTTGACCAGGGACTTTAAAAGCTCCAATTCAACTTCTTCATGTCTTCCCATAAAAATTGAAGTGATATTGTCAAAAAATTGAAAAGAGTTGAGCCCTGGATCAATTTCAACATTTCAGATAGAAAAACCATCAGTCATTAGTAAATCCATGTAGGAATAATCAATCAGATAGGAATCATCAATCAAAAAGAATTCATCAAAAAGCAATTCAAAAAATCCAACAATCCAACAATCCAACTTAAAAAAAACTGAAAGGGTTGTAGTAAAACCTCCACTGAGGATGAAAATCCTCAGGTACAAAACATATTCTTGATGCTAGTGTTTTTCCTAATATGTGGGAACAAGAAAAGCCCTTTTTCTTGGAATATGACTTGGTGCACATTTTGCCATCATGATCACACTTTAAATTCTTTAATTGTTCACCAACAAGTTGAATTGCCTCAATTGAAAATATTTATCCCAAAGGTAAAGTGTTTGTTGGAAGAATCATTCCTAACTTTATTTGAGACTTGTTGAGTGACACATGCACTGATTTCATTTGTCCATAAATCTTTCCATCCAGGTGTTTCCCCACATCCAAAATTTTCCCCAAAGAACTTGCAAGTAATTGTTTGAACATAGCTTGAGCCCCTTCTAACCCAGATGTTGTTTTATTTACAAATCTGGGGTTGACAAAAGTCCACACAGTTACAAATTTCTCTGTGATAAGGCAAATTTTATGTTCCATATACTCAAGCAAATCCTCACAGTCTTTCAAGAAACACTGTATACTGTTGAGGATTTAATCCCTCTTGAGGGAAATCCATACACAAATATTTCTAATTTCAATCCACTACATTACTAAAGGAAAGAGAATCAAATTTTAATTACAATGAAAAAAGAATTATATAAATATGTTTAAGAATAAGCAAGTTAGTAAATATTTAATTCCTGTGAAAAATAACACAGGAATGTCACAGAGACAGATTCTCATCCTGGTAAATCAAGTAGAGGAAAAGGATGATAGTTCCAATTGAGAAAAGCAAAGATAAAGAATAGATTTGATACATCTATTAATTAAGTATGAAATGAATAAAGTAAATGTCAAAAAGAAAATAGATTAGCGGTATCAAGAAATTAAAAGTCAAATGAAGAGAAAAATGCCTGAATCTTTCATGTTCACCACTATTTTAGCTTTAAAAAAAAGTAACTTTGCATTTCAATTGGGCTTGGAATAAGAAAATCAGAACTATAAAGTCTATTTAACATTTTAATTTCATAGCATTTCTGGTTTTATTGCCAAGAAAAATAATAATACATAATGCTATGAAGTCACAGAGGAAGAAAGCAAAATTTCTTTAGTCCTCATTTTTTAAATTCTTTTTATCTTTTATCTAATGTATCACAATTAGAGTTATCTTTCATATGAAAGATACCCTAATCTCCCATAATCCCCTAACAGACATCAATTTGCACTTACTAATCACATTTATCATCTGAATATTATTGTTGTCATCTTAAACTTTTTATTATCAATCAAATCATTTATACTATCAAACCCCTACCAACTGAATTGCTAATTGCAATATATACAAGTTTCAACATAAGAAATCCCAGTAGAGATGAACAGAAGAAGCCATAAATTAGCATACTCTGAGTTCCCAAAAATTGAATTCCTCCTACCCTTGGTTTTAGAGGCCCCATAGGTTTTCCACAGAAAAATAAAACTTTTCCATCCTTCAACATTGTTACTGAGGAAAAATTTGAAATTTTCTTGAATATTTTTAGACAAGTGCCAAGATCAGGAATTTCTGGATGACTCAGGGAAACTATTTTTAATTGCAAAAATCAGAGCTTTTTCAGGGTCTGTCACAAAGACTTTGGGAAGCCTCTCTTGATCATAAACCAACTCCTTTTGTGCATTCACTTCCCAACTGTAAAAATAAAAATTTCCTTTTTTTTAATAAAAAAAAAAGCCTTTTTAAACATTTTCCTGTTGGAAAACATTCCTAAAACATGCAATAGTGGGATGTTTTACCTATTTTCTTTATAAGTAAAATCCAAAAAAGAAATATGATAGAATTTTTTACAAAGTTTCATAGACTCAGGATGAGCCCAGAAAAGGGCCTCTAAGCAACCCTTTCCACTGAAATTCTACCTGGAGAACCACTGAGTATCTTGGAGCTTTTTGAAAAGCACCTCGATAAAAAGTTTACCCTTGAGTTCTTCTACCTTCACCTTGCAATTAGTGTTATAGATTTTTCCATTTTCAACATATTATCCACCATCAACCTTTCTCAATTTCCTTTTGAATTGAATTTTATTGAGCCCATCTTGCATTCCTTCCTTAAGTTGATCTAAGGCCACAAAAGAGATTCTCCTTAATTGAGGATGAACTGAGGGGTTTGAAGATGGTTGATGATTATATTTGTCATTTCTAATGGAGAGGAACCACATGGGATATGCTACTGTGAAACTTTTAGGGATCATAAATTTAAACCCAACCTTCCTCACCTGATTTTTCCTTTTCCATTTGGTGATAAAAGGCCCTGAGTATATTCCATTTCTGTTGCATGCTAGGCCTAAGTATTTTTCTCTCTTTGAAGTGAATTTTTTCAAAGCTTAGACATGCATGGAGGCCCATTTTTGGGAAAAGTATTATGCTTCTTGCCTACTAGGAAAGACTGTCACAGGAGGAGGGTCAAAGGGTTCTGGATCTTCATAGTTACAAAGTTACAAAGTTATGTTAATTATGTTAGTTTCAATCCAATCAAATCAATCAAATTGCACATCACCACCAGTAAATTGCATTTGTGAAAAATCTTGTTCCTCAATTATAACCCTAGATGAGGATGCAATTGGGGCTTCCAATTTTTTATTTCCCAAATGCCTAGCTTCTGCCACATCTTTGCTAATGGTGCCATCAATTAATTACTTCAATGCAGCCATGTTGGAAACAGGGGGGCTTTGGCTTTCCGCTGTTCTCACAATCCATAAAAATTAAAAGACACTTTTTTGTTCATTCCAACTATCAATTCAACAACTCTAAGGTTTACTCACTTTTGGGTTGAGAAAAATAAAATTATCCAATCAGAAATTATTTTGTATGGTTCTTTTTCCAAGTTCTTTTTGTGTTCCAATAGTCCTAAAATGTATGTTACATCCACAAATTAGTGTTGAGGGAACTCAAATAGGGTCAAGGGGTTCCTAGGTACCCCTAATTACCCCCTAAAATGGGCCAAAAGTCTCAATTTCAACCTGCGCAACCCCTGGGGGTTGCAAGTGTTGTTAACCTCTGTTCACAACTCAAATGGGTTGTTAATATATCACACCACCTTTTTATTTTTTTGTTGTGCGCAATTTCTTTTATTTCTTTTGTTTTTTATTTTTCAATTTCTATTTATTCATAGGGCCATGAATGTGCATTCATGGCCCTTGAATTGTCAAATTTTCCCAATTTCTTTTCAGTTTTTTTGTATTTTCTTTTAGAGAAATAATGAATTCACAGCAGAGAACAACCCAAAATGGCTTTTTGGGAATGGTTCACAGCCATTTGCAACCTTTAGAGTTGTGAATGGCCATTCAGAACTTGACACTGGTGGTGAGAGGCCATTCAAAACTCTGAAAAAAAAATTGAAAAAAAAAATTGTGAAAATTTCACAACTCCAGGGCCATGATTGCAAATTAATGGCCATATAAATTAATAAAAATAAACAATTGAAAAGTCTAAAAAATCAAAGAATTGTGCGCAAAAAAAAAATCAAAAAATGCAAGAATAAAAATGGGTAAATAAAATCCAAAGGAACAATGTACATACAATACAGCACTGAAGAAATATAATATTTGAATAAAATGCAATCAAACAACCTCAATGGAGTACCCATAAATTAAAAATTCCAAAAAAAAAACAAGTTTAACTTGTGTTAAGCTGATCCCATCATAAGAAGTCAAAATACTCCTTATGATGGAATCAGCCAAACACAAGTTGAACTGAATTACCAAAAAATCCCATTCAAAGCACTCAACATAATGATGTTAACTCAAACCACTCAAAAAAATGATGTTAAAAAATTGATAACCCTTTATATTAATAGAATTAAAAGATCAGAAACAGAAGTACATGTTAGACCAAACCCAAATGATGAAATTAGGGCATATCAAAGTTAACCAAACCCACCATTAAAAAATGGCGGGTTTCAACTCAAATCCGCCATTTCAAACCCTCCATTAAAAATCAGAAAAAACCACTTATTTCACATCAGACGTGTCAAAGTCAAAACAAAATAAGTGTGTTTTTTCAACTAAAGTATTTAAAGGCTTCTGCCACCTGTCCACGTCATCCGCCCCTGGCTTCCCACCTACTTCTACCTCTGACCTCATTGCTAATTCTTTTACCTCCAGCCTCATCATAAAAAGATTTACCACTCTCATCACTTTATTACTCTCATCATCACTCTCATCAATTTATCACCCTCATCACTTGATCACTCACCACTTTATTGCTCTCATTTCTTCATTGCTCTCATCACTCTACCTCCAACAAGAACTTGGACCTCCAACCTCATCCAAAGAATCCAATAATTGTTTTATTACTCTTGTCACTTTATCGCTCTCATAACTTCATATCTCTCACCACTTTATCTTGCTTGTCACTTTATCCCTCTCATCACCTTATAGCCCTCACTCTTTCCAAATGGCCACTCAGAAAACCTCCCCCCGCAAGTCCACACAAAAGTCCAACACACCAAAGCATACATTTACAAGGAACTCCACAACAAAAAAAACCTCCCCCATCAGCTTCCAAGGGCTCAAGTCAGCTCAAGAGAGCTGATAACCTTATACTGGTCAACTGGCTCAAAATTCCCTCCAACTATAATGCCTGCTTTGGATCAGACAATGAAACACGTGTTTGCCGGCCTCCATCCTCTAAGGTCAATAGTTATCTCCTGATGGCCAATGAACTCAAGAAAAAAACAAAAGGTAGGCTGGATCTTTCATCCAAACAGATGAGGGAGAAATTCAAGAATTATGAAGCCAAGTACAAAAAGGCCAACTCCATGTCAATCTCCACTGGCTTTGGTATCACCAACTCTGACAAAGCCAAGGGAATCAAGTTGGTGGTTGATAAGTTGGACTCCATTTGTCCTTTTTATATTCAAATGGATGAAATCTTTGGAAAGAATGCCAACATCACCCCTTTAGCTGATTTTGATGCCCAACAATCCAATTCAGTTGACACTCAGGACTTGGATGGGGATTCTCAGCCTAGCAATGGTGATCCTGAAGAAACCTTTGGCTTGGAGTGGCCCCCATCCAATGCCAAGGAGGATATTCAAACACAATCAGCTCCAATCACGTCTACTTCTGCATTGATTGAGGATTCAAACCCAACCTTGGATCCCTCCCCTCCTTCTTTGGATTTCTATCTTCCTGGGTTTCCAGATCTCATCAACCTTGCTGATGCGGAACAAGATACTCCTCAGTTTCCATTAGCCTCAACATTGGTTCAAGTAAGAAACCAAGCTCTTTTCTCTTCTGTATGGTTAATCCTGACTGATTTAGATTGGAAAAAAACAGGCTCATCCATTCCAGAATGGCCAAAAAATCAAGCCAATGGGGCCTCCCACATTGCCTTCAAACACTAGTGACAACTTTCAGACTCAAAACCACTCTGCCAAGGGTAAGCAAAAGGCCTCCCATTCCATCAATATCAACCCCAAAATTCATCAAAAGAGGAGAAACACTTCCAGTTTTTCAGGCTTTGAAGAAATAATGGAAAAGAAAGATTCACATAATTCCATTGGTTGAATATCCTTGCTTTGAAAATAATTCTCATTGATTTTCCCCTGAAAAAAGCAGTCAAATCACAAATTGAATCCAAAAAACTTGAGTTTGAAAAGCAAAAGTGGGATTTTCAACTGGCCATGGATGTTCAAAAGCAGAAAGCCAAGAGTTTGGCTCATCAACAAAAATGGGATGCTGAGTGGAAGTTGAAACAGGCTGAGATAGAGTTTCAAAAAGAGGAAAAGGAGAAGGATCAACAGCAAGCACAACTGGAAAAGGAGAGGGAACAACTTTCAACTGAAAAAAAGGATAAGGTATCAGTACCCTTGGCTTGCATTGGTAGCAGTGTAACAGTGGATGAAATACAGCAGATAACTTGAATGCTGGGCTTGTAAATATATTTAAATGGGTGAAAGAAAAACAAAAAAATAATTTTTTATTACAAAGTTTGAGGGTATTCTTAACCCCACCAAAATACAGATCTTTTTTGTTTTTTTTTTTATATTTTTTTTCTAGAGTAAATTTGACTTTTATTCAAGTCCCTACAAGTTTTTCTAGTTGTTTTATTAATTTGAAGTGACATGGCCATTCTGGTATGGGTTGCTGTTTCCACAGCAGGAAAGGTAAATTGCTTGTACTTATTAGCTGCCCAAACCATTTTGACTATACCTTTTTTTCTTGAAATAAATTCAAAAGCCAAGGTCAGGAAAAACAAATTGGCCATCAGATACTTGATATTTGTCTGTATTTTTAATAAGTCAACCATTTTATTTCTTGGTTGGAACCACAAGTAAAAAGGAGTAGCCAGAGATGTTGCCTTTGTCAATATGAGGAGAGTTGTAAAAAAAATCCAAGGTGAAAGTTATGTGTGGGGAGCAATCAAAAGGTGTAGGCTTGGAACCGAATTCCAACAAATAGAAAGAGGGGATTTTGTTTTCCTTCATGGTATCACGGTTTGATTCAAAGGAAATTTTGGCCAAATTGCAAAACATTTGTCCTAGAATTTTGGACACTTTGTTGGCCTTGGGGTTGAGGAAAGCATACTCTTGAGGAGAAGATCTAATACATGATTTATTTAAATAACTTCCAAATAATTTGGAAGGGTGCATTGATTTTTGCCATCCAACTGCCCACATTTTTCAACCCCAAGATCTTGAAGGACCAACTGGGTTGAAAAAATTTTTTGAACCATGAAGGAAAGTGGTGACAAAGTTTATGTCCTTCTTATCTTTTTCTGAAAGTTTATCCAAGGGCACAAATTTGATTATTGCAATCAGGGCCTGGTGATCAGATCAATCAAGGACAATTACTTTGCCACGTTGGAAGAAATGGAATGGTTTGATTGTTTGTTTTGCTTGCTCAAACTCTTCCTGGTTGGGTTTGCAAATATTCTTTTTCTTTTCAGCAACAATTGAAGGGTACAGATCCAAAGGATTTGGTTTCCAACCAGACCAGACCACCTTTTCATCAATACCTTTCTCAGTAACTTCCAAAGACATTTCTGAATCCCAATTTTGAAGCCTCTTTTGGCAAGCAGCCCTACTCTTCCCACCTCTCTGTATGTTTTTCAAGCCATCTCCTTCAATTATTTTCCCTCCAAATCCTATACTTAGATTGGGGTGAGGAAAAAGGCAGTATTCAACAGTTTGTGTAAAATTTTGAGGGGAGTTGGAGAAAAGTTGGATGTTCCCCAAAAGCGGTCAAATCTTTTCTGAAAAAAAACCAAAGTCAGTCCAATAGACATCATTGGTGAAACATGATTGAATAAAAAAAAGAAACCAAACCTGGACTTGAACCCAGGGACACCAGAAGCTGAATCCCCCCCAAAAAGAATGGAATGAGTGACCCATGCAATACACCAACAATCAAATTTATCAAAAAAGTAAAAATTTAAAAAAAACCCTACCTTCCATGGCAAAGAACACCTGAAATAATCAAAAAACACCCTGTTGGCTTCCTGTGAAGTCCAGAGAAACCTAAAAAGAAAAAAAGATCAGGAAAAAAAATCAGAGGTCAGCTCCTAAGAAATCTCTAAAAAAGGTGTAGGAGACATTGGAAATTGATTGCTTGATAGATTGCAAAACAATCAAACAATTGATTGCAAAACAATTGAGCAATTGAATGCAAATGATTGCTTGATCAATTGAGGATTGATTGATTGATCAATCAATCAACAAAATCAAAAACAATTGATATATTAATCAAAAATGAATCAATTGATTGATTGCAAATCAATTTCTTGATTGATTTAGTTTTGATTGATCAATTGAAACAAAATTGTTTGATCAATCAATTAGGATTTGATTGACTGATTGATCAATCAGGATTTGATTTGTTGATTGATTGATTGATTAGGATTTGATTGACCAATCAAATTCTAATTGATTGGTGGGGGTTGTTTGAGCAAGGAAGGAGGAGGAGGAGGAAGGGGGGAGAAAGAGAAGGGAGGGGCTTACCAGATGAGGAGGGGGATGCAAGTGAGATGAGTTGGAGCTGAGAGAGAAGACCTGGGGGGAGTTCAAAGGAGAGGTAAGCAAGGTTGGTTTAGTGAGTGGAAAGAATGAGGGAAGGGGACTCACTGAGTCTGTTGGTGAGTTGGATGGTGGATGTTTTGGGGAGCTTGGTGAGGCAGGTTTCTTGGTGAGGTTGATGAGGCTGGTGAGGTTTGTTAGGTTGCTGAGGTGAAGGAGGTGGTTTGATGAGGAGGAGGAAGGAAGGTGACCAGTGTGTGAGTGGGGTGAGGTGGAAGTGTTGGAGCGGTGAAGTGGAGGGGAGAGGTGGTGGGCTGGAAAGTGGTGTGGTATGAGGTGGAGGTGTTTTTGATTTTTTCTAAGTCCACTAAGAAAAAAAAAACCCAACTCAGCCTGGAAACTTGGGTGAACAACCAAAAAAAAAATTTCTGTGAAGTTATTTTCACCAATTTAAAAATCAAACATTACTCATCAAAGCAGGAAAGGGTGAGAGGAAGAATCCACTCTCTCATAGAAGAAGATGAGGGACAAGATGAGACAGGGATGAATTGAGGTGTGTCAGCTTCCTGATGCCAGGAACTTTACCATCCTTTAGCTATAGCAAGCAATATTGGTGTTGGAATAATAATTCCAAGACAATTACGGTAAAATGCTCAAATAATTGATTTAAAAGCAAGTGCAAAGTTTAGTTGGTTTGGTTGGATCAAATTTGTTTAAATATATATTTTTCAAGAGGGGCCACAGTTCATGAAAACAGGGGATCTTTATGGGATAGCAACCTCTCTTCAAGGGGCTCTTTTGAACTGTGTAAAGACCTTGGGACAATGAGGTCTTAAATGAT
Organism: Puccinia polysora; assembly: GCA_025617555.3. NCBI lineage: Eukaryota > Fungi > Basidiomycota > Pucciniomycetes > Pucciniales > Pucciniaceae > Puccinia > Puccinia polysora. The sequence continues at coordinate 36,979,561 of CM062632.1, read as the reverse complement.
TGCTCACAAAAGACTAACTAAAGGGGATGGGTGGACTGGCTGTCTTACAGCACTTATGCCTGGGTGCAAGGAGGAGACAACTTACTAGTTTAAGTACTAACTCCAAGAAGCTTGCAGAAATTCACGGTTGAAAGGGTCAGGACAATTACTGGGGTTATTTGCTGATATTCTTCACAGAATCAATGATGGGGCCATAATTATTAATAATACTATGAGACTATAGCCATATATCAATTTTTTATCTTGAATTAACACTTGATCACGGATGGCAAAGGGGTCTGGATTGATACTTAAAAATTACTGGGGCTTAAATCACTTTAAAAGGGTTGTTTATATACCTTTTTGGGGTAACAAGACCTTCTCAGGGCACGTAGAGAGGGTTGTGCTTGGGTGCTGGGGCTAGCAGGCTGGCCAGGGCTAGTTTGGCACGTAGTTCTGGTGCTGTCAATCTGCTAGCCTTTTCTATGTCATATTTCTTTGTGAAATAATTTTCAGAAGGTGTTTAATTGTTAATTTGTTATTTTTATGATTCAGACATATTTCCTTATTTTGTATTAATTTTTTTTGAGTGACATGGGTGGAAGTGGGTATTAGTAGATTTTACGGCATCTTCTGCAAATGTTGGGAATTTTTAATAATTTTTAGGTTAACTCCTTGTTGTGTTTTGTGGTTCATAAAGATTTGGCAATCTCATTTACGTGACAACCTTCATTATTGTTTCCCACAATTTATTTGCTTTATATTTTGATTTTCATATATTTTTTATTCAATATTCTTAGATTTCAGACATCCCTCTGTCCGGCATTCAAGTTTTTACATATACATGATGTATGCATGCAGGATGTAGCCTGTTCCTGCGGTAACTGGCTGTCAGGCTTAGTACAATTTTTGTTTATGCGCGCAGGCTTGACAGCTGCGTGCAGGAATCTGTTGCCTGCAGCCAGTCAGTCATTTTGCATGCGGTCCTTTTGACATGCGCCTACATATTGAGTGTCAGGCGTGTGTACCCTTACTGTATGAATGCAGGGCTGCGCGCCGGAATTGTGACACAACACAAATCCACCTGTAACTCCTAAAATATACACAACACCTCAATTCTGACTGAATTTTAGGTGTGAAAACTATACATGGCACAATGTGTGAAATTTTGAAATGGCCAAAAGGTGCCATGGTGGTGTCGTGGTCTGTTGGTCATTTTGTTTAATAATTATTTGAAAATGTAAGGAGTTAAAATTCAAGGGTGGGGTCAGTGAGTGACCCTACTTCATTTTGGGTGGGGAATCCATTTTTGTAATAATATTTGTGTATTTCTCACTCCTTCTAATTTTATTATTTTATTTCTGTTTTAAATATGCTTTGACAGGTTTCTCTGTCCAAGTAGCAAGCTGACATTCCTCCACTCCAAGATATGTCTATATCTGAAAAAAATTTTGGGGCTCAATGTCTTTTATTGGCTCTGTGATTTTTTAAGTGGATAGGTCCATCTGGAATGTTGTTTCCAGGTAACCATTCATATTTGTCAGCATATTTTCCTTTGTATCTGAATAAATAGAGTCTGACATCTTTCCCATTTATCCTTTCTTTCTTGTCTTTAAGGATTTTGCTTATTTTTCCTTTGTCTTTCTCAGTTTCATCTGTAATAGGAATTGCTGGTGACAGAGTGTGTTCTCCTTCTTGAGGATGGTAGTGTTTGACAAGGCTTACTTGGAAGACTGGGTGCTTTCTGGAAAGTTCATCACTGAGAATTACTTCCACAGCATCCTTTCCATGGAGTTTCTTAATGGTGAATGGTCCAACAAATGCAGTTCTGAGTTTCTTGTTTCCAGCTAATTTAGTGAAATTGGTGGTAGAAAATGAGACTTGATCACCAATCTTGAAGTCATGTTCTTTATGGGTTTTGTCCCATCTCTGTTGGTTGTAATCAACAGCTTGTTGAACGCATTTTTCAGTGTGTTTGTTTGCTGTATCTATCATATTCTTGAAGTCAAGTGACGTGGGGTGGATATTGGTTAGCTGCTGATTCAGGTGATCCTTGGGTAATTTAGGAATCAACCCTATCTCCAGTACATAGGGGGCTTCCTTGGTGGTAGAATGTTTGCTGCTGTTGTAAGCCATTTCTAGAGAAGGCAAGAGGCTGACCCAGTCATGGCAGTACCCATGAGTATTCTTATATTCTAGACCAAAGCAGCAGAATCTCCTGAGCATGTCTTCCAGGGTCTGGATCATCCCTTCAGCTAATCCATCTGTCTGGGGGTGATAAGCTGTAGAGAATGCTACAGTGGTTCCTAACATATCATGGAGGTTTCTCCAGAACTCAGAGGTGAACTTGGGGTCTCTGTCACTGATGATTATCTTGGGTACTCCTACATCAGCAATAAGTCTGTTCCAAAAAAATAGTGCTACTTCCATAGCAGTATAATCCTTATGGTTAGGTAGAAATTTAGCTTTCTTGGAAAACCTATCTACTATGACCAGGACTGAATTTTAAGAATAAGCTCCTCCAGGTGGTAGTCCTGTCACAAAGTCCATATTGATGATTTCCCATCTCTTCTTGCGTTCAGTAATATTTTGGAGGAGGCCAAACTTCTTTTCTGTGGTCCTTTGGGATTTCTGGCAAGTTTCACAACTAGAAACATACTGGATTGTGGAGTTCCTCCAATCAATCCACCAAGCAGTCTGTTTGAAATTATCCAAAGTTCTTTCAGTAGACAAGTGTCCAGATGAACAGTTATCATGGCATTCAGATAGGACATGCTTGATGTGTTCTTCCTTAGTTAGGACTATGACACCAGAATGTTGATGTCTGTAGTAAACTAGGCCATCCCACAAGGTGAATCTTCCAGATTTGTAAGGTTTCAGGAGAGATTCAGGTATACTATTAATAAGCTCAGGAGTAGGGGAGGTGCTTTCCATGATAGTGACTAGGCTTTTTATGTCAGAGCTGTAGGCTTCCCTGATTGATTTAATAAGGATTCATCCAATTCACAGATGTGAATACCTAGAATAGGAGCTTCCATGACTAACATGTTAATGTTCAAGATGGGAAAAATGTCATGATCTTCTGGATCATAGGCAGGGTTACCTGAATAATTAGGTAGAGCATTCCTACTCAGACTTTCAGCATTCTGGTGTTTGTTCCCAGCTTCATGTACTATTTTCATTTGTTCTCTGTACTGTTGGATAGCTATTTGCCATCTTAACATGTGTCTGCTGGGAGTCTTCATGTTCATCAGGGTTCTAAAAGCATTGCAATCCGTAATAACCACAAATTTAGTACCTTCCAGATAGTAATGGAGCTTTTCTAAGGCCCATACTAGAGCTAGGCATTCCATTTTACTTGCACCATATCTTTTCTCCGTGTCCTTCACTTGTCTAGAGATAAAGAGTATTGGTTTTTCTACTGGTCTATCATTTTATATGACTTCTTGATGAAGTGCAGCGCCTAGCCCTTCCATGCTGGCATCAATATATAGTATGAAGGGTTTACTGTAATCAGGTTGTATTAGTACAGGGGCAGTAGTCATAGCCACCTTGAGTTCCTCATAGTTCTTAGCTCTTTCATGAGTCATTTCAAACAGGGTATTGTTGTTGCAAATCTCATACAAACACTTAGTTAGTAATGCAAACTTGGGTAGATACTTCCTATAGTAGCTGCAGAAACTGACAAATGACAGGAGTTCAGTTTTGTTCTGGGGCATTGGCCTGTTCATAACAGCTGCTATTTTGCTTTTTTAAGCTGTAAGAGTTAGGCCAGATACTATGTGACCTAATGCTTTGAGTTCACCATATCCAAAGTTGCACTTTTTCATGGATACTTTTAATCCTACAGCAGAGATGGTTTTTAGGAAAAGTCTTACTTTATCCATATGGGAGGTCCAATCATCAGTGTAGATGATAAAATCATCAATATATACCATCATCCATGCTTTCCTTATGAACTGGCCTAGTAAAGTGTCCATCATCCTCTGAAAGTGGGAAGGAGAATTCTTGATTCCAAAGGGCATCCTCAAGTACTCATAGATACCTAGGTGACATATGATCCTCATGAACTTCCTACTGTCTGGGCTGATGTGGATCTGGTGGAATCCTTTCAGCATGTCCATGGTAGTAATAAACTTAGCTTGTGAGAGATTATGAAGGGCATGGTCAATCCTAGGAATGGGGTAATAGTCTGCTTGAGTGTAATTGTTCAGCATCCTAAAATCTCCTACCATTCTTGACTTATCATTGTGCCAAGCTATGATCACAGGAGTAGTGATATCTACCTGTTCATTGTGTCCTACTTTCCTCAGGACTTGTAAGTCAATTAGCTCCTGGATGTGAGTTTCCAAGGCTGCTCTTGATTTTGGACCGGAAGGATAAGCAGGTCTTCTCAGATTAGGAGGGTAAGGGGGTTTGATAGTTAAGGTAAGGATAATATCATGTCCTTTGATGTTACCAATAGGGTGGTCCTTAGTGTATAAAGCATTCTGATTCTCAAAGCAGACCTGAAAGATATCATGTTTTTGATCTTCACTGAGTTGGTCATTCAGGGCAGCTTTGGAGAAGTATTCCTGGTTAAAGGTTTCCAGGTGTTTCTGATAAGTGGAATCAGTGGTTTGAGCATTAACATGGCATATTTGAAACTTCTTGTTCTAATCGCCTCCTATAGTAAAGTATCTTCCTTTACTTTGGAATACATCTATACCATACAGGCAAAGAGAGTCATTTCCTAAAATGAAGTAATCACACATTCCATTCTGGAGCACTAAAAACTCAAACTTGAGTCTCAGGGAACCTTTGGAATAGGGCAAAATGAGATCTGCAGACCATACTCAAATAGCATTAATGGAGGAGTTGAAACTGCTGAACTTAGCTTGTGGAACTGGTAGCAAGTATTATTTCCAGTTGGGGACTTGGTTCTCTAAGTAACTTGACCCAACACAGGATCAGAAGGCTCCACTATCTAGGAGTGACTTCATGGGAGAACCTTGGATTAGTCCAGTAGCATAACAAGTTTGGCCAGTGGTGTAGCTTTTACCAATAGAGGGTTTCAGAGTCAGAGTCTTGTCTTCATAAATATGTTGGATTTTCATGTTGGGAGTCCATTGCTGTGGTAGATTGGAATCCTTTTTGACTGAATTGATTTCCAGGGAGGATCCTATGTCTCCTTCGATGACATTGATGGGGTTAGTCATCATTAATTCATACTCAGATAATGATCCATCAGTTTCATCCAGTTGAGGGTCAAGTTCATTATCCTCATCTCCTCCTTTGATGAGATTGATGTTTCTTCTGGGCTGGGGACAGTCAGGTCTTACATGTCCAGTTTGGTTACAGTTCCAGCATACCTTTTCTTTGGTCTCAGAAGTCTTCTTGATTTCTAATTGTGGATTTGTGGAGTCCTTAGTTTTTGGATTGTACTCTTCTCTAACCTTGGGGGAAAGTTCCCTGGGTCTATTGGTCCTTTTGTCAAGACCACTCATGTCAATAGTTTCCTCCAAGATTCCAATAAGGGTGGAGATATCAGCATCCATAGACATTCTACACCTTACACTGTGATTAAGGTGTCCGGGACATAGGCTGAGGAGTCTTTCATTGACTTCATTTTTATCAGCTTCAGGGTAGAAGCAATGTAACCTCTTCTTTTGTTCCAAAAAGCACTTGTGAGGTTTGTCCTTAGAAGGGTAAAAAAGTGATTTCTCAAAGGTTTTCATCATTTTTCTTTTCCATATCCTGGTACCAAATTGTTCTTTGATAAGGACTTTCCAAGAATCCCAAGTCTGAGGTCCTACTTCTCCTCTTTTGTTGATGAACCAATCCAAGGCTACTCCTTCAAACAGCCTGGGAAGTCTTACCACTGCTATAGTGTCCAGTAAATCATAGGAGGCAAGGGTTTAATCAATGAATTTGATGAAACTGATATGTTTATATTCTCCTTCACCTGAGAATTTGGGCCATTGAGCTACAGGAGGTAAGAGTTTCAGAGCTTGTTCCACTTCAGGAGTTGGACTGTGTCTGTAAGATTCATTCCTTATTTCTCCAACATTAAGAGGAATGTTAGGAGTGTTACTTATCCTAGTAGGCTTTACCTCTTCCAAATGGATCCTAGGAGGAGCAGTTGAATTGACTTTGAGGTCTCTCAAGTCATTCTTGATCATACCTAATTCCAGATCCAACTTGTTGCTCAATAGGTCAATTTTATCAACTAGGTGAGCAGAAGGGGTAACAGTTTTGTTTTTCACTTCTCCTTTGAGCTGCTCAATGGAAAAGAGGATCTTTTCTTGTCCAGGGGAGTAAGTGGTATTGATGTGCTTGATCAAGGATATTTTGTCAGAACTGATAATATCCTTTAACTTATTATTTTCTAACTCATTGATGTGCAATTGTTCAAGTATACTGAATTTGTTTGACTCAATGTTGTCTTTTAATACCTTGGTTTCAGACTCATTAGTTTTCATATGTTCAGCTTGAACTTGGATCATTATGTTAGTATTCAGGAGGACTTTATCAAGTTGTTTATGAATATTATCCAAGTTGCTGCTCAAGATTTTAAAGTTGTGTGGTCTGTTGGTCATTTTGTTTAATAATTATTTGAAAATGTAAGGAGTTAGAATTCTAGGGTGGGGTCAGTGAGTGACCCTACTTAATTTTGGGTGGGGAATCAATTTCTGTAATAATATTTGTGGATTTCTCACTCCTTCTAATTTTATTATTTTATTTCTGTTTTAAATATGCTTTGACAGGTTGCTCTGTCCAAGTAGCAAGCTGACAAGGTGGGTCAGGAATATCATCTTCAAATATTTTTTCCCATTCATCTTTGATGTTGGCTAAAAGATTGTCAAGGATTACACAAGTGATAATCCAGTTGATGAGGAACTTCATGTCTTTGGGGTTTTGAAGCTGGTTTCAAATTTCCCTTAAGCTGGCCCATCTTCCTTTCAGGACCCCTATGGCATGCTCAATCCAAACTTGTGATTGGGCAAGATGATAGTTGAAATTGGTTTCTCCTTGATTGTTAGATGAAACGTCCTGGTATGCTGGAACCACATATTTGCCACTAGCATAAGCTGAATTGGCCAGAAGGTATTGATCTTTGTCAAAGTAGTTCCCTGGTTTTTGGGCAATTTGAATCCAATTGAACACGTATGAATCATGAAAAGAACCTGGAAGGCCATCATGGAGGGATATGAACTTCTTGTTGTTATGGCAAACAAGTTGTAGTGCCATAGAGTATCTAAACAAAAAGACAAAACATATTTGGTAAGTGGTTTGATCAAATTTGTTATCAAAGTCATTGGAAAAGAAATGAATCAGTTGCCTTTTTTTGCAATCAAAATGGTGGTTGCCATCTAGCTTGGTTTTTTGACTCAAGGGGATGGTGTTTCCGTCAACAAACCAAATGCAACCAGGAAAGCCTTTGGTCTCTATTACTTGTGATATCTCCTTGTGTTCTTCTTTTTTTGGCCAAGAAAGGACTGAGAAAAGGAAAGATAGGATAGCAATCATGACTCTTTTAGTGTATAAGTTAATGCTTCCATAACTGAATGGGAATAGATTTTCCAATTGATGGATTGCTGCTCCATTTCCATTTGATCCCAATCTAAAAAGAGGAACGGAAAGTTGGATGGCTGTATTGTGTTGAGGATTCTGAGAATTGTTCTGGAAGATGTGGTTGTCTTCAATCATCTCCAAAAGTTTCATGAATGAAGGCAACAAAGTTGGGAATAGTTGCAGGAATCTTAAGTTGGGGATGAGATGAAGCTTTGCCTTTCATAAATAGGGTTGTGGAGGGTGTGTATTATTGGAACCATGTATTTCTTTTCCAACAGAGCATTCAAAGCTAACCAAGTTGATTCCAAATTGGATTCTGAATCAGAGTCTGAATGGGAGTCAAACAGTAGCAAAAGTTCAGTCAGCTTTTTTGCGTTTTCAACTTGCTGGCGGGAATTTCAATTGGAAATGTTGAGAAAGATGGTGATGTGATGTGGGGTTATGAGATGATGATGGGATTTGATTTGTGTGAAGATGGAGATGTAAAGCAATGGAGATGAGATGTGTGTGATGCAATGGAGATGCAACCGGTATGGATTTACTGATGTGGATGGGTGTTTTAGATGTGATGGATGGTGGATGGATGATGATGCATAAATGGCGGGTTTAATGGCGGGTTTGATGTTTGAAATAAGCAATTTTCATGAAACCATTTTGAAATTCACAAGTTAGGGGGTATGTGTATTTCAGAAACCCGCAATTGAAAATGGCGGGTTTTGTCAAAAAAATGGCGGGTTTCTAATGGAGGGTTTGCTAACTTTGATGCGCCCTATTATATGATGATTATTAACTAGGATACAAATCCAGTTTATCATTTAGATTATCAACCCAGCCAGATGCTTTCTTTTAATTCAAACAAGATGGTTTTGATTAAATGGGAGGGATTTGAATTATATCTACCTCAAGTATTAAATGAACCTAGTGGTTATTGTTAACAAATAAAATTAAAAAGGCATCTGATGGTTCTTTTACACAAATTTCCATAGGAGTAAAAGTAAAACATGAAGCCAAGGAAATGAAAAAAATTTGCCTTCCATAAGTTTCTGCTATAATTTGGCCCATATATAACTTTTCAAGCCATTTTGAAGAGAGAATGTTTTAATTGATTTCTTCACCTTCAAGTGTTTTTTTTTCAACATTTTCAACATCAATTATACCACCAATGATCTTAGAATATTATTCCTTATGTTTCCTGAATCTTTCAATCATTTCCCTTCATACACTAAACCATCCATTGTAATTTTACCCAATTTATTTATCAATTATTCTATATCAACAATTACCATCACCAGAAGGATCCCAAACCTCACCCAAGAACTTATGTAATTCATCATGTATTTGATTGAGGTATTTCAGTTTTGGTTCCTATGATCAAAACCTCCTTGGCCAAAATTCTAATCACATTAAGTAAATAAAGTCTCACCAAAGATGAGCTTCTCATTGACTTCTCTGCTTCTTCTTCTTCCTCAGAAGAGTATCCTGATCTCACATGAAGGGAGCCTAATTCACTTTCAGTCTCTTCCTTTGAAATATCATTTTTATGGCTTAATGAACTGATGGAAAATGATGATTATATTACAACTGCTTAGGCTAAGAATCTGAATTTTAATCATCATTTACCATCATTTCATTAAAACATACAAATGAAAACTTTTCAAAATAAAAGACTTACTATTTTTGGTCTTTTTGGTGCCCTTCCAACCGGTTTTTCCCTCTAAGTTCCCTATACACATGCTAAAATCTTGAAAGGTCATGACAGGTGTATTCCAATTTGGGTCAACTTTGGCTGGACCATAAGATGTTTGGGTTGAACCTTTGCTTAGCAAGCTTAGCAAACAAAGTGGTTTTATACTTGACCATGGACTTTCAAATCTGCACCCTAACTTCTTCAGGTTTTCCCATAAGGATTGAACTGAGATTCTACAACAATTCAGATGAGTCAAGATTTTGACAAGGAAAACCTTTGGCCATTGTTAAATCCATTCAGGAATCATCAATCAAAAAGCATTCATCAAAAAGCAGTTCAAAAAATCCAACTTAATAAACCGGAAGGGCTATAGTCTAACCTCTACTGAAAATGAACATCCCAGGCACCAGGGATCCTCTCAATGTCATTACCTCTGCTAACATGTGAGAAAAGGTAAAGCTCATTTTCTTTGGAGATGAATTTGAGCACACCTTTCCATCATGGTTGCTCTTTAACTTCTCAAATATTTCCCCAATGAGTTTAATTTCCTCAATTCAAAATTTGTAACCCAAAGGTAAAGGTTCTTTTGGAAGAAAAGTTCCCAACTTTATTCAATATTTGTTTAGAAAAACATTCACTGATTTTATTTGTCTATCAATGGTTCCTTCAAGGTGTTTAAGCACATACAAAATGTTCCCTAAAGACCTTGCAAGTAATCATTTGAAATTAGCAGGGGCCCCTTGTACTCAAGACATTGTTTTATTTCCAAATTCAGGGTTGACACAAGTCCAAATCATTACAAAGTTCTCTGTTATAAGTAAAATGTTATTTCCCATATACTTGAGCACATCATCATGTTCTTTCAAGAAACACTGTATACAAGTTTCAAAATAAGCAATCCCAGCACAGATGAACGGAAGAAGCAATTAATTAAACTACTCTGAGTCCCACAACATTTACTTCTGCCTCCCCCTTGGTTTTATAGGACCCATACTTTTCCCACAGAGACATAAAAATTTTCCATCCTTCATTGTCCTTACTGAAGCAAACTTTTCAATTTTCTTGAATATGATTATACAAGTTCCAAGAGCACAACTTTCTGGATTCCTCAGGGAAACTATGTTCAATTGCACAAATCAGATCTTTTTCATTGTCTGACTTTGGGAAGCCTCTCTGGATCATAAGCCAACTCATTTAGCCTATTTAATGCCCAAATGTAGAACTCAAAAATTTCTTTTTTTATAAAAAAAAGCCTTTTAAAAGTTTTTTTGTTGGCTTTCATTCCTACAAAATTCAATAGAGGGATTTTGTGCCTATCTGTTTTATAAGTACAATCCAAAAAAGCAATATGATGAAATTATTACAAAGTTTTATAGACTCAAGATGAGCCAAGAACAAAGCCTCTAAGTGACCCTCTCCACTTAATTTTGACCTGGAGACCCACTAAGTTTCTTGGAGAATTTCAAATAGCACATCCATAACAATTTTCCCCTTGAGTCCTTCTGCTTTTAACTTGCTCTTAGTGTTATATATTGTTATATTTTCAACAGATTATCCTCCATCAATATTGCTAAATTTAATTTTGGGTTGAATTTTATTAAGCCCATCTTTCATGCCTTCCTTCAGTTGATCTGAGGCCACACCAGAGACTTGCCTCAGTTGAGGATGCACTGAGGGGCTTTCAGATGGTTTATTCTTGTGTTGGTCATTTCTAATGGAGAGGTGCCACATGGGATCTGCTACTGTGCAACTTTCACAGATCATGAATTCACACCCAAACTTTGTTGTGTGAGGTTGCCTTTGTCTTTTGGTGAGAAATGGCCCTCTTTATAATTCATATCTGTCACAGGCTAGTTCAAAATATTGATCTCTTTTTAACTTGAATGTTTTCAATGCGTAGCCATGCATAGCTTCCCATTTTTTAAAATAGTTCATGGGCTTCTTTCCTACTAGGAAAGGCTCCCACAGGAGGAGGTTCAAGGTTTTCTGGTACCTCATAGTTACATATTTACATGGTTAAAGCCACATGGTTACAATAGTATTTATCAAGCCCAATCAGTCTTAGTCAAATGGTGTATGAAATGTGACCCACAACTTTGAGGCAATTCCAGTTGTGAAAAATCTTGTTCCTCAATTTTAAACCTAGATGAGGATGCAATTGGGGCTTCAATTTTTTTTTTCCAAATCCCTATATTCTGCCAAAGCTTTGTTAACAACACTTTCAATTATTCCTTTAACACAGATATGTTAAAACCAGGGGGGGTTGGGCTTTCCACTGTTCCAATAATAAAAATAAAAATCCAAATTGAATTTATTTTTCAATCAAACTGTTTCAACAAATCCAAAGTCTGCTCACTTTTGGGTTGATAAAAATCAAATTATCTGAAAAGAAAGTGATTTTTACAGTTTGTGACAATTCTTTGTTTTTCAAATAGGCAGAATGTTCTCCCATTTTTTTGGGGGGGCCCAATAATAGCCCCACAACCTATGCGACATTGCTAATTTTGGGTTGAGGGAACTCAAATGTGGTCAAGGGGTGCCCAGGTACCCCTAATTCCCCGCTGAAATGTTCTATTAGGGGTTATTCTGCCCCAAAAAGGCCTGAGGCTTCAGGGAAGACACACACAACCACATTCAAGGCTCGCACATCCTCCAGGGGGTTGCAAACTACTCATTTGCGTCCCAAATTGGTTGCAAATGGGTAGTTTGCAAACCCCTGGGGGATGCAAAAGTTGTAAAAAACTTTGCTTGTGGCTCATTTATTGGTAAACCTGCATTCACAACTCATATGGGTTGAAAAAATATTTTCACGCCCATTTGAAACCCAGGGAAATGAATTTAACATGGCCCTTTTTGTTACTTTTTTTAACTTTTTCTGATGTTTTTGGTGTGTTTTATTTTAATGTTTTATGTCAGCTTGCTAATTAAAAAGAGCAGGCTTTCAAAGTAGAAAAAAATAAAAGAATTATTAATAAACTAAGAAATATAAAAAATATAAAAAAATACACAAATAATATTAAAAAAATGGATTCCCCACCCAAAATTAGATAGGGTCACTCACTGATCCCACCCCTAAATTATTGCTCCTTATTATTTTGGATAATTAAAAAAAATTACCAAACATTCATGGAACCACTATGCACTTTTTGGCCACTTTGATATATTAGGTGTTTTGTCTCATAGGGTTTTAAACCTAAAATCCAGTCAAAAATGAGGTGTTTTGTATATTTTAGGAGTTACACACAAAAATGTGTTTTGTCACAATTCCCATGCGCAGGCTGCCTCCATCAACACAGCCTGCACGCATCAATTACATCCTGCATGTATAGATAAGTCTGAGGCGCATTCATTAGCCAAAATTCCTGAATGCAATATCCCTGCATGCAGCAGATCTGACTGCTCCCTGTGTCAGAAAACCTCAACAACCAAAATGACAACAAGTACCACCTATAACAGCTAGAACCTAGAAGGATCAAACATGCATATTTAATAACATGACACATGCATAGTAGACATTCTAAAAATTTAAAATATAAAAAAAAACTTAATATATAATGAATTTTGAAGTATTTTAAATTAAGAAAATCATATTGAAGGCCACCATGACAATGACTGATCCAAATATTTAAAGATCACAAAACAGATCATGAAATGTCCATATAAATTATTAAAAATTATCCACCTGATGAAAAGGTGATGGAGAATGATTGAAATTTCACTTCCAATCACTTTAGAAAAATATTAATAGTACAAATTAAAGATACGTGCAGAATGATCAAAATCATAAATTAACACATTAACAGATCCTGAAGCTAAAAACATGTGGAATTCCAGCAGATCCAAGATCAGCTAATTTACAGCAACTTAAGGACATTCCAATATTGCCCTGGCTGGCTTGCAAGCCTTAGCCCTTGAGCCTTACCCTCTCTACATGCCCTGAGAAGGCTCCTTTCCGCCCAAAAAAGTATCTATACAGACCTCTTTTGGTTATTTCAACCCCAGAATTCATCAGTTATTGTCCAGAATATCTGTCATCTGCAATCAGGTGCTTATATGAGATAAGTAATTTTTTATGGCCTCAGTCTAGTTTATTATTGAATGATTTTTACACCATTAGTGATTCATTGAGTTTTAGTCAGCAATCAACCCCACCTTTGCTCTGAAACCCTTTATCTGAATCCTTTCAGGTATCCTGTGAATTATTACTCACAAGTGGGTTTTTTAATTTCTTCCATGGCTTTTGTGCTTGATTTCCCTTTCATTATCCCCAATTAGTTGGATAATAGCCCCTTTTTGATTAATTCATTAAGGTCCCCACCAGTCCAGGGTTTTATTCTGTCCAAAGTGGCTCCCTGAAGATAATTTGTTTATCTGTGAAGATCCCTAGTAGTATAATACTGTGAACTCTCTTTATAACATATTTAAAAATATTCAACCAAACCAATTAAACCTTGCACTAGCTCTTAACACATTCATTAATGGAGCTTTTTACATGTTTATTTTTGGGGATATTATTATTCCATTATTCTATTACTATCTGTAGCTAAAGGACTGAAAGGTTGGTGATATCAGAGATCTAACATGTGTTGAAAGGAATCCCCTTTGCCCTTGCCAGTAAATATAGGGTAAAGCTCTGTTTGTTGTTGCAATATTTTGTGTGTGACAATTGACATCAAATTGTAGTCCAATGATTCTGAAATGAATTAAAAAGATCAATTTATCAAACAGCACACTCCTTCCCACAAAGGCATGATCCCAATCCTTATTTTTGTTTAGTTTTCATTTCATATCACCAATTTAACACATTTTTTAGATGCCATATCTGTGTGTTCAGGACCAATAAAAGTCCAAATATGTTCAATGTTCCAGGTTTTAATGGAATGAGATCTTTTTTAGTTTCATAATTTTCACAAGAATTATTTCATGTCTGTTGGAGAGAACCCCTGTGACAAGTATTCTAACCTTGATTGGATTGATGAACTTAAAAATCTTTGCATTCTACTTTTATGTTGTTATTGATTTGTTGTAACCATTTTATTTCATGGTGGAAAATCTGGAGAGGAAGGATTTATTGCATTTTATATCAAATGAGGGGGTGGTTCCAACATAGTTACCACCTTGTGCTAAATTATATCACCACTTAATAGCTTTGAGTTCAACAATAACTTCACATAGGTGAAATCTTCAAATTTTTCTCAATTCAAAATGTTAAATCTACAGATTAAAATGATACAACCTCATGCATTGATCCCATTTTACCCTTTCCCCAAGTTTGAAATCATAATATTAAATCTCAGAGCATGTAGGCCAAAAGTTCAAAACCAAAAATTCATAACTTTAACACCCTCTATTTCAGTTTTCCCAGTTGCAACAGACTTCTAACACATTCAGCTTATGTATGCAATGCCTTAAGGGCAGATTAAAATTGAATTTTGTCCCTGGGTTAACCAAGTAGGCCATGATTGGGTAACCTGATCATTTCAATTTGACCATTTCCTTCCTTTATAGGAGGCAATTGGTACTTTAAAATGAGGGGCATGGAGATACAAGGATGGTCACACTATCCAGTAGATTCTGATTTCTCCAGGCCAAAAATCCCAGGAACTAAGCAGAGAATTCATGTGATGAAAGTCAAACACAATTTAGTCCTGTTAGATACCCATGTTTCAAAGAAATTTATGGGAATCAAGTTCATCTGATACATGTTGATTCCAGTTTTACACATTCAATCATGAATATATAAAATTTCTTTCTAACAGTTCATTAATAATTTATCCATAAATTATAACCAGCACTGCAAATACCAGTGTCTAAGATTCAAAAATTGGTGCATCAAAACTATTTTTATAAAGAAAAACCATTGGACCTTTATTTTCTGGAATTGGGATTCTACTTGTGCTGGAAGAACTACTCCCATCCCCGGAGACCCCACCAACACCTCTCTGAGGAACTGGAAATTTTTCAAGCCTATTAGAAATCTCTTCTATTCCAATCTCTTATTCTTTTGAGACTGTCTGCCTTTCAAAATCACTTGATTTTTTGGACCATGTGCTGGAAAACCAATCAATTGGATAGGCTTGTGGAACCCTTCTGATTCTTGTTGTGGGTTAAAATAAAGATATAGAACACAGCTATACCTTTTGGTCCACACCATTGCACTTGTGATGGACCATCTCTATTTGAATCATCCTGTCAAGGAATTGAAATGCCTGTGTGAGATCATTGCTTTGCCACTTGTGAACCAACCTGACCAGAACTTTGCCTTGATTGTTCTAAACTTCATAATCTTAAATATTTGAAACACCACCCTTTTATTTGAAGAGAACAAGAATATTTGGATTCTATGGAAACACCTTCTCAGCCATCTTCCAATTTTGATTGACTATCTGCATGTTAATTAAATAATAATTTTATTGAAACTTCTTCTGATATAAAAAATATTCACTCCACTCACTTTCTTTTTCCACCTTGGATATTGTGCAGAGGATTTCTTCTTATTTTGCTCTTTATAAAAGTCCTCTTCAGAAACCCTGGAGGTTTTTTTTATTTCCCAACCACTTTGCAGCACCCATTGCTCAACTAATGCAGTTGGTTGTTATGGATGACTTTCATTTATTTTGAAATGAAAAGGAAGCCATCAAATGGCTTGATTAAACATAACTTCAGACACTGCTGATATTCCAAATTTATTTCCAGAAACTTGAGGCATCCCATTAAAAATTAAATTGACTTATCCTGGCAAGGTCCAATAATTTTTCCACCTTGGATACAAGTTTCAAAGGGATTGGCTTACCACCAGCCACAATGCTGTGTGCTGTTTCTGGTTTGATCCTTCTGAAAGGTTCCTTTTCAGAAAATTTCCCACATTGTTATATTTCTCCTTGAATTTTTGTTGAAAGGGCCTCTCATAGTCTAGTCAACTTGTGTTGGACTTTCTGGATCTTTTGATCAATCCAATGATGGTTTTGAATTTCTAAGTTTGTTGGAGGTGGTGGGAACTGCTGCAGTTTTTGGGGGCCCTCCAAAATAAAATTTAGGAAGAACTGAATTCCTCAAGTATACTTGTGGCAATTCTGGGAAATATTTTCCTTTGCAGCTAACTTTTTCACTCAAAATTCAACCCAATGCTTTGCAACAGATGCCTCCAGCTCATCTCTCTGAATGTTCATTTGTTGAACCAGAAATTCTGGGTCCACTGGATGCTCTGGCCCTAAAAATATGCCAGATAATTTCAAATTGATTGAATAGGGTGTATCAGAGTGAGTAAACCCACCATGATTTTAATGGAAGGCTTCAACGCAAATCCACCATTTCAAAACTGCCATTAAAAACTCAAACAAACCACTTATTTCATATCAGGTTTCTTTTTTTTATTTTTTTTATTTAAATTTTTATTGATTTCACATGTTGTGCTAAACAAACTGTTGATAGGAAAGTGGGTATCATAGATACAAGAGAAACTTTTGGTAGTATGTATATAGTGTATTTTAATGTTAAATAAAGTAGATAAGTGCATTTTACAGAATTAAGATTAAAAAAACCATAGTTGAAAACAAGTAGGAGAAGGGAAGATAGAAAAGGAAAAGAAGAAATAAGAAGCAGAAGGAAAAGGCAAATCTACATAAAGTAAAGAGACCAAATAGTTCAAAAGGCATCTTCCATCCAAGTGTAGTTTACTATCAATGAGGTGATTGTAGTGAAGCAAGTGTGTGGATTTAATGGCAAGTGTTTGTGTAAAGGAACCGCCCAAATCCAAATTAAACAAAAATATATCTAGTATTATTGGTGAGTTGATAGAAAAAAAAATGTAAGAGGGGAATGCCTTGTTTTGTAAAAAGGCCTTTGGATGGCACATAAGGCATTTCAGAGTTACCTGGAAATAAGTGTCTTTTTTCTGAGAAATGTATATATTTATGTAGAATCATCAGCCACAACTATCAAAACTCCAATTGATTGATTATTATCCAATCATCATCATTCAAACACCCTCAATCCTCAGTTTCATCAATCCAATCTCTCCATCATTTGAGCTTCAATCCTCATCCTCCAAGTTCCAATCTGACCTCCTCCTCCTCTAGATTATCTAGATCCATTCAATGTAACCATTGAATCACCCTGTAACAGTGAGATATTTGGTTCCTTGAAGACTCATCCCATCAAAAATTCTTCCATTCCAGAATCATCACCATCATCATCATCATCATCATCATCATCATCATCATCATCATCATCATCATCATCATCATCATCATCATCATCATCATCATCATCATCATCATCATCATCATCATCATCATCATCATCATCATCATCATCATCATCATCATCATCATCATCATCATCATCATCATCATCATCATCATCATCATCATCATCATCATCATCATCATCATCATCATCATCATCATCATCATCATCATCATCATCATCATCATCATCATCATCATCATCATCATCATCATCATCATCATCATCATACCCTCCCCACCTTACCATTATTCTCCCAACTCACTCAATCAGAACTCCCTTGAAAAACATTTTCAGCCAGGTTAACAATCTGTGATATGGCATCAAATCAACTCCAAGTAGCCCAGGAATGTAGCTCCAATTGGATTCAAATTTATATTTTGGATTCCAGATTACCATCACTCCAGTCCTGTATTGTTGCACTTCAGTCATCCCCTCAAGCCTGGTCCTCTTTAAGAATCATCCAAAAATTTAATTCCAAAATAATGACCTTTTTTCAATTTTTTTTTTAAAAAAAACCTCTTGCCATCAGAATTTTCCAACTTTTTAAACTCAAAGACTATCAAAGTCTTGACCGATATCATCAATTTATCAAGGAAGGATCAAGAATCCAATGAACAAGAGTTCAAAGACGTGGAAGATCATATCAAGTCTCAATTTTATTGATTGACCCAAGACTTGAATTTGATCACTCAATCAAATTATCAAGCATTCCAGCAGATCTTGCATGAATTTTATCATCATCTCCACTCCCTCAAACTTTAAATCACAAACTTCAACCAACAGGCTTGGAATGATCTCAACCAATGATACAACAATTCATTCAATTGGTTCCTACTCAATAGCTTCAATGCTCTCAATCATCACCATGAGTCCAACTTGGACCAAAACCTGGATTTATTCCTAGAATCTTTCAGTCCCTTCTTTTCCTCCTCATACAGATCTTGAATCATTGGGGAGTATCTTCTTTGAGTTCATGCCAATCCCCTTATTGGATCCTAACCCTTTCAAACCTCTTGTTAGGTAAAATCAATGGTTGATCAAAAAATTTTTGATCCAGTTTTGATTTGGCCACCAATCAAATGATTCAAAAAATTCATCATGCCTTCAAGGTAGAGAATCAATCAAAAATTTTGAGTCAAGTCTGGGCTCTCTTCTTGAAGAATTGATTCAAAGCAATTCTCAAGGTAAGCTCCCAGGGACATCACAACTCACTCAAAAAAAGTTTAACTCTACAAGCTCAAAATATTGCGAGTAATCCATCCTGAATCCCAGGATGATGTCCATCATATCCTTCCTTGCCATTTCATCCTGATGGGGGGCTTAAAAACTTGTGCAAACTTGTACCTAGAAAAGCTTGTCAATCACTTTTTTTTTGAAAAAAAAATGCAAATTATAATGTTTGTCTGCAGGCTTTATCAATTGTGTCTCATTGTCAATTTCAAAATTTCTTTGGTCTGGTTTTTAAGTTTTTGTGGACAAACAGAGGGAAAAATTGGGTTTTCAGAGTTTTCCTGGTCAGGATTCATGTCCTTCCTCCTAGTCATTTTTCATATCCCTCCCATCAGGCAGAGCTCAACTGATGTATGTGCTGTACATATGAGATATCATTGTTGAATGAAGTAGTTCAAGACAGTATCTCTACTTTTTTTTCTCTTTTTCTGCATCCCTCTCAACTGGCTTTGAAACAAACTTTTACTCTTATCCTGCTTGTCATTAACAACAGTAGCTACTGGTAGGATCATTTCATGTTGGCGTTTGAGATTGATAGAGAAGGCCAATGGATCCATGGGGTAATTATTGTGGGTGATCCTCAATTGTGTTCTGTTTTTATAACCCTCTGACTTTGAAATTTGGGTTTTTTTATGGAAAAAACTTATGGTGATTGATTGATTGAGTAGTGATGGCCAAGAGATCATGACCAATTCCATTGTCAATCATACTGGTCTCAAACCTCTGGAAACAACAACGGCCTATCAGATGATGAACTTGAGGCAGAAAATTAGTCATCAATTGTTACTCTTGGGATCTGGGGGTGGGAGAAATAGTTGGATTTCCCGCCAATGCTCAATCAACAAGATTATTCATACTGGTCTGGTTTTGATCCAGGCCAATGAGATTTCATGTTTGCCTCTCTGTCTATCAAGCTCATCATTTGTGTTGAAGGTCAAGTCTCATTCTAAATTGAGGCATCTCCCTTCTTCAATTGGTTGTTTTTGATCCTTTTTTTTTATCTTTTTGGGAAAATTTTTCCCTTTTGTTTTTTTGGGGGCCAAGGGGGGCAAGGGGAATCATTTAATCTCGTGGCTCTAGTGACTCCTGGTTTGATCTCAGTATGTGTACCCAGGAAGTTTTGTTATCTAGATCTAGACACTCTTCTATGCATTTTTGTATCTATCATTGTTTGCATTTTCAATACAAAAAAAATCTTCAGATGATCTTTGATTTTTTGAGAGTGAGAGAAGTGTAGTTCTGACCTGCTAGTAGTCATGGGATGAGTGTCAGCTTGCTACTATTGCAGAGAAAGCTGCAAAAGTAACAGAAATAACATAAAAATGATAATAATAAACTTAACCTAAGAAGGAGTAGGAAAATCATAAATATTATTGCAAACATGGATTCTCCACCCAAATTAAGTAGGTTCACTCACTGACCCCACCCTTGAAATCCAACTGCTTATATTGTCAAATAATTAAGGAAAGAAAGAACAAAATACCACGGCACCACTATTGAACTTTTTGACCAATTAAATATTTCACACGTATTGTCACGTATAGGTGTCACACCTAAAATTCAGTCAGAATTGAGGTTTTGTGTATATTTTAGGAGTTACGGACGGAAATGTGTTCTCTCACAATTGCCGCATGCATCCACGGCAGCCAATGCACCCGCGCGCGGCTGAGATACAGCCCTGTCACTCCGTCAAAGTTGTGTACGCAGCCCCAGGCCTCTGACAAGTACACAGCCGCGGGACTATGGGTTCACAAAGTGACAGGTGGCCTGAGAAACTTAGGTACCACGTGAACATGCTACAACCCACACAGGAACATTCTACATATGTAATAAATGTTCCTGTGGATAGTAGATAGTCTAAAAGTACATAAAGTTATATAAAAACTTAAATTAACTTTATACGTATTTTTTATTAAATATAAATCAAAGTACCAAGAATGTTGAAAATAAGATAATGACAACTTCTAAGAATATATTAAAATACTTTAATATACTTTAATGAGAATTTCTAGGAATCAATATTTTTGTGACATACTAAGAAAACTAATGATGTAAAAATATTACATGAATACCCATGACTTATATTTTTCAGTAATTATTTTAGTAATTTAACTGAAATTCGAAAATAAGGAGTAAAATCAATATCATGACTTTACTCCAATTATTTAATACATAATGAGAACTCACCTGACATCAGAATATCCGCAGGAATGTCTATTAAAATAATTAATAACTTACTGGGAAAATTTACTAAGGATAATTAATTAAATAATACATAAAAAGGACAGATTAGTGTTATTCACACGTCCAAACATCTATTATAAAGTAGAATAATTCCCATACCCTCTGGAATTAGATGCTACCCGTGCTGCAGCACCAAGAACACGTGACAGGCTACCATGGGTTACCCTGCTAGCCTCAGTTTCCGTCCCTTTGAGCCCCTGTACCCCTCAGAAGGACAACATTGGGACTCCAAAAGCTATAAAAAAAGAGCTCTTTTGAGGATATTGATACCCAGAGACCCAGTTATATTTATATCCAGACACCTTTCAAAGGTAATCAAATACTTATAAGAGATAAGTAAGTGATTTATGGCTTATTCTGATCAATAATATCTGTCCTCAACCCCTTTTTATCAATTTAAACTGCTGAACAACCTTATAACCCCAGTATACAGGTTTAACCCATCAGTGCACGTCCCAAACAGATACCCTAAGAATTTAATAATATACCAGCAAGTTTTATTATCCTTTCTCTGTTCTGGCAGCTTGGTTACAAATCCCTGCCACTCCACCGTGTATTTTATATGCATATTATCTTTGGGCAAAATATCCTTTAAACTAAAGATCCCAAAGTAACCAGGACTACGTGTTTTCATACTGAAATCCCTGAAGAGAGGTGTCAAAGATCCCCAATATTATTGTGGCCCCTCTATAAAAAATATTTAATAATCAATTTATCTATATTGATTTATAACAATAAACCATAACCAAACCAATTAACCTTTCAATAAGCTTTATCCAAATATTTTACGGATTTTTGCTGCATTTATTAAATAATATATTTATTATTTATTCTATCACCTCTGGTAGCTAAAGGATAGCAAGGGTCTTGGCATCCAGGAGGCTGACAATGAGGATGGTTCTGATTGTATTAATTGCTATTGGTGGATGATGGTGTTGGTCTTTGCTGTTTGAGGGCCTTGCATAGTTGGGAGGGGGGATGCTGATGTTAAAAATCTTGTATTTAATGACATGGAGGGGTGGATGAACTTTTTGCATGATTATGGGTGAAGATGAATAAATTTTGGGTTTTTTTTTTCAAAAAAAAAATCTTGAAATACAACAGTCAGGGGGTATGTGTAATTCAGAAACACACCATTAAAATAGTGTGTTTGGTCAAAACAAATGCATTTTTCTAATAGTGGTTTTTCTAATGCTGATACACCCTATTGGTTACAAATATGGAAGGAGGAGAATAATTAAATTGCAACCTGGCCTGTGGAAAGTCAAAAAATAAACTTTTATCATAATTCCAGATTGATATGAGGTTGATTCCACCATTCAATAGGATACTTTTCAAATTACTCTAGTGATCACACTGGCTAAATAAACAGTCACAAAATGGAACTGATGGCTTGGAATTACAACACCAGACAAATGTTCTTCATAAAATGATGGATTGGGAGGAATTTGAGAATGCTGATTCTGATATGGTCTCAGAGCTTGATCCTAAAGTTCCAATCAACTTACAAAAGAATTCACTTTCATCTTTGGAAGAGGTCTCTAATTTTTTTCTTTGGGGCTATCCAGACATGAACATGAGTATTACCTCTTTGAAAGAAATAAATGGAAACAAAATCACAAGTTGCTGCTTGGGTATTGAATGTATATGGTGGAATGGTAAATTTTCCAAGAAAGAAAGCATTATCCATGAAATTAAAATAAATTTTTGAAATTGCAGCAGATCTCCAACTCAATAAGTTGATTTTTACCAATTGATGGATGGAGCTATGCAATTCTTTTTGGGAATCTCAATGAAAATGAGGGAGGTCAATCAGGCATTCAGATCATTGGCTAGATGTAACAAAAGTTTGTTTAGCAATTTGGGAAAAGGGTTTTAACAGTGCACTCCCATCTCCTTTAAACATAGAGATAGGATTTAATGTGGTTGTGGATAATCATATTGACAGACATCATGAAGATATGAAACTTAAAGCTAAACAAATATCACATTATTTTGCATAATCAAATTGAAGTATCATCAGGGATTGAGCACCAATTCAATGATTTGGGGAAATAAAAAATATAAATTGGTGGAATTTTAAACCTACTGATGAGAATGCTTTTTAAAAAAATCAAACTCATTATTTGGCATACAAGAAAACACATGGGATTATCTAAAATCACATATGCCTGGTGATTAGTTAACATTTTTTTTGGCTTTGATTTCAGATAAAATACAAGAATTCTGGAAGAATTTACAACCAGGGGGACCTTTTTTGGTTCTGTTGTTATTTCTTTCATCAAGTAAATGGTTTCAAATCAATTGTTGGAGAAAAATGCATGATATAAATATTGAAGGATGTTTTTATTAAGTTAACTAGTAGATTTATCTACCATTGAGTAAAATAATATCTTGATTGTGGGCACTTCCTCAGCATAATGAAAAGTAGAAAGTATGGTATCCGGAAATTGTTGAAGTATTGTGTTTCTGCTGCTAGACGTGATCCTTTACTGTCACATAATCTTCTTTTTCATATGTCAAAAACCTAGTGTTTACCATTATCTCTGTAATTTCCTTCCTTTCACTTGTTCTCTATTACTATTTAAACCTTTCACTGAGGCCCAGTAATGAAACCTCATTGACTTTGTTTCTTTCAAATCTGGTCCTCAACTTTCTGAGTTAAGTAAGAGTCCCTGATCCAATAATCAAATCCAACAAAAATATCTGACTGTTACAACTTGTGGAAATTAGCCAAAGTCAGTATAATGAAATATAATTGAGTTTTGTACATCTTTTTATACAGAAATCTTTCATTCACTAAAATGATTATTTTTGGTAATTTATATGATTTCAGCAGCATGGAAACTCATTTCATCTTATCTCTTTTTTTGCACTTACCTTGGCTCCAAATTGTAGAGGGACTTTTTCAAAAAAATGGACATATATTTTGGGGCCATTTTTAGTATGCATCCAGTTTCACCAATAAAAAACAAAACCACCATTCCTATCAATATAACCCCACAAAAACTTCAAGTTATTAGGGTGATCATTAAATTTGTAACCTACTGGCCAATGTATCATCCTAGACACCTCATCCTTTTTTTCTTTGTTCAATATTTCTTTGTTTAATATTTCTTTGTTTAATATTTCTTTTAAATTACAAATAATATAGTTGGTACTTTTGGATTGAAAGAGCACCAAAAAATTGGTAAAGATGCATTCAAGAAAGCTTTCAAGTGATAAAGTTTATCTGAAGAGAATACAAAAGGTGCATAAGTCCAAATTGGGGCAGTAATTGGAGTGATTATTTTGGGATGGAGAAATCATTTTCCAGGAAAAGAGAATTTATTTCAATGCATGTAAAATAAAACATTTTTCTATGATTACTATGCTGTTTATTCCTTGAATCTGTTGAGAGTGAAAAATTCTATAGCATATATACATTCTGTTCACCAAAAAAAAAAACAGGAAAAAATACTGGGAAATTTAATTTTTATCAGTTTGGGTGTAAAATTAGTTCATGGTGCCAATAATTATTCATGAACAGTTTCAAGTTTTTAATTAACACAGATTCACATTTTGCATGGGAAAAAATAAATTATAGAATTTTTTAAAGAATTTGAGGATAATTTTTGTTGAATTAGATGGGAAATATCACAAAAGTTATGAAAGAGTTACAACCCAGTTGTGACAAAGTTGAAATATGTTTTCAGGGAGGCACATGCTAGCCTGTTCCTCCATTGTTCCCCTGCTGAAGAATTTTGAGAAATAAAAAATATTCAAGGCTAAACAAAAGCTGGAATTGAAGAGAAAAATAAATAATGAGGAAATTAATCACAAAGAAAAAAAATTGTTTAATCATCAAGCCAGAGGTCTGATAGCTTATCTAAAAAAAGATATTTGCTAAGGGAATGACACAAAAGTAGGTATTTTTGACAATTGATATATAAAATTTCCAGGTTAAAATAATCATCAAAGAGTATCCCAGTCTTGCCAAAGTCATAAAAATAAACCCATCAAAATTTAAAAATTAATTTCTTTCTGACCTACTCATGTTTCTTTATCAACAATAAACCTCAACCCTCAAGGAGATTTCCAATTTTCTCAAAATGAGCATCAGTCAATTTTAACCACTCAGGTCATCAGTAATACCCTAAAGGATGTTGATTTCACCTAGAATCAATCAAAAAACATCAAATAATCCTTTAACTAACCAATATTATTGAGTAGCAGGCCAATTTTGTTAATTGGAATGGATTGGAATTGAGTTTCAAGGTATTTTATGTTGATTAAATTTGAGCCAAGTCATTTTTTTCTTGAATTTCAATGGCATACCTGCTTTGTTGATCCTAGTTTCCAATTTCAATTTGGTTAAATTGATAGGTGCCCTTTCAGAAGAGGGGCATGAGTGGTGAAAAAATTAATGCAGATGGCACCAAGGCCAAATTTTTGGAGTTCTTTTTTTTCTTTTTTTTGTTTTCAAATTTTTTGAATTATTTCTCCCTCAAGACTTTATCCTAATGATTCCAAGCGCACCAATTAATGGTAGGCATTGGTATAATGATTTTCAAGCCAGTTCAAGTAGTTCAAAGGCCATAAAAATTTAATTAATTCAACCCTAATCAATCCTTTCTTTAACAAAATCAAGTCTTTCTTTAATTTGATTAAGTCCTTTATGTGAGTCAAGATACTGAAAAATCAAGCTGAAATTTTTCCAGAAAATAATTTCTGGAATCATCAAGGCAACAGCACAGGGAAAAAAAATTCCTGTTATGTGATTTCTTTTTTTACACAAGTTTCCTTGAAATTCAGCCTATTACAAGACCTCTCTTTGACAATAATCAACTTCTCCTTGCCCCTTTTTAGCTTTAAATTATTTATTAATGTACAGTGGGTAAAAAAAATTTGTGGAAAAATTTTCTTAAGTGCCTAAACCCATGCCACTCTACAGATAATTTAAAATCCTTGCATTACTTCATTCAAAAACTGTGTTTTAAAATCCTCTCTTTCCCAACTATTTACATTCTCCTCAATCCCCCTTTGAATTCAGCCATCATTTCTTACAATCTAATTGATGGATGAATCCAGAAAGGTTTGTTTTCTTTCTTCCATTTCTTTTCATTGATTTTTACTGATTTTTTGTTGATTTTAATTTTAATTTTTTTTACTTATATCAAAAGAAAAAAAACTACAAAATGATATCAAGGCCAGGATTTTTGGGATTCATGAAGAAGTTTCTTTGGGGAACAAAATTCTCTCAAATTTGGGTATTCTGAGGACAAAAATATATGAATTCCTAAATCTTTTCCAGTATCAAGGGAACATCAAGCATAAAAATAAACCAGTAAATTCATGAAAACTCATTTCAGCCTACTGGATATCAGGACTGTTTCATTCCTTTATATATTTGAGTTTTAATGATTTGAATACAAATATCATTAAAATTTTGGCAGCAATACTCAATAAAAGTATGTATGAAGCCGGTGCAATGAGCTGGTTTCTTATTTTGGGAAATGAATTGATTAATAAGATAATTAATATCAAAAAAAGGGGGCTTCAGTAGGACCAGGGATCTTCAATGACCCTTCCTCAGGGAATTAAACTTATAATCCATAATCCTGGAATATTTGGAACCTCTCTTATTCAAGAAAAGTTGGTATTATTTTTGGTAATTGATCAGGACAGGGTATCAGACAGCCAGATAAGAGTGGGTACACTTACCATTTAGATAAAGATGGCCAAAATACCTGAAATTAAAGCATCAAGGGTAATAAAAACCTGGGTGGTACAATTCAAGGACTTAATACAGTGCCAATTTTGTCTTGATGGTGGAAAATTTTGAACATAAAGTTCAGATAAAATCCATCACTCAATCACTTAAAGTCTATAAGTGTTTGATTCATTGTGAAAAATTTATCCAACTGCTTAGTAAATTGAGTGTGGGGAAAATACCACCTGAAATAGGTCAATACCTATCCCTTTCCATCCTATCAGGGTTTCCCTAGAAGTTATCATGGTAAATTGGAGGAAGGGAAACTGCACTGATGCCATTATTGCATCCAGGAATTGCCCACAGACATCTTTTGGTGGTTCATGACATATGGCCATTTCAAATTTCAGTAAATACATTATTCATTACATTTGCTTGGGTTATAATGACAAGGAAAATATGCCTGTGGTGCATGTATAGATCCTTTTGACAGGTTTACTATTATCTATGCAAATTATTAAATAATTATCAATTGTTTTAATAGATATTTCTGAAAGTTTATATTTAATTTAGTTTCAACAGAATTTATGTTTTGTACCTTGAAGAGCCTGTGAAATCAGTTTCTGTCCTTTTTTTTGCTTTTTGTGTTTTTTTTTTCTCAAAGAGTTTCAAGTAATGTTTTGAGAGGTTTTTACACCTCTTTCTTGAAATGTTTAACTTGTCTTTGGGCATTTGGTAAAGTTACTGATTAATTTAAATGCATGCCTTTCCAAGGTTGATTGCAACACTTCTGCAAGAGTTTTTCCTAATAATTTCAGCCCTGAAATGCCTGGTGTGAAATCATCAGCTTTTGCAATGGCAATGGAAATTTCTGGATTTGGATTTGCACAGGAATTTCAGAAGCTTGAACTATAAGCATGTTTTCAGGCACTGTAGTGTTATGCACTGCCACATGCAGGAATTCTTACCAAAAATGGTTTGGTCAATGAATACTAAAATATAAACAACAAATCAATCCTGAATTAGTTTTAGTAAGTTAAAATACATACAATGTGTCATGTGAAATTTTGAAATGTTGAAAAAGTGCCAGGATGGGGTTGTGATATTTTTGGCATTATCTGGTAAGGGTGAAAGGGTAGGATTTGAATTTTATGGTTGGTTAGTGACCCTACCTAGGATTGGGTTCCAAATTGATATCTGCCAAGATATTTTGGATATTCTTATACCTTAATTTAATTTTTTTGATATGATTAAATTTTTTAATTCTTTCAGCTGGCTTTTCAATAATAACTGACTGAAAATTAACAGATCTCAATCTTTCTGATATGGGCTAAACCATCAAGAACATATTTTTGGTTTAAGGGCCCCCAAGGTCTGTGATTGAATCCCAAAAGAATTTTCAACTCAAACAAAATTGACAAGGAGCCCATGAAATGGGTTTGCACTATGCATTCCTAAAAAAACTGTCCCATTTTTTCATCAAGTTTTTCCTTTTTTTCAGAGTTATTCTCCTATTTTTATTACTTCTTTTGTCCTCTTTTTTCAAGTTTCCTTCCTAATTTTGATTTTTGATTTTTTTTTTGCTGCTATATTTAATTTTTAGTGTCCTAAAGTTAAAAAAACCTCATCTGGTGATTAAAAAAAAAAGAATCCTGTCCTGCTCTTTATTGTTTCTTCCAAATCTTTTCAAGTTTTTAATCCAAATTTTAATCTTGGCAGACAGGTTTCTTATAGTCAAATTGAGTAAAGACAAGTAAAAAAGAAATACGGAGGGTAGGGTTTAGGTTTCCTGTGCAGTTTTAGAAAATCCTGGATTGGAAAACTAATACAGGCAACCCATGAGATAAGAATTCTGCAAATAAATGTTTCCCTCATGGTTCTATTTTTTTCCCTATGCTAGGTATGGGTTTTTTGGAATTTTGGCCAGCTAGAAATGCAAAACCAAAAAAAACAGGATATTTTTCTGGAAAACCATAATATTCAAGGGTGGTTGCAAAGAGGTGTATTCAGACTGAAGAGAAGTTAACTTTTCTGAAAAAGATATCAATGGTACCCCTGAAGAATGGAAGAAGCTCATTTTTATCAATCAATCCAGCTTTCAAATCAGAAAGAACTCACAACAAGGAAAAGGTTCGGAGAACCCCTGAGGAAAGATTCAAATCAAAATGCTTAGGCCCCTCACATTCAAGAGTTGAAAATCTCTCATGATGGTTTGAGGTGCTCTTTTCCCCCCATAAAATCACCTCTACACTGATCATCATTCTGTCAAAACACACCAAACCATAAATGATTCCAATAAATTTATTTATAAAGGCACTCTGGGATCACAAAATTCCAACAATCCATCTTTTTTTTCTTTTCTGATGAAAGATAGGGACCCAGTCTGCAAGGTCAAGTTTAACCTAAACTGCTAATTCTCCAAAGGGATCAAGAGAACAGTTTGGCCAGCTTGACCACCCAACCTCAATCAAATAAGAAACTCATGAGAAAATTCCTTTTTTTAAACAATAAATAAATAAATAAAGTAATAAATCATACTGACCAAATAGAATCCAAGAGATGGAAAGAGAACTCCAAAGCAGCTGGCATTGATATCAAACACTCAACAAGCTTTTCAAATCAATTTTTAAATCTGTCTTATTTGACATCAAGTACAATTAATGGTTTTTTGAACCAATCCTATGATTATATACCAGTACTACTTTTTTATTTTTTCTTATTTCTCATGATCTCTACCTTTTCTCCTGTATATCTTCAAAAGAATTTTTGACAGTAAATTTATTGGTTTTTTTTTTGTTTTTATTGTTGGATAATCAAATATCTGACAAAATATAACTTTCCATTGCTTCTGTATCTTTGATTTAAAAAGAATTTTTTGAGTCACAAGTCAAAAATTTGAGATCAAGTTGATTGATGATCATTAAAATACATGAAATACGTGCCATCAACATTGAGAGATAGAGAGAAAAAACAAGGGGGGGGCATTCAGAGAATGGGTGAAAGAAATCATAGGTTCACTAGTCCCACCACTATTGTCTGTCTACCCATTTTTTGTAAGTATGTAAGTATGTAAGTATTTAATTATGTAAGTAAATATATAGGATGATTTTAAGTCATGAACAGCCAAAAATCATGCTAATTGAATAAAGAGGTATGAATTAATTATTTTTGAGCGGAAGAGTTTTACAGAAGAGTGTTGAGAGGGTGAGAAGGAGGATTTGATGAGTTCTGACAGGCTGTATGTGACTGAGTGCCCCCGTTAAGCTTGAATCTAGGAAGAGCCCAAATCAGATGGCTAGACACCCAGCTAATTTCTTGCTTGGCTACTGGCCACTACCTTGTGCTTTTATTTTACACATGAGATTTGATGCCAGGTGAGATGAGCTTGTGGACTGGGAAGGAATATTCAGGGTGCTTATCAAGCTGGGCAGCCCACGGGCTAGCCCATACCCAACCCATTGGAGGTTGGGTTTGGGCTTACCCCTAAGAAAAAAATTGGATTTTGGGGAAGCCTGGCGGGCTTTGGGCGTTGAGCTTGTTCAGGAGATGGGGATTTGGGCTTCTTTGCAGGCACCTGATTAGAGATTGAGGAGGATTTTTTTAAAAAAAAAAATAAAATAAAAAAATAAAAAAACAAGAAGTGCTATTGATGTCACATGTTGCACTATGAACTGTCATTGAGAGAGTGGGTGATCTAGATACAAGTATAACCATCAAGGGTATGTATATATAGTGTAGGTTAATTTTTGAATTGGATTGAAGATTTTTATTGGTTTTTTTGGACCATTTCTGAAGTCCACTCTGATTTGGGAAACTGATATTTAAATTGGAATGCCATCCATGCGCCAAAGGGCTGACCAATAAGGGGTTCAAAATTATGAATGGGGTGGGTGCGGCTGGCCAAGGTAGAAGGGGTAGCGGCCAGGGGGTTTGTCTCCTGGGATTCAAACCCTGGACTTGAAATATAACTGTTGCAGGGGTGGTATCAAGCTTCCATGTGATGGTTACCACTAGGCCATTGAGGCCAGGAGGAGGAGTTTCAAGGAAGTGTTTGATAGATCAAGAGAGTTAAATCTGACTTCATGGTGTCACATAAGGGAATCCTTACTGTAGGAGGTAAAAGTTGGGAGGCAAACCATAAAAATAAGGTAATTTGCACAGCAGGATTTTACTTCCCAAACTGCTGGGTCAATACTTCAGGGAGGTATCCATGTGTGATACCCAGCCACATGGACCAAAAAATTGAGCAGTTTGGGGGGGCATTGGAAACCTTTGGAGGAGGTGGACATGAAGATTTCCAGTGTTATTTGCACATATTGCACATGGATGTATTGGATATTGATGGATATCATGGCAGGTATATGGCTTCCAGATGTAGCAACCCAAGACCCTCATATACCTCCCAACATAAAATAACACTGCAGATAGCACCCACAGGAAAGGTTATTTTTGTGTTGTTGGGAGGTAAATTGGGTTTGGCTTTGCCATTCAAATCACATAGTAAGGATGCCCTAAGTAATTATGTGGGGAGGGGAATGGTGTTCTGGCTTCTTCCAAATGGATGAAACCAACACTCCAAAGATGTAAAATGTGGGGTTGATGTTATTGTTTGGAGTATTCCATAGACCATGGAATTGATTAGGGGTGAAGGGGTGCACATATTAGCTGGCTAGTACAAAATATTCAACTTCCAATATAAATTTCCTTACTGTGAAGGACATAGAATAATGTCTGGATTTGTCATCTCAAGAAGTTTTAAATGATCATATTGCCTCATCAGTTCAGCCAGTGATTAATAGATTTTGAAAGTCTTTGTCCAACATGAATGAATTTATAGCTCTTTTAATTGTTTTTGATCCCCACTACAAGTTCAAATACATAGAATACACCATATCAAGGAATAAGAATATTGAATCAGTTCATAATTACATCCATGAACTCAGAAAAAAAATGCATCTATTGCTTGAATCTTATTCTCCCAAATCATCAGTGGAAGAATGAGATTTTTACTTGTGGTGAGCCAATCAAGCACTCCTTTTGCTGAATTTAATTTGTACCTTCAAGAACCTTTGATTGAAATACTGTAAAAGTCATTCTGAATTTAGCTGAATTGACTGGTGGAAAGAAATTTAATGTTGATTTGCAACATTAGCTTGTTGAGCAAAGACATTAATGTTGATGGTTCCAATGACCTTCATTGCACCAGAATCAATAAGACTGATCTCCTTCCTTTATCAAATTTTGTGTGATCATTCATTCATTTCTCTCTCTACTCTTCTAGCACTTTTCTACCAGTGGTTGTGTTTTGGATGATTTCAGAACAAAACTGACTCCAGAGGCCCTTGAAGCCCTGATCGGCAGTCAAGATTGGATTGAAAAAGTTGAATATTATTCCTTCAGCTTTTCTGTCTATCAATAAGAAATGATTGTTTTTTACCCTCACTCCTGCATTTCTTCATGATTTTAAAGTGCATGACCCTTTTCCAAGACTGCATCAAGCCTTTCAAAAGTGCAGCAAAGCAAACCACTTTTGGTTAAAAAAAAAATCCAGGGGCCTGCTCACTGGCCCCAACCTGCACACAAAGAGCATGACGGTTTGGGCTTGGATTGGGTTTGGGCTCAACAAAACCTCAAGTTTCCCAGGCCCGCCAGCGCCTGCTTGTCCATGGGCCAGTTATGGGCTCACCAGAAAGGGGTGGGTCCGACTTAACAAGCCCCCTGAAGGCTGTTGAGGGGTCAAAGTCCCTTGAGTTTGTATTTCAATCAAAGAGGTAAAGGTTTATATAAGTATGTATATAGATTGCAAAGTAATGAAATGGTGAGAGAGTATGTGATAAGAAGTGTTACCCCCCCCCCCCCCCCCCTAACACAACCCCCTTGCCAAGTCATTGCACCCAAAAAAATGAGTGGCAATGGTGGTTGAGAGCTAATGATTCAATTGATGGGCATGGTAATGAATGTCTATATGTGCAGCAGTACTGCTTTGGATAGTGAACGGAATACCTCTGACGGAAGATTTTTTGTGAGGATCTCTGCTGTTTGTAGAGCAGATGGGACCCATTCAACGCATGCCTTCCCCTTGA
Organism: Puccinia polysora; assembly: GCA_025617555.3. Classification (NCBI taxonomy): domain Eukaryota; kingdom Fungi; phylum Basidiomycota; class Pucciniomycetes; order Pucciniales; family Pucciniaceae; genus Puccinia; species Puccinia polysora. Next base: position 36,946,842 of record CM062632.1, on the reverse strand, counting down.
AGATGGCTGCATTGACTGCAAAATATTTGCGTTCAACATGGCCGCATTGCTTGTTGGATGTGTTGTCTGTACTGACATGAATGGCCAATTGGTTGTTGCACTTGAGATAGATTTTAAACTCCTTGCCTAGCATGTCAGAGAGTATGTGACGTATCCAGAGAGCTTGGCGTGTTGCAAAAACAAGGCCCATGAGCTCCCCCAGGCAGGTGGAGGCTGCTATGGTGGTGAATCTGCGGCTAGACCAGAGGACCAGGCATCCCCAATATGTAGCAAAGATACCATAGGCGGATTTTCTGTATTCCCCCCCCCCCCAGGAGGCATTGACAAAGACTGTCAGCAGCTCCAAGGTATCAGATGGGAGGATATTCATATGTTGGTCCCGCTGTGGTAGACAAAACCTGTCCTATAGCCATCAGACTCACTTTTTTGGTGTAGAAACAGCTCAAACCCTCAAAGTAGCCTCAGAAATGGATTCTACATCACAAATAACCTATAGTCACTCAGCCAAAGTACCCCTCTATCTCTCATGGATTAGAAGATACAGCCCAAGAACCCTTCAACTATGGCAAATTCATACCCAACCAGGTGTCACAGCTCTGTGGAAGGCATAAAGACATACCTTTCAAACCCTCAAGTACATACCAGTAACAGTTTACCCTCAACACCAGAACCATACACCAACCCTGTCACCTCACTCAGAATACCGCATACAGACACAGGAGGTAGTGCAGCATGCCAGATCCAGTCACCTCATCCAGAATACAGCATACAGACACAGGAGACAGTGCAGCATGCCAGATCCAGTCACCTCATCCAGAATACAGTATACAGATCCAGGAGGCAGTGCAACCAGTCCAGATCCAGTCACCTCAGCCAGAATACAGCAATACAGATACAGGAGGCAGTGCAGCATGTCAGATCTGGTCACCTGAACCAAACATGCAGCAAATACACATACAAGAGGCTGTGCAGAAGTATACAGGAGCAATATAGGCAGGAGGAAGTTCAACCAGTCTCAAGCAAGAAACAAAAAAACATGCAGCAAATATACATTCAAGAGGCTGTGCAGAAGTATACAGGAGCAATATATGCAGGAGGAAGTGGAACCAGCCTTAACCAGAACCAAACAAACCAACAGTATTGCACAGCAATACATGTAGGTAGAATCAAGTAGCACTGAATAAACTACCAGTACAGCACAGAAAAATATCTTATCTGAACTACACAGCAATCTATGCAAGGCTGGGCATGCATGAAACCCCTGTACATGCTTTTCCAAACCAGAAGAAATGCCTCATGAAACTGTACAAGCTTTTCCCAACCAGCAGAAATGCCTCATGTAACTGTACAAGATTTTTCCAACCAGCAGAAATGCCTCATGTAACTGTATCTCACTGTTCCTCACCAGAACAGGGAGAACCCTCAGGGGCAGCCTTGAGCACCCCTGGGGGCAGAATTTGTCTATTTAAGGAGGGCCTCTCTGCCCTATCCAAGTTGTATCACCCATCACCTATTACTCATCCCCTCACACACACATCTCAGGCCCTCAGGCCCATCTCATCATCCATCTGTGGTACCTAACCAGATAAATATTAGTAGTGAATCAGTTATAAAAGGAAAAAAGAAATCAGAAACCAAGTTATTACCCATATTTAACCAATTAAACCATCCAACAGGTGCTGTAATAAGGGTTCTTCTGTGACCTAAATATTCAGCACCATATTAAAGAAACCCCACCCATTAGTTAATAAAAAACCCTTACAAAGAAAGAGAGCACAACAAAAGGAAACTACCAACCTTTCCTCTGCCCAGCCCCCTGTGGGTAAAACCATCCTTGGGTCCTCTCCTGAACCAGCCCTTTGATAAACCCTTGAACCCTTTAATATTGGGGTATTGGTTAAGATCAAACATATCTGATCAATAAATTAACCAATAGTCCAATACATTTGGTCTATTCTTCAACAAACCCTACAAATAACAATTAATAACTAATCTAGGTCTGATCTGAGACCTATATTAAGTCTCAAAGAAACCAGCCATTAATTTAAATAAATTATTGTGCAGACTTACTATAGTACTAGAAGGGCAGGTAATTCAAAACCACTCTTAGTATATACTAATACTCCAAAGGAGTATAAGTAATACTAAATTCCCCTTCAAGGACTGCCAGCAAGCTTTTTGCTACTTTTATTTATATAATCCACCAGGAGTCTCTACATGGCAAAGCCATTACAAAGTTAATAAGATGGTGTAGCGCCCTCCAGTGAGCAGGGCCAGGGGAAGAGGAGTAGCATGCTAGGGTGTTGGCGGCATACGCAATATCTGGCCTTGTTCCAATAGCAAGGTAACTAAGGGAAATGAAGATGTGTAAGTAGTCGGTGGATGTTTCCTCTTTTCCATTGGGGTCTGAAATTTCTTCAAAGGAAGGGGGAAGAGGTGTGCTGGCAATGGAGATATTGTCCCAAAAACATGCCTTAATTGTATGGAGGGTTTTCCCCTGATGAAGAGAGAATCCCTTGGCAACATGCGTAATGTTGATCCCAACTACCAATGTGAGATTGTGTTCCTGTTTAATTTTCAAATGTCCCTGGAGGTCATGCTCAGGCTTGCAAATGAGCTCTTTCAACAAGGCTGTGATCACGCCATTTTTGACATGGATCCAGATGATGCCATGGTGGGTTGCCATTTGCAGTACATAAAGGCTGCTATTGTATAAACTAGCAGTATAACCAAGGTCAAGGAGAACACCCTTGAGAAATTTCCATCAGCAACAGGCAGCTTGCCTGGTGCCATACAGTAATTTTATCAGATGCAGTGCATGGCCTTCCAGGATTTTCACCCCAGGTGGGGGCCTCACCCATAACTCCTCATCAATAGGGGAGTTTAAATATGCTTCAACAAAGTCAAAAGATTGTACCAGACAGCCAAACTTGGGGGCCATAGTGAGCAGCAGCCGGAGGGAAGTGAAAGTAGTGGTTGGTGAAAAGGTGTCCTTGAAGTCAATACCCTCAATTTTTCTGTTTCCTGTGGCAATGCAGCACACTTTTTGTTCAACTGGAGATCCATTGGCTTGGTTCTTCATGGTGATCACCCACTTTTTAGGCATAGCACACTTTCCCTTAGGTAAAGGCTTGGAGACCCACACACCTTTCTGAAATAGGTTACCCATCTCTTTGTCAAAAACTGGGAGCCATTCTGGGCCATCCAGGCCATTCACCACTTCCCAGTAAGACTTTGTTAAATTCTTAAGCAGCATTGTTTTTTCCACCTGCTCCTCCTTGCAGTCAAATGCCCTCTTTTTATCAAAATTGCCAATTGTGGCATGTTGGGCCTGAACATCTTTCTGCCAATTTAATGGAGGCAATGGGGGTGACGCAGTACAGAAGCTGGCCCATATTGACAAGACAAAGGTACCAGTGGCTGGTATGTAGAATAGCCAGCCTTTTCTGTCAGACAAGTGTCCTACTACCTTAGCCTCTTTGGAGACATGGCCTATGCACATGTCCCCCCAGAGAGGAGGCGCAAGCTAGATTAAAGGGCAATAGAGGCTAAGGTAGTAGGACACTTGTCTGACAGCAAAGGCTGGCTATTCTACATACCAGCCACTGGTACCTTTGTCTTGTCAATATGGGCCAGATTCTGTACTGAATCCCCCCCATTGCCTCTTTGGTACATTCTTAAGCAGCATTGTTTTTTCCACCTGCTCCTCCTTGCAGTCAAATTCCCTCTTTTGATCAAAATTGCCAATTGTGGCATGTTGGGCCTGAACATCTTTCTGCGGATTTAATGGAGGCAATGGGGGGTACGCAGTACAGAAGCTGGCCCATATTGACAAGACAAAGGTACCAGTGGCTGGTATGTAGAATAGCCAGCCTTTTCTGTCAGACAAGTGTCCTACTACCTTAGCCTCTATTGCCCTTTAATCTAGCTTGCGCCTCCTCTCTGGGGGGACATGTGCGTAGGCCATGTCTCCAAAGATCTTAAGTTGTTCAGAAGGGGGCTTCGAACCAAATACCTCTTCATACAGGGTCTTTTCCAAGTCCTTGACATTATGTAGGCAGTTGATGGAATAGGAAGCCCAAATGAAGGCAATACTCCAAAAGGTCTTGCCAAGGCTGCTATCAACAAGGATTTTCCTTGCCATATCCACAATGGTGCGGTTGTGATGTTCAGCAGCACCATTTTGGTTATTATAATATGGTGTGCTCCTTTCAATAAAAATTCCCCTTGCGGCAGCAAAATCAAGGAAGGATTTGGAGGAGAATTTTCCCCCATTATTGCAACGTAGGATGTGGATTTTACACTTGGACTGCAGCTGAAAATGGTTAACAGAACTCATTACCTGGGCCGCGGCCTTGCCCTTGGATTTCAAAGGGATGGCCTGGATGAAACCTGAGGCAATTTTGTACATGGTGAGAAAGTAGAGAGATTTATCTACTCCTGTAACTTCAAAGGGCCCCATGAGGTCCATTTCTATGGCCTCAAGTGGGTCCAAGACATGCTCTTATGGGAGAGACTCCCTGATTGGGTACTCTTAGCTATCTTACACACACAAAAATGCACTGTGACCGTGGGAAGGGATTGAGGGAGACCCAGTAATGGTGATTCCTTAATCAAACACCATATTCAACGTATAATTCAGTGTCCAAATACTCGGTGCAAATGCAGCAAAGTAGTCTCATCCTTGGTGAGACTTGCAGCAGATGCACTAATATCTGGGAGTCTGGTGGTTTCAGGAACAGACCCAGCTTGTATGGAAAACAAAGAAGGAGACAAAGGAGAAACGCAGGGTCTGGGAATAGCCCATTGATAGGCTCCTGGTTGCAGAAAACAAGAAAATAAGAGGGTAACATCTGGTAGGAAAATCCTAAAGGAGTCATTCAGCTGATCATAGTCAAATGAAATATCAGCAAGCAAAATAAGATTTGTGTGAGAGTACTTACAATATAGGACTCAAGGGACAACTGCCTCTCTGCCATCCTTGGTGGGGAAAAGCATAGATCCAATGCCTGTGATCATAGCCATTGCATTGTCATTTGCTACCTTAAGCAAAAGCGGTTTGATTGGAACAAAGTCAAAAAGGAGCGTACAGTCTCTGGTCAGATGATGAGAGGCACAAGTGTCCACAATTTGAGCCTTGGTGTGGATGTCTCGTCTGGCAGAGTTGAAATGGAAAATTTCAGGATCCAGACCATTCTTGGGTGTAGAGACTCCTGTGGTATTATATAAATAAAAGTAGCAAATAGCTTGCTGGCAGTCCTTGAAGGGGAATTTAGTATTAATTCTACTCCTTTGGAGTATTAGTATATACTAAGAGTGGTTTTGAATTGCTTGCCCTTCTAGTACTATAGTAAGTCTGCACAATAATTTATTTAAATTAATGGCTGGTTTCTTTGAGACTTAAAATAGGTCTCAGATCAGACCTAGATTAGTTATTAACTGTGGTATTGGTAGGATTTGTTGAAGAATAGACCAGATGTATTGGATTATTGGTTCATTATTGATCAGATATATATGATCTTAACCAGTTTCCCAATATCAAAGGTTTCAAGGGTTTATCAAAGGGGTGGTTCAGGAGAGGACCCAAGGATGGTTTTACCCACAGGGGGCTGGGCAGAGGAAAGGTTGGTAGTTTCTTTTTGTTGTGCTTGCTTTCTTTGTAAGGGTTATTTATTAACTAATGGGTGGGGTTTCTTTAATATGGTGCTGAATATCTAGGTCACAGAAGAACCCTTATTCAAGCACCTATTGGGTGGTTTAATTGGCTAAAGATGGGTAATAACTTGGTTTCTGATTTCTTGTTTCCTTTTATAACTGATTCACTACTAATATTTTATCTGGGTAGGTACCACAGATGGATGGGTTGATGGGGTGAGTAGGGGATGGGTGATGAGATGGATGATACAACTTGGATAGGGCAGAGAGGCCCTCCTTAAATAGAAGATCCTGCCCCCAGGGGTGCTCAAGGCTGCCCCTGAGGGTTCTCCCTGTTCTGGTGAGAAACAGTGAGCTAAAATTTCATGAGACATTTTAGCTGGTTGGAAAAGGCTTGTACAGTTACATGAGGCATTTCTGCTGGTTGGGAAAAGCTGGTACAGGGGTTTCATGCATGCACAGCCCTGCATAAACTGCTTTGAAGTGCAGATACAATGTATTCCTGTGAAGTACTGATGGTTGGTCTGGTGCTACTTGATTCTCCCTACATGTGCTGCTGTTCATTCACTGGTGATTTGTTTGGTGCTGCATGGTCTTGACTGCCTGCATATATTTCTGTGTAGTGCTGTGGGTTGTTGTTACTGGTGGTTTGTTTGGAATCACATGCTTCTGACTAAATAAATTGCTGTGTGGTGCTGTGGTGGGTTGATACTGCATGGTTCTGGTAGTTTGTTTGGTATCACATGCTTCTGACTGCATAAATTGCTGTGTGGTGCTGAGGTTGTTTGGTACTGCACGGTTCTGGTAGTTTGTTTGGTATCACATGCTTCTGGCTGCATAGATTGCTGTGTGGTGCTGAGGGTTGTTGGTACTGTTACTTTGTTTGTATCACATGCTTCTGGCTGCATAGATTGCTTTGTGGTGCTGAGGGTTGTTGATACTGGTACTTTGTTTGTATCACATGCTACTGGCTGCATAAATTGCTGTGTGGTGCTGAGGTTCTTTGGTACTGCATGGTTCTGGTTGAGCCTGGTTCCACTTCCTCCTGCATGTATTGCTCCTGTATACTTCTGCACAGCCTTCTGTATGTATGTGTGCTTATTTGTTTGGTCCTTGTTGAGACTGGTTCCACTTCCTCATGCCTGAAATGTTCCTGTACACTTCTGCACAGCCTCCTGTATGTATATTTTCTTGCTTTTTGGGTGAGGTGATAGGAGCTGAACTAGCTGTACTGCCTCCTGTATCTGTATTGCTGTATTCTGGTTGGGGTGACAGGGTTGGTGTATGGTCCTGGTATTGAGGGTAGTCTGTTACTGGCATGTATTTGAGAGTTTACAAGGTATTTCTTGTGTCTTCTACAGGGATGTGACACCTGGTTGGGTATGAGTTTGCCACAGTTGGAGGTTTGTTGGACTGTATCTTCTAATCCATGAGAGATGGTGGGGTACTTTGGCTGAGTGACTATGGGCTATTTGTGATTTAGAATCCAATTATGAGGCTAATTTGAGGGTTTGAGCTGTTGTTACACTAGAAAAGTGAGTCTGATGGCTATAGGACAGGTTTGGCCTACCACACCGGTAATTCAAACATCCTTGCTTGAGGCCCAATAGTGGTAGAGGGTGCCCCAGACAATTTTGATGTTTTTTCCAAGCCCGTAATGCTACTGCCAGCATATTTACTAGGGAAATAGAGATTGGAAGGCCTCTGCTGTCTTGCTGGGATAGTAGGAGCCACATTGGCAGCGGGCTGGTTTGGCTTCTGAGCCAGGTGATTGAGGTTAAGTTAATTAGCACCAAGATTGAGAGGAGCAATGATGGGATAGAAGGACTTGAATCCAGCCAGTCCTTTTGGGGGAAGAGAGGGCTGGTAGGGACCCTTCTGCGTTATTGGTTGGATAGCACAGTAAGGTAGATTCCACCGTTTGATGAGGGGATGAGGGCAACAATTCTCTACGTGCTCCAGGGACCAGGAATTCCAACATGTAGGGGTTCCAAATGCTAGGGCATTGGTCTGGGCCTCAGTCAGATGCAAAGAGACGGTGTAATCCTCAGGAAAAGGATGGGTATGGTCTTCTGGAAGGGTAGAGGGGAAAGTTTTGGTTGGGAAAGAGGAGATAGTTGCTTGATTTTCAGCAATGGAGACGTTAGGGGAATAATAGGGTAGAGCAGGGTAATTAGAAGAAGGAATGGATGTATGCTGTCTGGAGATTTTTTTCAGTTTGAGAAGTTTTGAAAAAGATGGGATGGCAGCAGAGGAGTCTCTTCCCATCCCATGATCAATACAGTTTTCAAAATCCCAGTAAAGGTCTGAGGATGGGTTGATTCCTGCCTGAAGGACAAAACCAGCAATTGCATCACCGCTTAATTTGCCCCCCACCATTTCAAATTCATCAATAAGGTTGCGGATGCAATTTAGATTTCCTGTGGCCATTTCCAGGTCAACCACAAAGCTGAAGAGCTTATGGTAAAGAAACATTTTCAAAGACCTGTTTCCGGGGTGGAAATGCTCTTGGATGGTCTTTTAAATTGCCTGGTTGGTTGGGCACTTCTGCAGCATGCATTTCAGGGTCTGGGAGACGGATTCCTGGAGAATTGGAAAGATGACACATTCCCAATAATTTTCATAGGACCTAGTTTGTAGGTAATTTCTTTTGTTCACCACCAGTTACATATGTTCCTTAGTATCATTGACCCATGTTGACCAATTCAAACCGTCAACCTTGAGGTGTTCATTGTCTTTGATAGAGGCAATGATGGAGTTAGAGGGAGAAGCAGAATTCCTTGCGTCCATGTTGTCCGGTTGCAGAGATGACTCTGCAGAAGGCCTAGTTGGAGCTGGGTAGTTGAGGATGGATGTGGCTTGTCTGATTCTATTGTTGAGTGCACAAGTCTTCTTGTTGATAAGGCCTTCTCAATCCGCCATCTCTGCCACAATGGTTGCTTGCAAAGAAAGGTTGTCCTCTGTCCATTTTGCATCTTTGCCCACTAATAACCAACATTTATCCTTTTCAGCAAGGAGGTTGGTGGTTGCAGTCACGGCAGTTGGGGCAAGGTATGATGACAAGATTTTACAAGCGCAATGTTTTTCTTTTGAGGAGGAGGGGTAGATGGGGTTTTCCTGAGGTGCAGACATGTATTGGTGAAAGGGGATATGAAAGAAAGGGAAAAAAAGAGAAGACAAGGGAAAAATGGAGGAGGGAAGAGGCATGGGCACCACCCTCAAACACACACACTTGCAGTAGCAAGAGAAAAATCCAACTGCCTATGGCTCTGTTGTTACAGAGTCTAGTGATGTAAGGAGCAACTCTCAATCACAGGAAGAGGGATGGTTCAAGTGATACTGGCAAGATGAGATTGGAGGGGACACCCAATCTGGGAAGGGAGAGAAGGGTATGAGAGAATGAAAGATGTAGGAAGTATATCTAGGCCTTATTCAGGACCCAGATTGACATGCTGAAGAAGCAATTTTGGAGAAACAGAGTTATACAGATGGTATGTCAAGCTGGTTAACATGGGGTTTTTTCAGGATTTGAGTCAAGGATGAGTTGAGAATGTGGGAAGGGCTCATAACCTGTTGAGGTGAGGGGTCAAAGTTGTTAAGAATATCAAATATGGATTTAGAAGTATATCTTATTTGACCTATTCAAATTCTCACATTTCCGAATTATCAAATTAGATGCATTATTATATGGATTCAAATGACTTCAAAAACCAAAATATGTATTTATAAAACATATATATATATATATATATTTACCATTTGAACTTGCAATACTATTCCCTTGGGGGAAATTTATACTTTTCTAACAGGTTATGAGCCAGTAAATTATACATCTTGAACCTTGGCCTTCTCCTCAAAGAAAGATTTTATACACTATCTCTGTTTTATTCCCTCCTGTTTTAGAACTTTTAAAATCCATCTTGTTTTCCCCAAGACCATATATGGTCAGGCCTGAAAAACAGCTGGCCATACCACACTTCTCTTTCCAGTGTTGCAGCTGGCATTGTTCCAGTTCTCAACCATTGTGGCAATCTTCCACATTGTTGTCATTAATGTTGCTATCTTGTGATTCATCTCCTTCTTTTCAAAGTCTGAATAATTTAAAGGTAGAGGCCTCAATCAAATCCTTCTCCCCCGCATCATCTTCCTGGCCCCATCTTTCCTCCTTCCTGAGTGAGGATGGACGCTCTGGGGAGGGACATACCAATAAACCCATGGGCAAAAATCCTCTGGTGTCCCTGGATGTAGGCCTTGTTTGGGCTGGACTTGCTAAGTTTCTGCTGGCCTCACCAGATAGCTTGTCAAGGGTACAAGATTGTTTTCAGTAGATTCAAATGTCAAAGGAAATTGTCCCATCACTTCTGGTGGACAGGATCAGCTATCCTGCGTGGGTCTCTGCCCTCCAACAAGTGGTGTTGCAAACTACCATGGTTCACAATTACTTTTCAATGAACCAAGGAGAGTTTGAAACTTCCACAGCAACTGCAGTTTTTTGATTGATTGAATAATCTATTGACCCTCTTCTCCAAACGTCCATCATGAACATGTTGGAACACAATCTTACACAACCGGCTCTATTGTGTCTCTTCATATCTCCAAATGGTCTTTGATTGTATTGGCTGCTGTTGACAGCTAAGCACTAGTGGCTTGTCATTGGATGATTGAAAACAATCTTTCCAAACTTGAAGGCTGGATTGGGACCTTTTAGGGTTGACAACTTGACCGCACTTGCTTTTCACTCTGCATTGGGAAACCTTGGGGACTCAGTTGTGGATTCATTGGATGCTATAATTGTGATTAAGCCAGATGTCACCATGACAGATATTGAAATGCTGAAAGTGGTGTTGCGTTTTCATCAGTCAAATGTTTCAAAAAAGGTGCCAAACACCATGGCTGTCTCTGTGTCTCCTTGAAAGTGCTGGCAGTCATTTCCTTTGCAGAGGGGCCATTGGCGCAAATCTGGGGGTGGTACCCTTTCTGAAACCACTCAACCCAGGTCACATTCACCTGAGGCATGGGCCAAGAAGTGGCTCACAGAAGAACTCCCTTGAAACATGTGCTTGGATTGGGGTCACTGGGCCTTGGACTTCCCAAGAGTTAAGGCAAACCTGCCCCCTTTGGAAAACCTGCAACTTGCCAATCCCGCTTGGACACCAAGGAAATCTGCTACTCTTTTGTGCTGGCTTGTATCCTCAAAGGCAGAATTAGCAGCCGTCTCCATGGTACCAGAATCCGTTGGCAAGGCCTTATTTGATAGCTGGGAGAAACATCATGCAATGTCTGACCCCTCCTTCTTTGTCAGCATACAGCCAGTTGAATTTTTCATTTCTGTGGCTTCCAAAGATCAATTCAAGGCCAATGGAATAGGCAACATAATTCTACCCACTCCTTGCAGTAACCTGAAATTTTCCAATGTCCTGTATTTGATGCGTATTTCTGGCCTTGTCATATCTCTAGGGTCTTTTGAGGACTGATGGAAATTTTTCTTTCTCAAATTGTGTTTTTTTCTTCACCAATTCAACAAACATTTCCAATCTGTACACCGTAACTGCCACTGGTTCTTACCATTTTCTGTGCATCAAATTAATGTACCCAAGTTGTTGGCTTCTTTGTATTTGCTTGAGTCAAAGCTCTGGAATCATTTCCTGGGTCATATTGGAATCAAAAGCTTGAATAAAACCATTGCACTGAAGAGTGTGAAAGGCTTCCCTATGGAGAGACTTCCTCAAGTCAAGTCCCCTGCCCCTCATGCTCCCTATCCAAAAGCCCCCATTTTCTGGTGATCTCTGATTCAAGGGATATCACCCATGCTCCCAGAGATGTGGTGGCTGTAGACCTTGTTGGGCCCTTTTAGTTCAGGCATTGATGGTAGCTTTTTTGGCTTTTTTTTGTTTGATGTCTTCACCCGGTCCACCCATGCAGTTGGAATCCCAAGCAAGGGGGTTGCGGCTGAAAGACTGAGCAATTAGATCCTGTCTTTTGAAAGAACTACAGGATAAACCGTAAAGGCAATCAGGTTGGACAATGGTGGCAAGTTCAAATCAAAACGGTTCAACCAGTTCCTCCTACAGAAGGGCATACAACACAAGTTATCTGTGCCCTATGAGCACCATCAGAACGGTAGTGTTGAACATACAAATAGAACTCCCTTGGAAATGGCGCCCACCTTCCTTGTACATTCAAAACTGACAGTGACCCTATGACACCTGGCTTTTAACCATTCTGCCTATGTGTTTATTCAATCGGTCCATGCTGATGATGAGTCAACACCCTACAAGCTTCTGTATGGAAAACTACTGGATGGAAGCATGATCCACGTGTTTGGCTGTTGGGCATACTTATGGGACCTGCTCCACAACAAGCAATTTGTGGTGCGGTCCCATGCGCTTGTGCATGTTGGGATCCTAGATGACTCTCATGGTTGGTTGTTGTGGGATCCACAATCTGGGAAGATGGTGCGGGGCGCGTTGGTTATCTTTGATGAGGATGAATTACCCTCAAATTTCACTACCTCTGTGTTGATTAATGCCCTTTTGGATTCCATTCAGGTTCAAAGGCTTGGCAATTTCTTGTTAATGCAGGATTTTGAAGTTCAGGATGCCATCATTCCATCCATCTCTGAAATGGCTCATCAATTCTTGGATGACCCCACCAGCTACTCCAATCCAAAGCCCCGGGAAGACTGGCCAGACTGGGATTGTGCAAACAAGGCCAAGCTGTAGATGATGGATGACCTAGATGTCTGGGACATTGTGCTGCGCAAGCCCCATATGCAAATTCTGGGTTGTAGATATGTCTAAGCTCTGAAGAGGAATCAAGCCGGTGATGTTGTTTGAAACAAATCAAGAATTGTGGTGCAGGGTTTCAAACAACTGTATGGAGTGAATTTTGAGGCAAGTTTTGCTCCCACTCCCACTCTTTCCAGTCTGAGATCTTTCCTAATGCTGGCATCCCAATTTTCCTGAAATGTTGTGTCCTTTGATGTTAAGAGTGCTTTCTTGAACTCCCCCATTGACCACACCGTCTAGATGCAGCCACCCCAAGGTTTAATTGTGCCAGAGGATCAAGTAGTCAAGCTTAAGAAGGCCCTGTATGGAACCAAGCAGGCAGGGAAATGTTGGTGGCTGTACCTTAAAGGCAATCTTGCTCACATTGGTTTCATGCCCAACCTGGAGGACCAATCTACTTATACCTACTCTGGAAGGGAGGGACATGCATTCCCATGGATCCATGTTGACAACAGCATTTTCACTGCCAGCTCAGAGTCCCTTCTACTTTCTCTGCAAGGCAAGCTTTCTGATCTCCTGGAATTGAAGTGGGATGCAGAACTGTTGAGCATTGTGGGAACACATGTACGTCCTGTGCCAGGGGTTTTTTGTATGAACCAACTGGCACTGACTAGGAAGATACTCAACCTGGAGCCCTCCAACATCAAGGCGCGCAAACCATTGGTTTTGGGTGATCTGCTTTCTAACCCAAGCACAGCATTGGATATTCCATACATATCTTGGATTGGGTTGCTGCTTTATCTTGCACCAGGCACCCACGCCAACATCTTTTTTACAGTCAATTTTCTGGCTGGTTTCTCCATGAACCCAGACCTGGGTCACTGGGAGGCTTTGAGGCATCTCATCCCATACCTGCAGTTTACCAAGGGTTTTCTCATTTCCTATGATTGGGGACTCCCAACCAGGAAGGGATGGCCTCAGGAATTTTGCTGATGCAAACTGGGGAGGTGAGGGAGCCCAATCTGTACATGGCTTTATCACCATGGCTTGGGGCTGCCAAACCTGTCTTGGGCATCCAAGCACCAGACCTGTGTGGCCAAGTCTATGTGACAGACTGAATATATGACACTCTCCTTTGCCTCTAAAGATCCCATGTGGCCGTCCTCCCTCCTATCACCACTCCCCACCATTCCAATGCCTGTTTTGCTATCCAACAATTGATTAGTGATTCACATCAGTAGCAATCGTTCCACCCAGAAAAATGACCAAGATCTTGAACAAGAGTTTCATGCCATCAACAATTTTTTTTTTTTTTTTGCAACAAGGTGCAGGTGGAGTGGATAGGCACCCATGACCAGCTGGGCAATATCTTCATCAAGGCCCTAGGCTTGAGGAAGCTTGGAAACTTTCTGGTGGTGATTGGTCTTACTAATGGCACCACCATGGAAAGTACCAAGGGGGTAGTATGCAGTGGCACCAAGACACATGCACCCCCTGCAATTGTCTGTCCTACCTCTTGTCCACCTCATTTTTCCAACGGATGATACCTTCTTACAGATACTGATGCCAGACTGTTTCTTTTTGCACTTTTTAGTTTAGTTTTGTTTTGTTTTTTGCTTGTTCTTCATGTTCCGAGTTTCTTTTGAATATTTTATTTTTCTCCGCTACATGGTTGTTTTGAGGGGGGGGGGGGGGAGAACGTTAAGAATATGAAGTATGGATTTAGAATGATATCTTACTAGAGTATTGCCCCCCAATTTGGGGACAGATTGGTATTTGAATTTTTTGAATGATTATAATCAAGTTGTAAATCTGGGGAATGGAATAAAAAAAAATTTCACTAGTGTATTTATTCAATGTGATATTTTTTCTAAGTAATTTTAATGAAATTGGAAATCTAGGGAATGGATTCAGAACATTGGCTGTAGTGTATTTCACCCCTCCCCCCCCCCAATTTGGGAAATGGATTGAATAAAAACATTGATATGGAAAAAAAGGGATGTTCTTTAAATGTGGTAAATCTGGGGAATGGATTAAAAAAATCATGAAAGGAATAATTTCTCAAGTATTTCAACATATAACCAATTAAAACAAATCATTTATCATTGAAATCTCAGTATTTAATTTCAGTGATGGATGGCATTGAAAACCTCATGATAAAAAAAAAATGTTGTCAGTTTCAAATGAAATCTTGTTCTCAGGTTACAACCACTTCCCTTGTAAAATTTCTGGATCTACACCTTGAAAATTCAAACTATGACTACCCATGGGTGGACACTGGATCTTGAATATAAATACCAAAGTTTGAAGTTGTATAAACTTGTGATTTGTTAGTTTTCAATGAGAATTCCAAATTGAATGGGAACTTTTTTAAAATCATCTTGAGAGGCAGAAAGCTTTCCTCTGGCTCAGAAATGAAGGTTAGACATGGAATATCCATAACTCTTCCTGAGGAATTGAGCATGCGTATGAGTCATAGGTGTTTCATCACAGATTTTCAAAGGAGATCTTTTGAGATATTAATCCTTTTTTGAATGCTTGGTATATTATTGAATTGATGTTAATATCTCATTTTTGAGAAGTCTTGGATCTTTAATCCCAGAGTGAATCAAATCTTCCACTGTGAAATCAAAGTAAGAATTTCATACTAAAAGTGGGTTTGCTGGCTGACAGAGTGCCAATAGCATTCTGAACAACTTCCTTAGTCCAAAAGGGTGGATATCCTCATTGCCTTATTGCATTTTTTTTTTTTTTTTTCAAAAAAGGAAATGATCATTAACCTCAAGTAAGCCCATGGCCAAATCTGCCTCTTTGAAAGTTGGATATGAAATTCTATTGACTTGATTCAGGTTATCAGATGGAGTAGTACCAACAGAGTTTTTGAACCACAAAACTGAGAGACCACCTCTCTAAATCTGAAGGATGAATCATCTAAGTTCAACCAATCAAACAATCACCTTGAAAGTGCCTGTAATCTATTCTGAGTGAATGAAATGTGAAGTATTTTGGAAAGTCAGAAGGTTTGATTCTCCTTGGGAAAACCATTGATTGGAATTAATTTGAACTATTAGGTGACCATAGTTTTTAATTGAGTTAAACTTTGAAGAACTTCATCCAGGGCTTCATCTGGCTCAAAAAAACCTGTTGATGGTTAGGTAGATGAATATCAAACCTATACCTGCACATATCCTAAGATCCATGTTGGGCTTTGGTACTTTTCTAAAAGATTAAGATTGTAAGGAAATATGCAGGAATGATGAATGAGGAAGTTTGTATGATTCCTCCTGAGTGAAACGATAGTTTGATTCTAGTGAATTTTCTCAGTCATTGGGATGACTACTTTAACCACCGATTGTAAACAAACTTGTAGCAAATGTGGAACCAGAAATTAAGGTGAGGAGGACGTTGATCTATCTAATGAAATTTGAAAGTGAAGTGACTGAAGTGTGTTAATCGATGTTCGTAGATCACTCAGATCGAATTCTATACCAAGAGGTTATTGAAAAGTATTAAAAAACCTAGCGGACCCAGACCAAGAAGAAGAGGAGGACTGAACTGGATGGTTTGAAAGAGGTGCAGGTGGATAGACCACGGACGAGCTGATCAAGAGATGAATCGTACTAAGCCCGACTGGGGGGGGGGGGGGCGTGGATGGCGGAGGCGGAGGCGGAGGCGGAGGCGGAGGCGGAGGCGGAGGCGGAGGCGGAGGATCGATCGATTGCTGTCTCGAATCCAATGCATTCGAACTTCCACTCTGGCTCTGCTCGACTCACTCTAACTCATCAACTTCATCCCACTCCACATTCCACATTCCACATTCCACATTCCACATTCCACACTCCACATTCCACACTCGGATTCGATCGCCAGGATGCCCTCAGCACCTTGGAAACCCTACCGGAGTACGTTCCTCGGTGAGATCTCCGCCCTCAGTTTGGATCCCTACTCCGACTTACTCTGGACCGCCAACCCTTCCGGAACGATCCTCTCTCACTTCTTACCCACTACCACCCTCCCTAACGATCTCGATCGTCCCATCCCTCGCTACACTTCCTTCAAGTCTCACTCCTATCGATCCCATTCCTCCCAACTCCTCCTCCTCGAACGTGGCGTCCTCAGTCTCGCCGATAGATCCCTCAAATTCACCACCCGCTCCGGTCTCTCCCACTGGTTCCTATCGTCAGTACCCCCATCACACTCAACTATCTAACTCATCCTGCCCACTCATCTTCCATCCATCCATCAAAACTTGCCTCCCTACTAGCTCTCAATTCCATGATGCTCGCTCGATGACCTTCACGACCCCTAAGTCCCTCGAACTCCTCGTCGCTGGCGCTCAACCCGAACTCGTTCTCATCAACCCCTCCCATGGGTCCATCATCCGCAGGATCGATCTACGCCATCGTTCATCATCATCCGACCTAGACCCTAACTCATTCTCTCCGATCACTCATTTAAAACGTTCTCAATCCTTAATCTCCTGTGGCTCTCGCTCCGGTACCGTCTCCCTACGCGATCCATCGACCCTCAGGGTCGAACACTCGATGATGGCTCATTACGCTGGCTTGGAACAGTTGGAGACCGAAGGTAACTATCTCGTCACCTGCGGATACTCACTCAAGTTCGTCGAACCTCGCTCGATCTTGATCATAAAATGCCAATCCATCCATCTCTCACCCCCTTCAGAGCCACAAACTAACCCTCAACCTTACCAGGCAGGGGCATCCAGTCCGTGATCCACTCGTCAAAGTCTTTGACCTTAGGGCCCTCAGACCCCTACCCCCAATCACCTTCTCCTCCAGCCCGGCCCAAGTTCGATTTCATCCTCGAATGTCCTCCACCCTCTTCATCACCTCTTCCACCGGTCAACTCCAAACCGTCGATCTCGCCCATCCTCTACCCAGCTCTTCGTTCTATCAACTCGACGTCGGAACTTTCATCACCGATATCTGCATCTCGAGCTCGGGCGATGGGATCGCTTATGTCGAAGCCGATGGGATCCTACATCTCTGGACTACCGCTGGTCCGATCGACTTGAGTATGGCCGAGGATGACGTCCGAAGCGATGTCAAGCCCATCAAGTGGAGCCGTGGCAACTTACCCATCAGTTTACCCGATCCAATCCAAGCCCCACCACCTATCCGATGGAACGACGATACACCCCTCAACTCGGTCGGGATGCCTTACTACTCAACCGAACTCTTCTCCGTCTTACCCTACGAAACTTACCTCACCGCTTACTCACCCCTCTATCAACATAAGACTCTCACCGAGGACCTCAGCCTAGCCACCCATCCCCGATCATCTCATCATCAATCCTGCAATCCTCTCAACGAAACCTTCGACGCTCCCAAGTTCGATAGTAAGGTTCAGTACCTACCCAACCCAAAGAAGACCAAACGTTATCAAGCCAGCCTACCCAGCCAACCCATCCTCTCCTTAACGGCTAGGGCGGCCATCGCTCGAGTCGGATCCCCATCTCTCAACCCCAACCCATTCGGTCAGAATCCCAAGAGAAAGTTGACGATCCCGCTCTTCAGGAGTGAGAAGGAGAAGGAGAGGGCTAAATCCTTACATTGCGGTCTCAAGATATCCCAGGATACGGTAATCCCTAACGATGAACTAGTCGATAAGGATGATGAGATCTCCTTCGAGATGAGTCTTGGTGATTCCGAAGAGATGCCCAGTTGGTACCGGCAGGTGGAGATCAAGTATAGCAAATTCGGGATCGAGGACTTTGATTTCGGGTTTGTCGATCAGCCCCGTCTATGAGCCTCACCCACCTTTTTGGGCGACTGATCAAAGTTTGTATCAAAACTCAAATCACAGGTTCTACAACAGCACTCAATACAGTGGACTCGAGACTCACATCGTGAACTCGTACACGAACTCACTACTCCAAATCTTGTACCATACTCTACCAGTTCGTCAACTCGCCCAATCTCACATAGCCTTACCCTGTACGACGCCCAATTGTATGTTGTGTGAATTGGGATTCTTGTTCAAGATGTTGGATGATGCACAAGGGGTCAACTGTCAAGCTAGTAACTTCTCCAGGTCATTCTCGATCAATCAACGTGCCATCGCCTTGGAATTGATGGATCATCAACATCAAGAGTTCTGCCTACATCAAACCCAAATCGTGCCAAGGTTAAACCATCATGATCAATCGACTTATTCTCAAAAGATTCCAATCTCAAGTAAATCTTACTCGAGTCTCATTCAACTCTGTCATCACTTTTTATTAGATCAGATCTCGGAAGATTCGAGTCAAGCCTCGACTGATCATCATCATCCCCATCAATACGATAGTCTAAGGTCTCACCCGATCAACACTCAAGTCAAGACCACTAAGAGCTCTACGTCCGTCGCTACGATCTCCAATCATCTCCTTCCCTCACCGATCACCGACATCTACACGACCAGATGGAGGACCAATCAAACCTGTCCATCGTGCCATCATCAAACCTCGCGTACGACGTTCACCAAAGTGATCGAGATGACGTATCCCAGGAAGGCACTCTCTAACGAACCTAAACCGAGTACCGATTTCTGTTCTATCCTCAAGAACTCTATGATTCGCGAGACGACCGCTAAATCTTTATGTTCTCATTGTCATCAATACACCCATCAGAGGTGGAGGAGGCAACCCGACGATCAAGGCTTAGGAAACCTCTCACTCCCGAGCGTCTTGGCCCTCAACGCCGGGGTCACCAACTCTGAACAGTTCGAGATCTGGTTGGATCAACGTGCCAAGGCGACCAACGGGAATGCTCATCATTCCACCGTTCCATCGACCTCATCGATGACGACGACGACCAGTCATAGTGGCCCTACGATCTCAACGATCAAGCCGATGACCACTACCGCCGAGGATGACCACCCGGCAAGCTCTCAGCACTTTCTACAACCCGAGATTGGGATCTCGATCGAAGGAGGTAGTAGTAAGGAGGAGGTCGATGACTCGGTGATGACGAATCATCCCCAGATCCTGATCGGCGATAACCATCCGATCAAGATTCCCGAGCGTTCGGTTCGTTACGAATTGAGAGGATTGATCGTTCAGATTCAATCCGACGACGAGACTCCTCACCTCGTCTCTCTCATTAAAGTTCATCATCCTCATCATCAAGCCGTCGAGTCCCGCTCGAATGATCATGATCGTGGCACGACGATGTCGACTGACGAGGGTGGTTCCTGGTACTTGTTCAACGATTTCTTGGTTCGGAGAGTTTCGCAAGAAGAAGCCTTGAGCTTTCCCGCTTCTTGGAAGGTTCGGACTTGATAAGCATATTTGATTATAACCCCCCCCCAAAAAAAAAAAAAAAACACTTACCCGACCTCGTCTGAATCTTATGATATTCTTGGTCGGAGGTAGACTTGCTTCTTGTTAAGAGGCCATCAACTGACCTTTTCATCTGCCTCCAACCCCTCTGAGCCCCGCTTGATTTTATCGAAAACCATCCATTAGGTTCCTTGCATACTTTATTACGTTCGGAAGGATTATCAACAGGTTCTAGACTTGAGTAAATTACCTTCGAACACGATGGATAAAACGATTCTCTTGAAGGATATCAACCTATCTAAGTTAGTATAAACGTCTTGCGGTCGGGATCATTAATGATGATCTCTTGTGGCTCATTCTATTTATCGAATTCTTGGCCCTCTCAGGTGCCGCGATCCTAATAAAATTCGTCACGAAGTTCTAACTGAAGATGAACTGCCTAAAAAAGGCGATCTGGTCGCGATCGATGCCGAATTTGTCTCTCTACAACAGGTTCGTTTGTCCATGATGGCGATCATTCCAATCGGTTCACATTTCTGACTTGCTTACTTGTCAAACCAAAAAAAAAAAAAAAAAAAAAAACGATTACAGGAAGAGGTTGATTATAAATCTGATGGGACTCGGTTGGTCCGAAGACCAAGTCAGATGACCCTTGCTAGAGTGTCGGTTCTTCGAGGCGAAGGCAGTAAAACCGGCGTTCCATTTATCGATGATCATATTCAAACCTTCGAACCGATTACTGATTACCTGACTGAATACTCGGGAATTCGGCGTGAGCCTCATGTTTTCTAAGCGATAATCCTACCGCTATCGGCCTCGTCTTCCCTACCGAACAAGACCAATCTTGCAATTATTGCAGCACCGTTTATCTACCGACTGATTCTCTTCATCATCCCTTCCTTCCCCTCTACCGTTTACCAATCGTCTCGCAGCTGGTGATTTAAATCACAACACTTCACTCCACACGCTTGTCCCTCTCAAGGAAGCTTATAAGAAACTGAGGCTTTTAGTCGACTTGGGCTGTATCTTTATCGGACATGGACTCTCCAAAGATTTCCGAATCATCAGTCAGTCGATCGAATCACTTTGGCTATACTTCTCTACAGGTGGATATGTCCATGGAATCGCACATTGATTTTTTTTCTCTCTCTTCTTCTTCTTCTCGTTAGATATTCATGTCCCACCTTCCCAGATTATCGATACCGTTGACCTGTACTATATTCCTTCGAGACAAAGAAAGTTGTCCTTGAGGCTTCTGTCGTACTTGATTTTGAAGCATGATATTCAAAATGCTGGAACGCATGATTCGATAGAGGATGCACGGACAGCCTTGCAGTTGTATGATATCTATCGGCAATTGAATAATGAAGGCGTTTGGAAAGACGAACTCGAAAATGTCTATAGAAAAGGGAAAGAGATGGTTTGTCCTCTTGAATGTCCTTTTGGCACGTCTCTTAATCTCATCTGATCTTGGACTCCATCAATCCTCTCAAGGGTTGGAAAGTACCCGCCGATAAACCTCGGTCGCCCCTCCCGGTACCTGCTCCTCCTCCTGTCCCTTTAGTACCGCCACCCAGTCAGGATCAACCTTTCAAACCTTCTCTGCTCCAATCGTCTTCGTTGAACCCTACCCCAATTCCGTCCCGGAGATTTACCCCATCGAGCCTATCCGCCACCTCTGCCACTTATTTTCCCTCGAGCACTTCGGTCAGTTTGAACCCGGCTCACTCCCGTCCCCTTCACCAGCCTGTTAGGCAACCTCCCAAGCCAGTGTCGACTGGCGCAGCTTCGGTTCCATCCACCTTGGACGCCACTGCCCCATTCTATCGTCCCGTCCCACAAATCTCCCAGCCGCAGGCGTCACCTCCTCCTCCTTCAAATTTGGGCCATCATGCTCCATTAGGGGTGATCAACCCAACTCATTCTGGTCTATACAATCATAACTCGAGAGCTCCCACGACCCTCGTGTTTCAAAGATTTACTACGGCCCCACCACCAGTCTTTGAACCGAAAAAGAAAGTCGTTGGGTTCAACCCAATGGCGCCCAGTTTTGTGCATTCATCCTCCGTCAATCGACCCATCATGAACTCTAACTCGGCTACTCCTTCACCCGGCTATCTCAATCATCCTCACGAAGAAATCAAAAACCATGGTGGCATGAACAATCCCAGTAGTCACCCTCATCCCAACCTTCCAGCGTACAATGGTCATCTTGGTTCGACCCGCGAGATTACATCGACCGTCGAAGCCTATCCAAACCACCCTCATCCTCATCCTCACCTTCCTCCTCAACATCTCAGTAGCCAGCATCAAACTCGTCCCAGTCTCAATGGCAGCGAACTCCACAGTTTTCAGCTCCACCACCCTCATCCTCATGCTCATCCGACTCCACCACCACCACCACCACCGCTACCACCAGCATCCTTACCTCCCTCGACGAGTTCGAACGCCCTAGTGAATCCATCGGTCTTTCATCCTCATCATCCCCATCTTCACCACCATCACCACCACCATCATCATCATCATCATCCGGGTGGTGTGAGTCATCATCATTTAAATCGTCGCTCCGCTACTCACTATCCGGTCGCTAACGATTATCATCATCACCATCATCACCCTAACGCTCCTACCACTACTACTACCACCCATCTTGCCCCGATCCATCTTCACTCCTACCATCACCCTTCTGCTCATGACCGTTTCTCAAGTAACCCCTCTCCATCTCCCTCCTCCTCCTCCTCATCTTCGAACCATCCTCCCCTTGCTCCTGCTCGTACCGATTACGATTACGTCGGAGCATGATGAGGTGATGGTCTCCATGAGATGGGCACTGGGCCCACCGTTTTGTTTACCCTGCCTCCTCCCTCCCACCACACTCACTCTTCTTGATAATTTAACTGTAACCAGGTTGTTTGGGCCGGGGGGACGGTAGAATTTGTATGATCCCCTCGAGTCTCTCTCGTCAGTCGTCTCTCTCTCTCTCTCTCTCTCTCTCTCTCTCTTTCGTTGACTGTCACTCTACTTGGATATCATGTGATCATGATGATCTGGAAGAGCCGGATCACTCTCATCTTTGTCTGCTCTCTTTCTTTCTTCTTAAGAGTATCGTCACGCGTTCTCCAAGTCGTAGCCTTCTCGGTTCAGGCGATGACTCTGGACTCGGTCGATCGTGTCTCCCCCCCCTTCTCCTTCTTTCTTTTTTGTTGTTCTTCTGTTTGGTGTTGAGTAGAAGTTTTTTTTTTTTCGTTTAGTTGAAAGTGTCTTATTTTTGTTTGTCTTTGATTCTCCTTGACTCTTTTTTTTTCCGGTTTTGGTTTTGGCTTGAAGTAACGATTGTAAAGGTTCGAAGAATTGACATCAGAGCGTGAGGTAGTGATCCGGATCAGCCCACCCCACCCCTACCTTCCAAATCAAAAACATACACATTTGTGGATGGTGTGATGAATCATCTGTATCATTGGTGCTCGTGGAAGCT
This sequence comes from Puccinia polysora, assembly GCA_025617555.3. Taxonomy (NCBI): domain Eukaryota; kingdom Fungi; phylum Basidiomycota; class Pucciniomycetes; order Pucciniales; family Pucciniaceae; genus Puccinia; species Puccinia polysora. The sequence goes on along the minus strand of CM062632.1, from coordinate 36,923,699 downwards.
TTTTTTTTTAAAAAAAAAAAAAAAGCAGAAGAAGATCCAGAAGAGTGCCTTGTCCCACTCCAGCCAGTCCATCACCTCGACTCAGCCCACTCCCAACTGGACTCATTCGTGCTCGACGCCTAAGACAGCTCTTCTTGACTCAAGACTCACTCGAGAGGAGACCCGTTAAGAAACGTGAGCTCAGCCACGTTCTTTCTCTCTCTCTCTCTCTCTCTCTCTCTCTCTCTTTCTTTCTTTTTTTATACGTACGTACGTACGAGCTGGCTGGCTGGTTTGATCAAGAGCATGATCATCGTCGTCGTCGTCGTCGTCGTGTTTGCCCACTTGAAATTTCGGGCAGGCTTGCGATTGAGGGGTCCTGACTACTCTACCAAGCCAGTCTCCATCGGGCCTCTCGAGACTCAGAACCCCCCCTGCCCCTCCTTCGGTTTGATGACTCTCTCGACTTGGGTGGTCGTGGTGGTGATGATGATGACTGATCTCAGAGTCGTGGACCACGTCTTGGGGTCTGATGATCGATCGAAAGGTCTCTCTCTCTCTCCCCGAGAGAAGTGATCGAGGGAGTCTCGACAGATTCTAAGGACGCCTTAAACCAAGCGAGAGAAACGAAGAAAGGTCGCGGCTCGGCTCGGCCGACTCGAGTCTCTAGAACCGTCAAGCCAACTCGAGCTCGAGTGATCATGATCGAGGCTTGTTGACTGGCTACGTTTATCGTCACCGGTGGGATCGGCAGCAGGCCTACCGTAGATCGTCGTCGATCCGATCCGATCCGATCGCCTGCAGGTTCTTCCGGGTGGAAACCAAGCATCGTTCGGCCGAACCATCCAAACGGTTCTTGGGAGCTCCCGCGCTCCCGACGCTCTCCTACCCCTAGTTCGGACCTCCCTGAAGACTCTCTTCTTGAGATCGAATTCGATCGATTAATGATCATGCTTAGGGGGGGTGGGGTGGGGTGGGGTATCGTGAGAATTCGAATCACTCAACCTCCACCCGGTCCTGGTTCTCGTCCACTCACAACAATACCTAGGTACCTCATCCCATCCTTTCGATCTTCGCCCACCTCCTCTACCCCACCCTGTCCCCACAACCTGATCGACCATCCTTTGAGACCTCTCACCCATCGATCACTTCGTCCCTCTCACCCATCCATCACCCCCCCCCCAAAAAAAAAAAAAAAAAAAAAAAAACACCATCGGTCGGTCGAGGCCTCCAGCCATGATCATCATCAGGCTTGCCTTACTATTTTCTCCCATCATCATCATCATCATCATCATCATCATCATCATCATCATCATCATTTTTTTTTTTCGGGGTGGGGCCGGGGATGTGTGTGGCCTCCAACTCAACCCATTCCAAAGGCTCCCTCAGTCAGTATGAACGTGCGAAAAAAAAAAAAAAACTTTTTTTTTTTTTAAGATTCCGAGTCTGTTTGATTCGAGTCGAACAAAAAAAAAAAAAAAAAAAAAAAAATCCTTAGCCCCCCCCCCCTTCCCTTTAGCCTCCCCGGTTGAAGACTGATTCTAAAACCTTTAAGTTACTGAGATTGGATCCAAGTCGTCTCCCGATCCCATGAGATCCTTAAGCAGATTGGTAGGGTGAGATCGTACGCAAAGATAGATGCTAAGAGACGGGCTGGAAGACATAGTCGAGTTCCAGGATCTTTTTTGATGGGGTCACTCATACTTCTGTACCACTGTGTTTGCGTGTGCGTGTGCGTGTGCGTGTATATATGTGTGTGTGTGAAAGAAAGAAAAAAAAAAAAAAAAAAAAGAGGAAGGATTTAGGATTCAAAGAGATCAATTGGCCGAGGGTTTTTTGATCACCGACCAGATCTAGTTGGGCCCTTTTCTCATCACTTATGGGTCATCACAACAGCACAACACACGAACAGATTCCAAAAAAAATAAATAAATAAATAATAAGATAAGATAAAAATAAAGAGCCAGGAGATAGATGTATGGGAGAGAAACGAGCAAGGAGTTCTGAGCATCGATCACTCTGTGAATCCTCCGATTCGAATCTCTCAGACCGTGTCATCCTTGCACTGATTTGAGATCGACGAGGTGCTTCTCAGAGGTCTTCATTGGACGTTTGGGTTCTGAGGATTGGATGGCAACGAGACGAGAAGCGCTTTGAATCTTTTCAAACGAGACCAAAAGGCCATGTATGCCAGAGAGATGGGGGTGGGGTGGGGGGGTGGGTGGGAAAAAAAAAAAAAAAAAAAGAAGAGGAAGAGGAGCAAGTCAGAAACTGGTTCTGAAAACACTCGAGCGGTCTTCGGATCAAGCCATCTCGAGTTTCCAATCCTGGGTTATGGTTACGGTGAAATGAAATGAAAAAAAAAAAAACCGAGCAGACTCTTTGATCGGAGGGCGGGCTCGTTGGAATCGAAGGACTACTTGGGAGTGTATCATGTTCGAGTAAACCCAAAGTTCGTTTTAGAACTTCTCCGAGGACGGATACCGATACTTGGAATCGAGTCAGGGAAAGCTTTGGGATGGCAAGGACAGAGATGAAGGTAAGAAAAGAGTCACGGATCGCTAAAAAAAAAAAAAAAAAAAAAAACAAAAAAAAAAAAAAAAAAAAAAAATTATGATTGAAAAGATTCATCCAGGATAGAACCTCGCCAAGAGGAGTTAAAAAAAAACTCTCGAGTCTGATAGGTTAGGTCAAGAGTTCTTGCACCAGTCTTATGTACTAGCTGTATAGGAGTATGTATGGGATAATTTGAGAATGGATGAAAGTGGACAGGATTTGAAGATAGCCTTCATCCGTCATTCAGTTCAACACCCCCCCCCCCCCCTCCCTTATTCTCCCAACTTCATGCCCAAGGCCTCTACGCATTTGGTGTGTCGTACTGGTGATAAAGACTTTGTTAACAGGTTGGCTTGGTTAGAAGTTGTGGGCGTATACTGAACAAAAACCGTTTGAACTGAGATCTTTCTTGCAAATCCTGTTGAGGTTAAACCTGCTAACAAGATGTATCACCACAGTAAGGAGGCTGTGCAGTTAAACCTAGACCAGTAATACCAAACATCCCTGGAAGCCAAAAGCGTCTGTAGCAGCTAGTTGGTAAAGGCAGCACTCTAGTATGTGTCTCAGTCTATCTGACACTGCCTGCAAACTGCAGACGTTTTGGGTGAAACATCACCTGGATGATTCCCCCTTGCGTCTGTGAGCAGTTGTATGACACATGAGTGACAGCTGCATGCGCCCGGGTGGGGGAGAACGTCAGTCAACTCACACCTGGGTGTCAGCTATAACTCCTCCAAGTACCACCCAACTTGATCCTGGACTTGTCCTCCATCCCAAGAATACCTTTTCTAACTAAGAATCCTCAAGAACCAGCTCAAGATGTCACTTTGAAAATGTTCAAGTTGTATTCAGATTTCAACCAGACTTACCAATGGTGATATAAAAACTGGCCACCTGATTTCTGCTCAGAACATAGGGAAGCACATGATTGATCACATAGCCCACTCCTGGACCAAACCCTTAAGAGAATCAATTTCCCTTTCAGACTCTAGTGATCTCTGTTCATCACAAACAAGCACCACCAATGACAAAGAATCTATCAGCAGCACAGACAAAGACCCCAGACCAAATTCAAATAGAGCTAGTAATACCAGAATCTTTACGAGCTCACAAACTTTTTGTATTACTGACTGGTATTTTGATTTGATTTTAGACTTAATCTGTTCATTCATTTCCTGGCTTCAAGTTGAGGGAAAATTTAGCTTACAGAAATTTCAAACTTGTCAAAATTTCATGGTTCAGATGTTGGCTCCCACTCAAGAGTCTAATGGTCAAGCCCTCAACAGCCTGGTCCCCAAAGATACTCGTACGATTCTCAAAGGCCTGAATATCAAGTTACTACCCATCCAATGCTTCCCCAACTGTTCTTTCTCATTAAAATGGTCCTGACACACCATCAAACTTCACATACTGAAAGAGGTCAAAATCAACACCCTGAAACCGTGCACTTTTTCATTAAAAAAACCACCTTCTCTACTATATCACACAAAGGGAAAATATCAATTCCTCAACAATCTCTAGAGAAGTGTGTTGATATCAAGACTTCTGTATTCATCACTCAAAAGCTTATGGAATGGCTACCTTGGTTCTTGAACCTAACCAGCATCTAAGAGGCAATCACTGATTGGTGTATAGATCAAGAATCAAAAATTGGATTCCCCATTACCAATATCAAGCAAGGTGCTGGATGAAAACAACTCAAGTGGTACAACCCTTCAACCACCAACAAAAATCTTGGACTTGTATTTTCTTCATTTTTTTTGAATGGTTTTAAACCATGAGGCAACAAATTTGGGGTAAAATTTTTTTTTTTTTTTTTTTTTTTTTTTTTTTTGATTGGGATCATCATGATGACCTGTATCAGCTTGCCACCAATCATTCAAAACAAGCTGAAGTATACATCTATTGACAGAAGTATACATCTATTGACAGAAGTATACATCTATTGACAGAAGTATACATCTATTGACAGAAGTATACATCTATTGACAGAAGTATACATCTATTGACAGAAGTATACATCTATTGACAGAAGTATACATCTATTGACAGAAGTATACATCTATTGAAAGAATTAAACCTGAACCAAATGCACCCATGTCATCTTGGAACTTTGGGTTGAAATTAATTCAAGAAGCTGTAGGCCCCTGGATGGAGCAATTTGGCCAATATATATATATATATATATATATATATATATATATATATATATATATATATATATTTAAAGCCAAAATCCGACCAGCCAAATTCCAGATACTCACAGCTCCTTATTCAAGGTTGGGTCCCCAGAATCAGATACCAAGTTTAGAAAGGTAGCCATGGATAGAAATTTATATTTAGCTTTCATCAATATGATCAAAGCTAGTTCCAATCTTAATTTTTACTGCTTGGTAGTTCCTTAATTTCATTAAATCTGAAACTGAAATCAGTTGTGAGGCACTTGAATCCTTGGAAAACTTCTTGATACCTTCCAATGAATTAAACCAGGTAAAAAAAAAAAACTGAGCAACCAAGTCTGGATGAACAGGTGGTGGGGACCAAATCCGTTTTGAGTAGACCCCAAAGCAACCTCATGTGAACCTATAGCAATTTCTGAATGAGTAAAAACTGAATTAGTATGGATTATCATATCCTTGATCCTGTTGAGAAAAACTAAACTTGGTTTCTTTGAACTCTGGAGGAAAGTGGTTGGTGATCATTTGGTTAGGTTTTTTTTTCTTCTGTTTTGAAGCAGGTGTAGGTGTGGTCCACTAGCCTTCTTGTATTTCATAACAGGAGCTGGTTCCGATTGGGCTTGTCAAAACCTTTTCATGCCAAGTACTGGTGGCCACAATTCTGGCTTGTTTACTGGAAAGGGATGATTTTGATGGCAGGTTGGTCTTATTTGGTATTTTGAAAGAGTTGGCTAATTGAGTGGCCTTGGGATGGCTTGTTGATTTGGAGTTTGAATTACTCTTAGGGAGGGAGGATAATCCAGAGTGAGAAGGGTGCTTCAATCTTTCTTCTGATGGGGGTGAACCATTTTTTTTCTTCAAGTTCAGAGATCTTGGGATCAACTCTGTCAATTTTGTGATTGAATTCATTCAAGGTACTTTAAACTTCAGCAGATTTCTGGTCAAAAAAGGCCAGTAATCAATCCTTGGATTTTTGGTGAGGTCAATGGTTGATTGAGATGGGGCAGTGAAATCTGACATCTTCTGGTTGTTTGGTTAGGGACACTAGGATACTGAATTGGTAGGTAAAGAGCCAAAGTTGAGGTGAGGATGGTAAAAATTGTGAGGGCTCTCTTTATTGGTCAGCAGAGTGAGGATGGTTGTCACAAGAGTTGGGGGAGCATCTAGTGGGAAGCAGCTAGTGACTGGTCACTGATGTTCTCCCCCACCCGCCCGACATGCAGCTATCACTCATCTGTCATACAACTGCTCACAGGCGCGCAGGAGAATTGTCCGGGTGATGTTTCCCCCAAAAACGTCTTTTGTTTACACCCAGTGTGAGGTTGTGGGTTTGACTCCCACCAGACACATCTTCATTTTCAAAGTCTCAACAAATCCAGTGGTAGAATGTGTCAAAATGTTTGCTACTCCATTGATATGTTGGTTTTTTTTTTTTTTTTTTTTTTTTTTTTTTTTTTTTTTTTTTTTTTTGCAAGACTAAGGGTGGCTTGGTTGTCACAAGAAACCAAAAGTGGCTTGGCCAGTTGGTGATTCAAGGATGATGAGAAGATGGAAAACCACTTTGCATCTTGCATGCCTTCATGCAAGGCTTTCTACTTAGCTTTGGTGGTTGAGGATGAGACAGTTTGTGGCTTTGCAGAGCGCCAAGAGACTATTGCGGTCCCCATCTGCAGAACATAACCAGTGTAAAACCTCCTGGTATCAGGGCAATGGGCAAAGTCAGCCTTGGTGTAGATTGATATCCCATCATGAGACCGCTGGAAGGTCAAGCCATACAAGAGTGTCCCACGGATATACCTCAAACAGTCAAGATAAGCCCTCCAATGAGACATCCCAGGGTGCTCCAAGTGTTGAGATATTTGAAAAATGTCAGAGGAAATTTCTGGACGGGTAGGGATCAATGGATGATTCAGAAGCACAATTGCGCTCCAGTAGTTGATGCCCAGACTTGCAAACTGTGCTTTGTCAGCTTCAGTGGCTCTTACCAATCTTGTGTTGGGTACCATAAGCTTTGAAATCATCTTGGAATTTCCCATCCCAAAAAGGCTGAAAAACCTTTTGAGGCATACGTGTCCTGATTGATTTACAGACCATGGGTGGTGTGCATGATTTGCATGGATAGAAGGTGGTTCACATGGCCAAGATCCTCCATCAAGAAGTGCCTCTTGATGATTCTTTTGAACCTATCCACCTGCTTGCTAGCTATCACCATGTCATCAATCTACACATGGACCCAACATTCCCAACCGGGTACCTGCAAGATGAACAAGCAGGGATTGGCGGGAGATTTAGAAAAGGAAATGGAAGAGAAGAAGGCCTTTAAGGCTGCCTACCAGGCATGCAGGTGGGGGAAGGGGGCCTTGTTTTATTCCTTAGATGGAATTTTTGAGATGCAACCAGTACCCGGGAGGAACTGACATCCCCAATGGTGGCCGCAAATAGATCTCCTCCTCAAGACAGCCATTAAGAAAAGCGCTCTTGACATCCATCTGCTGGAGTTCAAAACCCTCTTGCACAGCCAGCTGCATGACCTTCCTGAGATCAGACAAACAACCAGTTGGGGCATAAGTCTTGTTGTAGTCAAGACCTTCTTCCTGATAATTGCCAGCCGCACACAACCTTGCCTTGAACTTTGACAGATTTCCATCCTGGTCAATTTTTTTTTTTGCAAAACACCCATACCATTGATAGAAGATTGACCCCATGAGGAGAATTCACAATTTCCCAGACTTCAAGGGTCTCAATTGCCTCTAGTTTAACCTTGATTGATCTAAGCCAATTCTCCCAATCCTTTGACTTCCAAGCCTGAGCGTAGGTTTGAGTGACCTCTGTGTTTTCTTCAAAGAATTTCACTCCAGCTATAAAAGCAATTGAAGGGGAGGACAGGTCATAGCAATCTGCAAGGGATACATGTGCACGTTGTCTAGGCCCCCCCCCCGAAGAATGTTTTGTTCACCAATAGATAGATCTATTTTCTTCTTTGTGGGTATGTTGATAGATTCAAGGACAAGCTCCAATCCTGGTTTTGATGGTTTTCAGGGATGAATATCATCTTGCCTAGGCGTGGGAGAAGGGGAAGCCCCTTGAGAGGAGGTTGCAGTTGGATACTGGCACATGGCTTCATGATTTCCATGCTCCAGAGACTTGGGATGTTGGAGCTCTTCACCAATTGGCTGTGGGTAATTACAGACTGCTGTAATTTCTTCTGGATAGTCCACTATGAGGTCCATCAACAAACTGGAGCTTGTAGAGGTAGGTTTTCTGGGAAACAGCCTGTCATCAAATGTAACATCATCACTGTAGGTGATCATGCCCTTGTTTTTGATTAGCTTCAAGTTGTGAATACCAATTTGGAAGCCAAGTAAGATTCCTTTTTTAGCCATATTTTCAAATTTGGATCTTTGTGATGAGACTTTAGGGTGTGGATGTAAGCCCAACAATCAAAAGGATGCAAGAGTGTGAGAGTCTAGGGTTTTCCAAACCATAGCTCGTACCCAGAATTTCAGTCTTTCTCTCTGGTGGATGTGATGTTTTTGTAGATCATGGCTGTTAAGACACCCTGATTCAATAGTTTGAGTGGTAGGGATGCAGTTTTCAACAAAGCTCTGGCTTTCTTGGTTAAACTACAGTTACCCCTTTCTGCCACCGGATTCTACCAAGGATTGTACAGAGTGGAGGTATGAATGCTCATTCCATTCTCTTCCAAGAATGTTTTGAACTCACATGAGTTGAATTCCCCTCCTGGATCAATCCATCCATTATAAGATTTTTAATGTTTTTTTTTTGATTTTTTTTGATTTTTTTTTGATTTTTTTTGATTTTTTTTGATTTTTTTTGATTTTTTTTGATTTTTTTTTGATTTTTTTTTGATTTTTTTTTTTGAATGAAAGTTTTTTGCCATTGCATCAAATGGTTTAAAATAGTGAAAGGCTTCAGAATTTCCTCTCAATATATACACAAATTCATACAATCTGTATGCATCAGTGATTTTGAATTAATATTCTTCTCCTTATTTTGTAGCAGGTTTGATTCTTCTGCCTAATGTTGGGATTATTGTTCTTTCATCTCAAATACCATGTAGTTTCTTCTTAGTTCCTTTATCCCCTTCTCTCTGTTTCTGTCTGTTCTGAATCATTCCCTCATTTCTTCTTTCTTATTCTCTATTTTCCTTCATCTCTCTGATCTCTGTCATTTCCATCTTAGTGTGACATCATAACTCCTCCCTACTCAGTTTGTCCTTACTCATTTTCACAAACGCCCGCTTTGTTTTCAATTCTCAAATGTCCACTAACCATGTCACATCTCTTGTGACATGTCTATCACTGTTTCCACCTGAGGAAAGAGCTCAAGACTGGTAGAAGAATTTCCTCTCCTCATCCTTCTACCTGTTTTCTCTTCTCTGAATATCCTCAGGTGAATTATCTTGTTCTTATAACTTTTCTTCTCTGACTGCTCTGACTGAAATAAATCCTTCTACCTGTTTTCTCTTCTCTGAATATCCTCAGCTCAACAGGTTATGAGCCCAGAGTTGCCCGATTAACTTGACCATTAAGCAAATCACCTATTCTAGAAGGATCCGGCCCAAATTGTGTTGAAACAAATGATTAGACATGGAAGATGGACACAATGGTCACCCAGTCCTCAAAACACCTTCCTTTCTTCCTCTTAACTCACCTGGATCAGACTTGAACTATCTTGACTGGTCCATGATCCTGCAAATCCACTTTTGAGAAACTGGCGTAGGATATTTACTTACCAACAATGTTTCCAAACCTAACTCAGAAACTTGGACAAAGGATAATCTAGCAGTATGTTTGGTCATATCAAGATTGATCAACTCATCAAATTTTCAATTCATACAAAAGCATGAAGAAAGCGCCATTGGTATGTGGAACGCTCTACGGGACGCGCACCAAGACAATTCATCCCGCGGACAAATGTACTGGTTAAGAAAACTTCTTCTGACAAAACTTAAAGATAAGGAAATGGTCACCCACCTGTCGGAAATAACCTCCTACAGTGAAAAACTGGCTTCTTTGATTACCCCTGAAAACCCTCTCACCGCCAATGACCTCCAATCTACCGCCATCCTACTGTCTCTTCCCAACAACTGGTTAGGATGCGTCTCAAGCATGATGAATGAGGAATCACTCCCTTCATCTAAGCTAATCAACGCCCTCAAGCAGGAAAACTTAAGAAGACAAACCAGAAATGAGGATCTTTTAGCTGCAAACCTAGCAAAACAAACGTCTTCAAACTATCTCAAGTCAATAATTTGACAAGACAATAACACTCAGAACCTACCAAAAGTCTACTACTGTACCAACTGTAAGACCAAGGGACATTCTTTCTTGAGATGCCCCAAGGTTCTGGAGGCTCTTGCTGCCGCAAAAAGAAACAAGCAGCAAAACCAAACCAAACCAACAACCTCAAACATTCACAAAGAAAAGCTTACAAAAGCGGACCAATACACCAACGCAAATGACAAGGACGGCTTCTCAGATTTGGAAATTGTCATCCACGCCGGGTACGCTTCCTGTAACCTTACCCAAGCAAATAAAAACCAACCCGGGAACGTCAACTTCAACCTTGATTCCGGATTTTTGCTTTCTATGACACCTCACACATGGCAACTTGACTCTCAAAAATCAAATTTGATCTCCATCCAACTGGCCAACGGATCATCTATCACCTCAACCAAAGAAGGATCCTTGTTCCTTCCAGTGGGTAAGATTAAGTCCCTTCTGGTGCCCAACCTTCATGAACCCCTTATGTTGATCTCAATTATCTACAACGTGGGATATCAAGTCATTTTCACCTCAACGGGATGCAAAATAGGTCAACGTGAAACATTGGACAAAGGTACACCAATCACCTTCCAAGGATATCAGAAAGGCAACCTCTTTTATCTCCCACACAAATTTGTGAGCCATTGGGAGACAGCCCTTTCAACCTTTTCCAACATTCCTGATGACAGTCTCTTTGGTTACCACTGTAGATTTTCCCATCTGAACTTGAAGTCGCTTAGAAAACTACTCAAAAAACTTGAGATAACTCCAAAACCCAACAACAAACTATCCCTCCAACAGTGCGCCACTTGCATCCAATCCAAGATGTTGTGCAAGCCTTTCCACTAAAGACTAAGCTATCAATCCAACACCCCTGGCAAAATCATACACTCAGATCTGTGTAGCTTTGAAGCAAACTCCAGGGAAGGATTTAAGTACTTCATCACTTTCATTGACAACTGCTCCAAGGCCCTTTTTGCTTATCCACTACGGTCCAAATCAGACGCTCCCAACTCCATCAAATTGTTCATCTCCTTCTTTGAAACCCATTATCAGCACCCAGTTCTTTCACTGCGCACAGATAACAGCGGCAAGTACGTGAACACCAGACTGCAGGAGTTTCTTTCATCCAAGGGTATTTGTCACAAGCCCAGTCCTCCTCACTCCCCTCAGTTGAACGGAGTTGCCGAGCGCTCTAACCGGACCATCCTTAATCTCATAAAATGTTCTCTTTTTTCCTCACATCTACCAAAGTTGTACTGGGCTGATGCCCTGCGTCACTCCCTCTTTGCATTCAATTCTTACCCCGGCAAAAAACCACATGGATTCATCTCTTCAAACTCTCTTCTCCAACACAACAACCCTCCCCCTTCCTACCTTCATCCTTTTTGTTGCCTTGTATGGTATAAAGTCCCCAAGCTTAACCAATCCAAACTTGACCCAAAAGGCCATAAGTTGATTCTCCTGTCTTATCCCTCCAACAGAAATGGTTATTGGCTTTTGGATCTTGAGAACCAAAAGGTTATCAAATCCAGGGATGTTATTTTCAACAACACCACTTTCCCCTACAATGAATCTTGTCATCCTGTCCCCGCTGAAACCCCCCCTACTGATCCCATTGATTTTTCCTGGCCTGTTAATTTCCCAGTTCCAGAGTGTCCTCCACACTCTGGTGCCACACCTTCTCCCACCAGCATCTCTCAACTTGTCTCTCTCTTTGCTCCCTCCCCCCCTTCCAATCTCCTGACCCCTGTTCTCCCGGCTTCCCCTCTCCTCTCTTCTCCTGCTCCACCGCCTCCAGCGGTTTCCCCCCCACTACCTGTTCACTTCAAACCTGCTTCTACTGTTCTGCGCTCTGGATCACCCTCCACTTCCAACAGCTTGGTTTTCCCTCCCCCTCTCTCTTCCTCATCCATTCCATCTTCTCCTCACTCCTCTCCCCGTGTTTCCTCTCCCTCTTCCCCTCCCTCAGTCTCCCCCTCTCTACCTCAGCAACCTGCACCATCTGCTCCAATTTCCCCACCGTCCCCGCCCCTAGTGGTTTCCTCCTCACCCCCGTCTAATTCCCCTTGCCCTGCCCCGCGGAGCTCCTCCAGAATGTCCCGTGCTCCCTCTTGTTATGGCAACTACTCCTGCTCCGCCACAATTAAAGACAACATCCTAGCCCCAAAAACCTGGAAACAATTGATGAAGAACCCTCATCGCTCCCGGTGGATACTCTTGGCCCATGAAGAAATCTCCTTGTTGCGCGGTATGAAAACCTGGGTCCTGGTCCCTCCCTCAAAAGGCCAAAAGATCATTTGGTGCAAATGGATTTTCAAGGTGAAACAAAAGGCTGACGGCTCAATCATCAAGCTCAAGGCCCGCCTTGTCACAATGGGTTTCACCCAGGTCCATGGACTTGATTTTTCCAAAGTTTTTGCTCCAACTCTTCGTCTCAAGACACTCCAACTTCTCCTCAGCCTCCTTGGAAACAAAGGTTGGGTTGGACATCAAGTTGATTTAAAAACCGCATTTCTCAATGGTCATCGGGAGGAACCTGTCTACATGTCTCAGCCACCGGGATTTGAAGATCCATTACACCCCGACTGGGTGTGCAAAGTCTCAAGGGCAATCTACGGCTTAAAGCAGTCCCCCCGGCAATGGAATTTCAAACTCAACTTGGCACTTCTCTCCCTTGGCCTCACCAGGTCTTCTTATAACCCCTCTCTGTACTTCCAGCTGCGTGGCGGTATGCTTGTAGGTGCTGTCACGGCGCACATGGAAAACCTTGCCATCGTGGGAGCTCCGTATTTTGTCTCCCCATTTGTCGCAGACATTGGGAAGCGCTTCGCGATTGGGGCTGACAAAGATCTCTCTCTTTTCCTGTCCATATCCATCCAGCAAGACCGCAAGTCTTGAATGGTTTCCATTGGGCAAAAGCACTATATCAGCTCCATTGTCTCCACATTTCTCCCATTGATCTCTCCTCCTGTCATCTCCCCCACCAGCACAACTTTCAAGTCTTTGGTGAAGCGCAAGGTCAATTTTCCGCCTGCCCCTCCCCAATACAACCAACTCATTGGCTCCCTTCTCTGGATTTCCCAGTGCACTTGCCCGGACATTTTGTTTGCTTTGAACAAACTCTTGCAGTTCCTTCAAGATCCCTCCATCAACCACTGAGATGCAGCTCTTTGGGTCCTTTGGTATCTTTTGACCACCAGAACCATGACTCTGACTCTTGGGGGCTCTCACCTCACTCTTACAGGCTTTGCCAACTCGGACTGGGCTGAGGATTGTGACAACCACCATTCTGTTTCGGGCTATCTTTTCCAGGTAGGACCCAGTTCAGTCTCCTGGAGGTCCAAGAAGCAACCAACAGTTTTGCTGTTGAGCTCAGAGGCAGAATATAAAGCCTTGTCGGACTGTTGCAAAGAGGGGCTATGGCTGCAAAACATAATGGTTGAACTGCACATCTGCGACTCCAGTCCAGTTCCGATCTATGTCAACAACAAAGGCCCGGAGGCTTTGGCAAAGAACCCCAAACACCATTCCCGCACAAAACACATCAACGCGCAACACCATTTTATCCAAGAATGTGTAGCCCAAGGGGTCTTCACCATCCATCATGTGGGAACCAAGAAGATGATTGCAGACATGCTAACCAAACCGCTGTCTTGGGTCCTGCTCAAAGCTCACCAAGCTCTGTTTGGTCTCACCGCAAGTGGTTAGCAAGGGGGGGTGTTGGGATTATTGTTATTTCATCTCAAATCCCATGTAGTTTCTTCTTAGTTCCTTTATCCCTTTCTGTCTGTTTCTTTCTGTTCTGAATCATTCCCTCCTTTCTTCTTTCTTATTCTCTATTTTCCTTCATCTCTCTGATCTCTGTCATTTCCATCTTAGTGTGACACTCATAACTCCTCCCTACTCAGTTTGTCCTTACTCATTGTCACACACGCCTGCTTTGTTTTCAATTCTCAAATGTCCACTAACCATGTCACATCTCTTGTGACATGTCTATCACTGTGTCCACCTGAGGACAGAGCTTGAGACTGGTAGAAGAATTTCATCTCCTCATTGTTCTACCTGTTTTCTCTTCTCTGAATATCCTCAGGTGAATTATCTTGTTCTTATAACTTTTCTTCTCTGACTGCTCTGACTGAAATCAATCCTTCTACCTGTTTTCTCTTCTCTGAATATCCTCAGCTCAACACCTAAATACATGTGAATGAATTCTAGTGGCTCTGATGGTACAGGTAAGGAAAAAGAGAATGGATGAAAAGTGGATTTTGAGAGATGACAAGGTTCACAGTTAACCACAACATTTGTGAGACCAAACATTTTCCCAAGTGACTCATTACTGGGGTGACCAGCCTTTTGATGGAGTAGATCAATATCAGCCATTGCTGAGCAAGTTGTTGGAGATTGTGAAGAGTGAGTTGACTACTAGCACGTTGAACAAATTCAAACTTGACTAAAAACATGTCCCCTTTTAGGAATCCTTCAAAGAGTGGTTGTTTGTTGTTGGTGACTTTGAACTTGATCCACCCATTTGGTGGAGTGACATAGTATCCTTTATGATACAGTCAACCCTTACTGATTAGAGTTCCCACTATATTTGGAATGTGAAGAAAGTCAAATTCAACTACATTCCCAGTGCAAGTTTTGATTAGAAATTTTCCAAATCCCTTGCTTTTCATTGTTTTTCCATTGGAAAGTTTGATTTATTTTTGGCTTGCGACATAAGAGTGGAAGGCATTTCTATGGGAGATCATGTGGTGGGAAGCACCACTGTCAAGATAGGCTATTTCTGAGCTTGCTTGAGTAGCAAATGCTTTTGCTACTCAATGGAATACAGAGATTGCAGATTCTTCAGACTTGTCTCCATCAGGTTCTTTCAGAGGCTTCTGTTGAGTGGACTTTGCTTACCCTTTTTTGTCTTGCTTTGACCATCACTTATTGATTTTCTGTTTTGCTTTCTTCTTAATTTCAGGTTGGAGTTCCCAGTACTTATGAAGATGATGCCATGAATTAGGATTGTGCTGTCCGTTTGTGAATTCCTTGCTGCCTTTTGAGAATAGGGCACTTTCTTGTTTGATGGTGTGTCTTGGCATGGACACAATTGTTTCCCTAGATTTGTTTTCCAGGTATTGTTGGATGAGCTCAAAAGTTAATGGTCTTTGACTGTCAAGGTGGTCCTTGATATTCTCAAACCTTTTAGGGATTTGGTTTATTATGAATTTGGCTAGAAGTTTTTCATGAAGCATCACCTCTTGAGGAGTTCCAAACTTGATCCCGACCAAATGCATTGCTTGTCTGTGATGAGCAAGGTCCTTTAGGAAATAACCAATGTTTTTTTCAAAGGTTATGGCAAGAAAGTCTTGGAAGACTTTTGCCTGATTTTGAATCAATTTTGACTGAAAATGACTTTCAATGTCATTCCAGAGCTTCAGAGGATCTCTTTGGTTCTCATCCTTCACTAGTCTGTCTATTTTTGCCTGTCCCATGTTTTGAGTTTTGGGCCTTTGTCATCTTTTCCACTCACCTCCCTCTTTCAGCGCACTTATGTTTAATTTTATTATCAAGTATGCTTGGAATACTTTTTGCCTATTCCAACCAATATATATATATATATTATTGTATGGTTGTGATACTTTTAGCTGTCTCAACCACCATTTTATGTCCTGATGCTCATAGTCATCCAGGCCTCACTATTAATGTATGTCTGGTACTTTTAGTCTGCTGGCCACCATATCTCTTATGCTCTTGATAATTAAATGTCACCATCCTTAGCCCATGTGATCCTCTTGTTAAACCTCCAGTCCCAACCATTTACCACCTCTCCTGTTTTATTGAATATCCTTACGGGTCAAAGGTCCCAACTTGTGGTTCTTTATTTGTCCATAAAATACTCCTTATTTCTGATCCACTGAATGAAAGAGATCAGATTTCACCTTCCTCATCTGGGCCCACTTCCTGAAGCCCTCCTGAATCTGCTCCCTTCTGGACCTCCTTGAGTCAGACTGTAGCCTTCTCCGGCATAATTCTTCCCTCTCTTTTCTCTCCTTTCCATCTTGTTGAGCTTGTATTCTAACACCATGTACCATAGAATTATTCTGGTAGCTTGGGTTTTTCTAGAGTAGGGAATTCCCAGTTCTGCGGCATCAGTAATGGGAACATCTGACAGACCTGGTATGGTGTCTCCAATGAATTCCACCAGTCCTTGTTCCATAATGTGAGCACTAAATTGAATTTTCCATTGGGCATAGTTGACAATGAATAACTCAGGAAGGCTTTGGGAATTGGAATTTTACAACATCACAGTATGATTTAGATTGCAGAGTTGCAGCTCTGGGCTCATATCCAATTGAACAACTACTTGGGAGTGTATCCTGCTCAAGTATTTGCAGGGCAGTTTTGGAGCTTATCTAATGGAAACCAATACTTGGAATTGAGACACAAACCTTTGTGATTGCAAGCACAGAGATGAAGGTAAGAAAGAGGCACAAGCGCTAAAAAAAATATTATTGCAAATTTTGAGAATATCAAAGACAAACCTGTTCAAGTATTTGCAGGGCTGTTTTAGAACTTATCTAACGGACACCAATACTTGGAATTGAGACAAAAACCTTTGCAATGGCAAGGACAGAGATGAAGGTAAGAAATAAGAACAAGCGCTAAAAAAATATAATTGAGAATCATCTAGGACCTTGCCAAGAGGAGTTAAAAAGTCTTGAGTCTGATAGGTTAGGTAAAGAGTTTTTGTGCGTGTAACCATTCTTACTAGCTGTATAGGAGTATATATGGGATAATTTTAAAATGAATGAAAGTGTACAGTATTTGAAGATAGCCTTCATCCGTCATTCAGTTCAATAGTTGGTTCCTTGGTCTCTGGAACCTTCAGAGAGATGGGGTTGAGACAAATTCCGGAGAGAGCCAGCAATAGTGGGGGTAGGTAGGAAAAATGACAGAGATGAAGAGGCCTTTGAGTGAACAAAGCAAGTTGGATTCATAGTTGTACCTGTTGCAGGTATGGTCTTTGAGATGAGAGAACTGAAGGATTTGAAGGATTTGAGAGTTTCAAGGACTGGACGGAGGAGAACAAGAGGTTTGGTTGAAGATGATTACCAGACTAGAGGTTTTACTTGATCAATGGATGAAATCAATCATAGGTGTGGTGGATGGAATTGGGGTTGTCAAAGCTATCACTAGGAAGGATCAGGATGGGATTTTCTGGTGGATGGATTTGGGATTGAAGAGTAGGATTGGGTATTCATCCTTTCCTTGGGGCTCTAGGATGATTCTTATCTTGGTATGGAGGAGTAGGAGGATGTAGGATGAAGACTAATAGGTGGAGGGATTAGGTTGACTTGATTTGGGTATCATGCTAACTGGGATCATGGAGGGAAAGATGGGTAAATGGGGCACACTTGGCATGAGCCATTTTGAGTCTTATCTCTTGAGAAATCTTGGGTGAGAATCATGGATGATGGATGGTGAGGACCACTACTACTACTAAAAAAAAAAGATGGGAGGATTGGTGGCCAGGTCAGAAGAAGTGGATGTGATGGGTGAGGAAGTTGAGGGGAATGGTTGGACGAGGAAGGAAATGGATTTTTTTTTTTGAGGGAACAATGGACTAGTACTTGGGCCAGTAAATCATCCTGGATTTTGAGGGGGATGGATCAGGATTTGTTTAGGATGATCAAGGATGAGAATAAAAAGTGTTTTAAAACCTTAGTAGTACTTAGTCAATCATGATGATAGAAGATGGAGTATAGGTTTTATGGTGATGATGAGGATCACAAGGACTTTACTAATTGAAATTCAAGTGAGGATTTATCAAGTGGAAGATGAGATGATGATTTGGAATGGAATGAAGATTGATTGAACCATAGGATGCTTTGGATTTGAAAAAGGTGAAGATTGGAGGATAAAGAAGTAGGTGATGGGTGACTATGAATTTGAGTTTGGGTTGAACTGTAGGTGGGAGTTTGAGTCCTGCTAGAATGAATTTAGAGAGTAGAATATATGAACAATAGATAGATAGTGGATGAGTTGATTAGTTTTCAAATATTTGAAACATTAAGATGGTTTTATTTTTTTTTTTTATGAATTTTTCTTGTCTGTTTTTCTGTATCTTCTCAAGTTTTAATGTATTTTTATTTTATTTATTTTATTTCTTTGTTAAGATTAAATTATGAGACTAGTTGAGAATTCAACAGGATCAATATTAATGATAAAATTTTCCTGACCAGAATCCCCATTTTCAGTATAACCCCATTGAAAGGGAATTTCTACCTTGTAGATACTTCTGATGATAGAAAGATTCATAAAAGTAATATTATTCAGACACACAAGTGTTAATTTTTGGATCTAATGATACACAATGCGGGCAACAATCTTAGTCCTCTGATAAGATTGGACTGCTTCAAAAAGATGAACATCTATAACAGTAGGTTCCCCCAAAGCATGAGTTAGAAGTGATCTCATTGCAAATAAGTTATGTTGTTAACTGACACCTAATGATACAAAATGCAGGAAATGATCTTAGTCCTCTGATAAGATCAGACCCCTTCAACAAAATGGACACCTATCTGTAAATTGACAACAGGTAAGAAAGAAATGTTGATTAAGGAAAATTTGATGGAGATCTGTTGTTGCACTAAGAAAAATAAGGACTTGAATTAAAACAGTAGTTTCCCCAAAAAGCATGAGTTAAGATGTGATGGGGGAAACTACCATTGAGTCTTACAGGTAATACTATAAATAGTAATTCAAATTGGGAACAGAGGAAGGTGAGAGAAGAGGGTGGAAGGTCTGTGATCCTATGATTTCATGTCTGTGCTGAGTTCTGAATGGGGGAGTACCTGTTATGAGGTCAGAGTTGAGTTAGGGGTGGTCAGGGAACATTAGTGATTCATTTTACAGCAGTGGTTTATTTAATGAAGTTGATTATTCTAATTGATTATTCTAACAACCTCCCCTAACACATTAAATCAATGACCTTCCTTAGCCCTATTAGGTTTTGTAGATTTCTGAAGGTTTTTTTTATTGAGAGTTTCAGTAAGAATGTTGGCTACCATCTGTTTGGTTGGGCAGTAATCAATCAGGACCTTTTTAGCCTTGACTAATTCCCTGATCCAGTGATGGTGAATTTTGAGGTGCTTGGTTCTTGCATGGAAAATTGATTTGGAGGAGAGTTTGATGGAACTTAAATTATGACAGTGTAAAGTAATTGGATTGTCCTAAGGCATTTTTAAAAATTTTGAGTGACTCATTGATCCATACAGCTTCCTGTCCTGCTTCAGCTGTTGATTTGTATTCTGTTTCTGTAGAGGAAAGTGATATAGTTGGTTGTAATTTTAATTGACAATTTATAGGGCCCTTCATGAATGTGAACACATAGCCAGTGGTAGATTTTTGAGTTGCTTTGTCTCCCACCCAGTCAGCATCAGCATGGCTGTGAGTGATATATTAGCTTTGATCTGCACTTATTGGATTGTTTTCACAAGTATATTAAATGCACTAGTCTAAGGTTCCCTTTAGGTATCTTAAGACATTGCACAGAGATTTCCAGTGATTTAGCAAGGGCTTGTCCATGTATTGGGCCAGTAAGCCAACTGAGTGACTTAAGTCTGGCCAGGTACATTGGGAAAGATATAGTAGAGAACATACACCACTGCGGTATGGAAGATTGGGTTTGTCAAATGTGAGACATTCTTTGTTGGTGGATGGTAGGTATGAGCTGGTGACTGGTAGTGGATTGGAGGCAGTTTTTTGTCTGTCTTGATTGAATGTTTTGAGTAATTGTTGCGCAATATTATTTTGGTTCAATGAGTGGCCCGTAGCGGTTTGTTTAAGTTGAATTCCTACAATACTTTCAGCAGGTCCTAGTTCTTCCATTTACCATTTTTGTTTAACCTTGCTTTTGACTTCTGTTATTTCATCACCAATTATAACCATATTGTTGAAATTAATGTACAAAAGACTGTATTTTTGATTCTTGGTGTGTAGGTAGAGGCACACATTGCAAGGGGATTGAGTGAAGCCAATGGATGGAAGAAAAGAGTTGACATCTTTTTTCCATAGTTTTGGTGATTGCTTTAATCCATGTATGGCCTTGTTAATTTTTCCAGACTTTATTTTTTCCTTCTACATAGCCATCTGGTTGTTCTAAGTAGATTTACTCATTTATTGGTGCATTTAGGGATGCCATGACTGCATCCATCTGATGAATTTCACATCCATTCTTGGCAGCTATGGCAATAAGCAGTCTTAGGGAGGTTGGATTTCCTGTGGGGGAGAAGGTGTTGTTGTAGTCCACCCCTTCAATTTGTGAACACCCCTCTGCAACATATTGAGATTTCTTTTTTATGAATTTTCTGTTGGTGTCATATTTTTTTTGCACAGCCACTTTCTTTTGATTAATTTCTTATGTGTTGGGAAGTCTAATAGGGTTTAAACTCCACAAAGTTTCATGGATTTAATCTTCTTTTTGAATTAATTGAATCAATCAGGAGTTTCATCCCTGCAAGCGGCATCAAAATACAAGGTTGTGTCAAATTTTTGCACAATAGAGGCAATGATACTTAATAAGGCACAGAAGTTGGTGGAAAGATGGATCAAGCTGTTATAATTTGTTTGTGGGAGGTTTTAAAGATTACTAGGTCTTGAGTATGGGATAGGATAGGTTTCTTGGCTTGTGGTAATTTTAGGGGCCTTTATATTGGTTGTATCAGTTGTTTCTGTACGGGGATCATCATCAGGTGTATTAGGTGGCACTGGGGGTGGTCCTAGATTCAGTATGCTGCAAGGTTTTTGTGGAGTTTTTGGCTTTATTTCAGGAGAGCATGGGGGAGGCTCCTTGATTGGGCCAGCAGGGAAGACAGGGAGCATGGTCTCAGATTGAGTATTGGGGTACATCTCTTTGAATGGGAATTGCCTTTCTTCAAATCTCATGTTGCCGGAGGTTTTAACCACATCTTTTTCAGGGACATAAACAACATAGTTACTGTTTTCCTCTTTAAACCCTAGAAGTATGCCTTTGACTGCTACTTGAATAAAATTTTTCTCTTTAAGTGCCTTCCAAACCAGTAGATGTGTTTTACACCCAAGGACTCAGACATGGTCAATTGATGGCTCATACTTGAACCAGATCTCAAATGGGGTAACATTATGGATGGGAGTGGAGTTAGAGAAGGTTTGGTGGGTTAGGTATATGGAGGTGTGTATTGCATTCCACCAGAACTTAGGGGGTGGACAGCTATGGATGATCAGGTCCCTTGCCTTTTGAACAATGGTTTGATTGCTTCTCCCTGCCACCCCATTTTGTTCTGGTGTGTATGGTGCAGTTACTTGAGTGGTGATGCCCAGGTGATTAAGATAGTTCATCACCTCTGAATTATTCAATCAAGTTCCTCCATCTATTGTTAGATTAATGAATTTTTGTCTGGTTTGGTTTTCTGATTTAGCTATAAATAATTTAATTACTTCTAAGAAATCATATTTGGACTTGGAGACTAATGCAAAACCCATTCTGTAACAGTTAAAATCATTGGTGAAGAGAGAGTAGTAGGAGAAGATATAGTCTGTACATATGATTCTGCTCAGGTCTTGATGGAAATTCTCTAATGGGTGTGTGTTATGTTGTCTCTCTTTATTATGTGAAATTCTATGATTTTTGGAAAGTTTGCATGTATCACAGTAAAAAGGCTTGATGCTGCATTTGAGTGTTCCAGCCAAACTCATTTGGTTCTGACATTCTGTGTTTATATTGGCAAATCGGCTGTTGATTATTTCATCTTTGGTACTGGGATTGGTTTGAAATATGTATATATTTCTCAACTTTTGCAATATGTTAAACTCCACAAGTTTTTTACTGAATATTCCACAGAGGATTGTTTTGTTGCTATCTTTCAATTCTAAGGTTGATCCAGATTTAACTAAGTACATTTTTTCTTGAAGTTGAAGCAATATGCAGCCGGCAATGAGGTTTTTGGATAGTTGTGGGACGTATAGGGCATTTTCAAACAGCATTTTATGATCATTGTGTCAATTGATGATGGCACAACCAATCCCTTGAACAGGTAAAGTGACTCCTCTTCCTGCTAATTTGAGTGTGAGTCCTATATTTTTGCTGTGCAAAGTTTCCGCTTAAAATAAATTTATGTTATCAAACATGTGCTGAGTTGCACCTGTATCAAAAATAATGGTGTCTTCCTTTTTTCCCGTTTTGCAAAAATAAAATATAGGATCTCCGGTTTTTGGGCACTCTAGGACTTTTTCTAGGTTTGATTGTAATGAGGGCTTGGTTTTGAACCATTCTGGTAGCTCTCCTTGCCATAGTCCTTGGATTATTTTATTTTCTATCCAAGCCCTTTTACTGGATTGTTTTTTGGCATGGCACAAGTTAGGTGTTGTAGATTAGGGGGCGCACAAACCTGGCAATAGATTCTCTGTTGCTGTTAAATCTGGAGTGTATTGATTTGAGTATACTATTCTGGATTCCTTATCAATTGATCCTCCTGCTTGAAGGATTTGCAATTTAATCATCTCAAATTTGTCAAGATTTTCTCTTAGAGACATATTAGGGCCTTGTTTTAGCAAGTTTAATTTCTTGTTGAGTTCAAAAATATTTCTACTGGAATACTTAATGTGGAATTCCTTAAGGGTTGACCATATTGCTGCTGGGCTTTTACATGAAGCTAAGTAAGGGTTTGGGGTGAATTTTGAGTTGAGAAAAGTGAAATTGTAAGAGTCTAGTTGGCTGAATAGCCAGGAGCTGATGATGTTTTTTATGGAACTGTGGTACAGAGGTGAGAAAATTTCTGATTGAGGAGTTTTCAATGTTAAATATTTGTAAATATCAATAGAACTTAGGGATATTAGGAAGGCTTGGGACCACAACATATAGCTGTGATCTGTGAGTTTATTTGAGATTTCAATCTTTGACAGAAGACTGAGTATTTCTTGGTTGATTTTCAGTCTCTGTTTTGTGTATTTGGGATCAGGGATAGAAGATTCCATTGTGTTTTCACAATGGAATGGCTGGGTGTTTAATGCAGGGTTTGCAGGGCTTGTGGAAATAACTGGTGGTGGAAGAGGTTTTGGTGCAGGACTAGAGACTGGCAAGCAATTGAGTGGGGACATGGCTTATAGGATTGATTCTCTTGCTACAATGTTTATTTTTGGATCTAATGATACATGATGCAGGACAAAATCTTAGTCCTCTGATAAGATTGTAATGCTTCAACAAAATGGATACCTATAACAGTAGGTTCCCCCAATGCATGAGTTAGAAGCAATATTATTGCAAATAATTTATGTTGTTGACTGACACCTCATGATAAAAAATGTGGGAAATGATCTTAGTCCTCTGATAAGATTGGACCTCTTCAACAAAATGGACACCTATCTGTAAATCAACAACAGGTAAGTAAGTAATATTGGGTAAGAAAAATACAATGAAGATCTGTTGTTACATCAAGCAAAATAAGGACTTTACTTACAACAGTAGGTTCCCCCAAAGAATGAGTTAGAAGCAATGGGGGAAACTACCATTGAGTCTTACAGGTAATACTAAAAATAGAAACACAAATTGGGAACAGAGGAAGGTGATAGAAAAGGGTGGACAGTCTGTTTTCCTATAATGTCATGTCCATGCTGAGTTCTGAATGGGGGAGTATCTTTTATGAAATCGGAGTTGAGTTAGTGGTGGTCAGGGAAAGTTAGTGATTCATTTCACAATGGAGGTTGATTTTATGAAGTTGGTTATTCTAATTCATAATTCCAAAAAAAAAGGAATGATTTTTTTTTTCCAGACTAAGATCATTTCTAAAATATCATTTACGATAAACAAATACTTTTAAAAATAACTCTAGCCATCCTGAAAATCTCTTTCAGGTTTATTATCACGCACAAAACTGTTATACCATGAAGAATTATAGACCTGATTTCAGTTAAAGATTCCAATTGCAATGATTATAGTTGGAAGAGATCAAAGCAGTAAATCCTTAGGCTAACAATTATCCATTTTTCATTATTTATTCCAAAGGTTTCTCAAAAATAGAGAAAAATAGGTTTGCAAGAAATTGATATTGGGGTGGAAGAGATTCCTTAAAATCCTCCAAAGTAAAATAGTAATTAGAAGAAAGATCCTTTTAATTGAAATGAAACCCTGATAGCCTTCAAGCACTTTAATCTATTATAGCTACTAGGGGTGAGATTAAAAAGGAATAGAATTATATTTTGACTTTTGAGAAAAATACTTTTTAATATGTAATTAAAATGTTTGCAAGTTTAAAATAGTCTTTTTTGATTGGTTTCATCAGAATTTCCACTGAATTCTAGAAAAAAGGAGACAAAATAATGTTTATATTTTTAATCCCTCTTCTCTCAGGCTCTCAAAAGGGGAAAAAAGTTAATGTTAATCCTAAAGGTCACTGATAATCCTACACTAGGGTGACTTTTTTTAGAAGTTTTGAACCATGGGTGTGGTTCAGATAAGACAGGAAGAAATCTCTCACTTAGAAATCCATCCTTGGTAACTGTTAATCAAAGCACAGATAATTCAGAACTACAGTACTTTGGATAAATTGGGAGTTCCTTTCTATAATGAATTTGAGGTTTAAATGAGAGATTAAATCTGCATTAAATTAAGAGATATCACATGTGATCACATGATTATTTTACTTGAAATTATTTAATGCCTTATTTGAGTTTTTTGGTATTATTGATTGTTGATTCTTGGTTTCAATAAAGTTGATATGGGGATTTATTTATCCATTCAAATTTTCATAGGTTTTTATCTTGTTCTACTATGTAATAGAAATAGCTGAATTCATTCACCAAGGCTATCATAGAATTCATATGTTCTAATGCATTGATTCTTGGATAAATTCTCCTGAGAAGCTCTGGAATTTTCAGGATTGATAAATTTTCTTTAGAATTTATGGCAGGGTTTATTTCATAAAAAAATAAAGTTGAAATTTTCCACAATGTTCATTTATTCAATTCATTATTTTACTTTTCTTTCAAGTAAAAATCTATGAAGATAAATTTCATTTTTTAATTTCTATGATGCAGAAAATATCTTTTGATGAATTTCTCAAATTTTGCTTTATAATTTCATGAAATATTTTCTCCAATTGTTTTTTCTTATCACATAGATGTCTTGATTCAATCATAATAAATTAATTTGTGATATGAACTGAAAATCAGATTTAATGTGTTAATGTTTCTTTAAAACACAAAGTATTTTCAAAGAATTCTTTCATAGTAATATATAAAAATACAAGTGTCTCTTAATAAATATTTTGAATCATTTCTGTGTTTATTTTTTGAATGGGTGATGTTAAATTCACTACTCAAGTTGTGTGGGAGTTGTGTAGGGCCCCACAGGGCTCAAATGAGCGGTGGGGGCCCATAGACAACTACAAAGGGACGTTCCAAAAATGCAAGACCCATGGGGGGTTGTATAGGAGCTGTTTACCCCTTAAACATGGCAATTTGGAGCTGCGTACCCCCGTACACGGCTCAAAACTGCCGTTTTTGGGGGTGCACAACCCGCTGGAAGTCGTGCCAGAATTTTGAGCACCCCCTGGACCACACTTGGGTTCCCTCAACCCAAATTTGGGATCAACGCTGTGGTAGTCCAAACCTGTCCTATAGCCATCAGACTCACTTTTCTAGTGTAACAACAGCTCAAACCCTCAAATTAACCTCAGAAATGGATTCTAAATTGAAAATAACCCATAGTCACTCAGCCAACATACCCCTCTATCTCTCATGGATTAGAAGATACAGCCCAAGAAACCTTCAACTGTGGCAAACTCATACCCACCCAGGTGTCACATCTCTGTGGAAGACATAAGGCATACCTAGTAAACCCTCAAGTACATACCAGTGGCAGCTTATCCTCAAGACCAGGACCACACAACAACCAGTCCATCCAGAATACAGCATACAGATACAGGAGGCAGTGCAGCATGCCAGATCCAGTCACCTCATCCAGAATACAGCATACAGATACAGGAGGCTGTGCAGCATGCCAGATCCAGTCACCTCATCTAGAATACAGCATACAGATACAGGAGGCAGTGCAGCATGCCAGATCCAGTCACCTCATCCAGCATACAGTATACAGATCCAGGAGGCAGTGCAACCAGTCCAGATCCAGTCACCACAGCCAGAATACAGCAATACAGATACAGGAGGCAGTGCAGCATGTCAGATCTGGTCACCTGAACCCAACAAACATGCAGCAAATACACATACAAGAGGCTGTGCAGAAGTATACAGGAGCAATATATGCAGGAGAAAGTGGAACCAGCCTTAACCAGAACCAAACAAACCAACAGTATTGCACAGCAATACATGTAGGTAGAAGCAAGAATCACTGAATAAACTACCAGTACAGCACAGCAATATACCTTATCTGAACTACACAGCAATCTATGCAAGGCTGTGCATGCATGAAACCCCTGTACAAGCTTTTCCCAACCAGCAGAAATGCCTCATGTAACTGTACAAACTTTTCCCAACCAGCAGAAATGCCTCATGTAACTGTATCTCACTGTCCTCACCAGAACAGGGAGAACCCTCAGGGGCAGCCTTGAGCACCCCTGGGGGCAGGATTTGTCTATTTAAGGAGGGCCTCTCTGCCCTATCCAAGTTGTATACCTACTCACCTAATGAGAACCACCCATCTCATCATCTATCCATCCACCCCATCAACCCATCCATCTGTGGTACCTACCCAGATACATATTAGTAGTGAACCAATTATAAAGAAACAGGAAATCAGAAACCAATTTATTAACCATATTTAACCAGTTAAACTACCCAACAGGTGCTTGAATAAGGGTTCTTCTGTGACCTAAATATTCAGCACCAGGTTAAAGAAAACCCACCCATTAATTAATAAATAACCCTTACAAAGAAAGAGAGCACAACAAAAAGAAACTACCAACCTTTCCTCTACCCAGCCCCCTGTGGGTAAACCCATCCTTGGGTCCTCCCCTGAACCATTTGAACCCTTTGATATTGGGATACTGGTTAAGATCACATATATCTGATCAATAATTAACCAATAATCCAATACATCTGGTCTATTCTTCAACAAACCCTATCAATAACAATTAATAACTAACCTAGGTCTGATCTGAGACCTATTTTAAGTCTCAAAGAAACCAGCCATTAATTTAAATAAATTATTGTGCATACTTACTATAGTACTAGAAGGGCAGGCAATTCAAAACCACTCTTAGTATATATTATTACTCCAAAGGAGTAGAAGCAATACTAAATTCCCCTTCAAGGACTTCCAGCAAGCTATTTGCTACTTTATTTATATAATCCCACAGGAGTCTCTACAATTGGTGTCCCAACAGTGGCCGTTTCCTTCAGATTTGATTAGTTATTAAAAACCATAAAAAATATTGGTGGATTATTAGCCTCAAGAATTAACTCAACATTCAGCAGGCAGAAAGAAACCCATACCAGATAATTGGAGACCTCAAGGACCAACTCAGAGGGATTGAAGATAATAACCAAGAAGTACTATCTTCAATAATCAGGATGGAGAAAGAACTGCAAGAAAAAACCAAAATACCCAGTGGATCCCAAGAAAAGCCAGAGGAAGACCAGGAAAGAAGTCAGAATCAGCCAGGACCTGCAGAAGAAGCAATGGGGAAACTTGCCAACATTACCAAAGTCATAAACCAAATACTTGAAGAAAGAACACCACATGGAATTCCAGATACCCCATACACCCAACCAAGAACCAGATTTCAGACCCCAACCCCAAGATCAGCATATGGAAGAATCCCAGCAGAAACCATGGAAGAATCAACAAACCCCTCCATAAGCCCAGGAATAAATATATATCCCCAAGCTAGAGAAGAAGGAAGAAGAGCTCATAGGAGCCAATATACTGAAGGAACCCCAGCCAGAAGACCAGTCCAGGATAACCCAATAATCAATAATAATGAAAAAAATGGAGTGTTATTAGATGGAAAGAAAGTGAACCTTGAATTTGATGGAACAGAGGTGGAACAGTTTATTAAAAGAGTGGAGAAACTGGCCAGGATTCAGAAGGCAGGGGGAATAGATATAGCCCTACAATTACCTTTTCTAGTACAAGACAAGAAGATCAGGGAGTCTATTGAAGATATGGAGGGACATGAATATGCAGACTGGGACCTTTTGAAGAAGGAACTAAAAAGGAAATGGGGCACAGCTACCCCCCTTAGAAGGTTCAATGAGGAGTCCATACCAAGGCTTCTCAGACATACTCAAGAACAGGGAGGCATCAAGACCAAGCATGACTTTAAGAAGTTCATTGGGAGTTATGAAGAGATGGTTCTTTACTTCATCAGAATGGGTTATGACAACACCAACTGGGAGAGTGGAGAGAACCTCTGGAAAGCCTTGTCCACTGATCTTAGGAGGGAAGTGAACAGGGAATTGGCCCATGCAGGGAGAATCAAGATTGCAAGAGATGGCAGATACCTCCCACCAGATTTGGAGACCTTGAAGGAATTTGTGGAAATGACCTTGGCCTTATGGGATGTAGATGAAGAAGAAACTCCTAGACCTACCATCAAGAACTTAGTGGAAACCAAGAAGGAAGTCAAGTTTCAGCAACTGGGAATTGATGAGCTCTTGAAAATGAAGGAAGATGTTGCAAAACTCACTGTGGCTTTAAATCAGAAGCAGGCACCTCCCCACTTTGATAGGATCAACCAAGGAATGACACAAAACTTCAGACCCTCATCTCCCAGTGCAGGACCCAGATGGCCAATCAGATGCTACTATTGCAAGGATGAACTCCATACCCAAGTCAACTGTCCAGACTTGGCAGAAGATATAAAGGCCAAAAGGGTGTTTAAACAAGGACCCAACTATTACTTCCCAAACAGAGAACCCATACCTTTTAGCCAGCAGGAAAGCTTCAGAGATCAGGTCAAGAAATTCTCAGAGGCTCAACAAGTCCCAAAATTGGAGGAACCCAAGAAGCAGGAAAAAACAACTAATGTTGCAGCATTCTTGAAGACTGGAGATTGGGAAGCTTGGACACCACCAGAGGTAAACATGAAGGAATCTCAAGTTCAATGGGGAATGAGAAGATCACAAAGGTTGGCTGGAAATCCACCAGAAAAGGATAACACCCAGGAGACACCAGTAACAGACCAAGGAACCTCAGCACCAACTAAAGAATCAGCCCCAGGACCAAGGAAGAGGAAGCCAAGCTATCCAGGAGCATGGGTGGAAATGGATCAAGATTCTGAGGATGAAGAAGAACCCCCCAAAGCACCTGTCAAGGAACCAGTAACTGAACCTGTAAAGAAGAACCCAGTAAAGTCAGAACCAGTGGATACTCAGGAAGGAACCAAGATGGAAGAAAGTTTGAAGAAGAAAATATTAAAACAAAACTTCAACCTTACCTTGGAGGAGCTCCTTTCAGTTGCACCAAATCTTTTCCAGAAGTTAAAAGATATGACCCCTGAAGGAACCTTTGACTTGAATAAAGCCTCTAAATCACCAGCCAGCAAAAACAATAGAAGGATCAATGGATGTCAACACCACCTTGAAGACTATTCTGATGATGAATACCCATGCTTAATAGGCAACAACCTCACCTATGCCTGTCCATTGGGGTTCATTGACATATGGATTAAGGGAAAGAAGATCAAGGCTCTTGTGGATACTGGTGCTGAGTTAAATGTCATACCAGAACATTTGGCCATTCAGACAGGCTTGGTGTCCAGAGAACTATTCATGAAGGTTACAGGAATTGGAGGCCACTCTACCCCACTAATTGGATTGGCTGAAAGAACAGTATTTGAAATAACACCTGGGGAACCAAAGTCTGCCCACTTCTTCATAGCCAAAGGATCAATGCATACAGTACTTGGAAGACCTTTCTTAGTGGATCATAAAGTCAGGCTAGAATTATCAAAGCATAAAGGGGAAGTCTTAAGCTATGAGATAGCAGGAGGGGAAAGGTTATGCATCCCCATTTGTTCACCAGATCAAGCAGGATGGCAGGTTACACCACCCAGAAGACCAATGGGCATGAACAGCATCACAGCAAACTTAGACCAGGAAGAGGTTTGGACCAGTGGACAGAATATACCAGAGATAGACCCTGAAGGCTTACCAGACCCCTGGGAAAACAACATCATCACCCCTGAAGTACCAGCAGAAAGAGGATGGGAGGAGGTGTTGAATAAACAAGAAGCTGAAGAAAACCTGGAAATGTTTCAACAAGTATTTGGAGGATTCTGGACCAACCTGGAAGACATGGAAGGGACCAATTGGGAAGAATTACCTGGAGCAGGATTGGACAACTCAGAGTTTATGGACTTACTCAACACTTACACTGGAAATACCCTCTTAATTCATGGGCAATGGCCATCCCATCATGGGAGGGTCCCATGGATTGTCAGGTATTGTTTATACTATGGGGAGGACTGGGCTAAGTCCTGGATAAGCCATATGATCATGATGGATCAAGTTGTACCAGACCATGTTAGGTGGTCAGGATACTTGGAAGAATAATATCTCATTTTACCTTACTGATGCAGCAGTAAGCCTTCAGTTTCTTTTGAAGTGCTGAGGGAATGGGTGGGCAATTTTTCATTTTTTTATTCTCACTGTAGCAACATATGGTATCTAAAAGAAAAGGAAAGCAAAAAAAAGAGGTTCAGTACTTTGTCCTGCTTTATCTCCAATTATTTCAAAAAAAAAAAGAAAAAAAAACTCACTGATGATAACTCCAACAGATGAATTGTTTCTCCCAACATAGAGTATAATATATACATGTTATATACAATAACAAAAAAAAAATTATAGCTGATTTTTTTTCTTAATGCCAAAGCCCTGGTTCTGAGGGCAAGGGTGGCACTGCAACACTGTATTATTACTTCATTACAAAAAAAGCGTTGCATAAAAAAAAATAGATATATATATGTATGCTATATACAAAAAATATATATAAATATACAAAACGCGCATATAAAATTGGTTGCTAAAACGACCCCTAAAAAAAAACCCCCCCAAAAAAAATAATAATACCCTTTACTGGCCCCACGGCAATCGAGACGAAGGGAATAGCTACCAGCCTCGGAAAGTTCACCTATGGAGGTTTCGACAACAACGGAAAGGGTCAGCATCTGCCCTGGCAACAAAAAAAAGGGGGGGAGAGGAAAGGCAGAACTTACCAACGCAACAACCAGGGGAAAGGGACGCTGCCGATTTGGAAGGGAAGACATTGCGGAGCCCCTTCACCTATCAATTTTGCAAAAACAACAACGACGGGGCGGTCAGAAGATGCCCTAGCGACAAGAAGGAAAAAGGGGGAAGGAACTCACCGAAGCGATGACGAGGATGTTTTTTTGTGGACGGAGGGGGGGGAAAGAAGGCGCTTGTCTGCCCTCCTTAAATAGACATTGAGGGAGGGGAGGACTTCTCTCCCAACCGCCAAACTCCCTTGACCGCAACTACCTGCGATCTTGGGAAAGTCCGAGCGGCGATATTGGTTGTCGCGGCAGCAGAAGCACCCGCCGATCGGAGAAACAAAAAAAAAAAAAGAAGAGAAACAATAAAAGAAATGAATAAAACAATAAATAAAAAATAAGATAGATTAAAGAGAAACAACTTACCTTGCATCCAATTGAATCAGCTTGCATCTGATTGGATTGCGCAATCATTTTCCCGTTCCCACACACCAATGAATTTGACCATGCAGGCGATTGGTTGATCGGATTCAATTAATGCAACGAAAAGGTCGACCGACCGAGCTCGCAATTTGCGCGACCTCATGGGGCACCAGCGGGGAGATTGGCGGGAGATAAGAATACAGAAAAGGAATAAAAGATTGGTGGCTTACCGAAGAATTTGACGCCTCGTCACTGGATCAATCGCAAGCGAACATCGAATGACCGCCGCGAATTTGAGATCGGCACGTTTGGGTTGGCGCGCGGAATGATGGAATCAGATTTATTGGAGAAAATTGGACCAAGCTACAGGATGGGCCAATCTGACATTAGCACAAGATTTGGATGGGTGTATAAGATAAAAAAAATAGGAGCAAAATTGGAAGGAGTCAGGAACAAAATAGAAGGAAAAGGAAGGAATGAAAGTGGTGGACATACCAATTGAATGCCTCAAATTGTATCTTGTCACGATCCAATACATACTTGCGAACGACCGCCGCAAAGATCAAGATTGAAGCCACGGCAATCGGGGGTTACATTGGACTCCGGAGCAATCACACCTTGCGATTCCCCATCCTACTACAACCAATCTCGCGATCTGCGCAACCTTTTTGTTTGGGCCCTGCAGATCTCACATCAATCGGAAGGGGTTAAAAAAAATATAATAATAAATAAACAAATAAGATAAATTAAAAAAAAATATAAAAAAAAAAACGAATCGATCGACCAATCAATCTAAAATAAGGAAACACTCACTTCAACCGCCCGCAAGGACCCCGGGCTCCTATCTTTTTGAATGCCTGCGTTGAATTAAGGAGAGGAGCTGTTGTCAAGATCTACATACATATAAAAATCAAATCAAATCAAGCCACAAGTGTGACGTCAGCAAGAGTATTTGGTCGGGCATTGAGTCATGAGAAAAATCAATACAGAATAAACATAGCAAAGAGAACAAATACAGAAAAGGAGAAACAGAAACAAGGACCTACCAATGAAAGCCCAAAGGCTGTATTCAAATCCAAACGCCTTGCCCCTGTACGTTGTCGTGTTTGGAATACTTGCGAAAGATCAATATCATCTGGTTGCGGGGATTACAGGCAACTCTAAGCCGCGAAATCGACTCCCGCGCGCGGTAGTGCCCATCCTCGTACGACCACCTCGCGCGCCCCGTCGCCCCTTCGTTCGCAAACCTCCCGCGCACCTCGCGCGCCCCCCCGTCCACCCATCGAAAGCCCCCCTCCAACCGCCCGCGACCGAAACCGGTGCGCATCCGCAAAAAAAAAGACACCGCCGTCGAGACTGAATCAAGCGGGGGTTAAACAAAAAAAAAATATATAAATAAAAAAAAACAAATATATATATATATAATAAATAACAGGGCTCCTAAGCAAGAGCCTAAACTGCTAAATCCATCAATAAAAGGAATAAAGGCTCCTAAGCAAGAGCCTAAACTGCTAAATCTATCATTACAAAGATCAATCAGACAAACAGAGCTCCTAAGCAAGAGCCTAAACTGCTAAATATATCATTAAAAATATATAAAATAACAAAACTCCTAAGCAAGAGTTTAAACTGCTGATACAAAAAAAAAATATTAAAAAAAAGAGTGAATAATAAAAAGAATAAATAAAATAAATAAACAAATAAACAAAATGAAAAAAGAGGCTGTATAAAATAAAAGAAAAAGGCTCCTAAGCAAGAGTTTAAACTGCTGAAGAAATTAAAAAATAAAAAAGAAATAAATAAAATAAGAAATAAGAAATAAATAAAAAATGAAAAAAAAAAATAAAAAAAAAAATGAATGAAGGAATGAAAATAAAGGAATGAAATAGTGAAAACATACTTTTGTCAAGAAGATTATTAATTTAAAAAGGATTCAACCCAAAGAGAACATGGAATACTAGGAAGAAGGAAGGGCCTGAAGACATCAAGATTGGCTTTAACTCAAGATTGTATCCAACTAAGGACTTTAAGATGTGTCAAGGTATCAAGGAAAAAGGGATCAATTAATCTTTGGCTAGAACTGTCTGATTGAAGGAATTACAGCAGGTTTCAAAGGAAAAAGTTATCTATCAGGTTTGAATAGATGCAAACAGGGTGTCAAGGCCTGAAACTAGAGAAAAGATTCAGAAAGAAAGGAAAAAGGGGGAATAAAATGAGGAAAATCTGTCTTTGGCCATGAGGTACCATAGGATATGGAGAAGGGGAAAGAAGATTGAAAGTCAAATCAAAGGAACAGAGGAAAATGCCAAAACCTGTCTTGATCCAGAAGAACCCTACTATAATTCAACAACCAAGAAGAATGGAAAGGATTTAATTATACCTTTACTTGCTACATGGATACAATCAAGAAATAATTAAGAGGAGAAGATTTAGAGATAAAACAATCAAGATTTCAACAGGATCAACTGGATCACTAGGATTCTCTGGACCTTTGTTTTATTCTATATGTGATTATTAGTTTTTTTATTTATGTCTCTCAAGATAAATACCAAGAAGAAGAAGAAAAAGAAGAAATAGAAGAAGAAAAAGAAAAAAAAGAGGAAGAAGAAGAAGAAGAAAGATAGGATGTGGAGTCTGATGTCTATGGACAGGAATGCTGTGGACAGCATTAAGTCTGGGGGGGATGTGGTAGTCCAAACCTGTCCTATAGCCATCAGACTCACTTTTCTAGTGTAACAACAGCTCAAACCCTCAAATTAACCTCAGAAATGGATTCTAAATTGAAAATAACCCATAGTCACTCAGCCAACATACCCCTCTATCTCTCATGGATTAGAAGATACAGCCCAAGAAACCTTCAACTGTGGCAAACTCATACCCACCCAGGTGTCACATCTCTGTGGAAGACATAAGGCATACCTAGTAAACCCTCAAGTACATACCAGTGGCAGCTTATCCTCAAGACCAGGACCACACAACAACCAGTCCATCCAGAATACAGCATACAGATACAGGAGGCAGTGCAGCATGCCAGATCCAGTCACCTCATCCAGAATACAGCATACAGATACAGGAGGCAGTGCAGCATGCCAGATCCAGTCACCTCATCTAGAATACAGCATACAGATACAGGAGGCAGTGCAGCATGCCAGATCCAGTCACCTCATCCAGCATACAGTATACAGATCCAGGAGGCAGTGCAACCAGTCCAGATCCAGTCACCACAGCCAGAATACAGCAATACAGATACAGGAGGCAGTGCAGCATGTCAGATCTGGTCACCTGAACCCAACAAACATGCAGCAAATACACATACAAGAGGCTGTGCAGAAGTATACAGGAGCAATATATGCAGGAGAAAGTGGAACCAGCCTTAACCAGAACCAAACAAACCAACAGTATTGCACAGCAATACATGTAGGTAGAAGCAAGAATCACTGAATAAACTACCAGTACAGCACAGCAATATACCTTATCTGAACTACACAGCAATCTATGCAAGGCTGTGCATGCATGAAACCCCTGTACAAGCTTTTCCCAACCAGCAGAAATGCCTCATGTAACTGTACAAACTTTTCCCAACCAGCAGAAATGCCTCATGTAACTGTATCTCACTGTCCTCACCAGAACAGGGAGAACCCTCAGGGGCAGCCTTGAGCACCCCTGGGGGCAGGATTTGTCTATTTAAGGAGGGCCTCTCTGCCCTATCCAAGTTGTATACCTACTCACCTAATGAGAACCACCCATCTCATCATCTATCCATCCACCCCATCAACCCATCCATCTGTGGTACCTACCCAGATACATATTAGTAGTGAACCAATTATAAAGAAACAGGAAATCAGAAACCAATTTATTAACCATATTTAACCAGTTAAACTACCCAACAGGTGCTTGAATAAGGGTTCTTCTGTGACCTAAATATTCAGCACCAGGTTAAAGAAAACCCACCCATTAATTAATAAATAACCCTTACAAAGAAAGAGAGCACAAAAAAAAGAAACTACCAACCTTTCCTCTACCCAGCCCCCTGTGGGTAAACCCATCCTTGGGTCCTCCCCTGAACCATTTGAACCCTTTGATATTGGGATACTGGTTAAGATCACATATATCTGATCAATAATTAACCAATAATCCAATACATCTGGTCTATTCTTCAACAAACCCTACCAATAACAATTAATAACTAACCTAGGTCTGATCTGAGACCTATTTTAAGTCTCAAAGAAACCAGCCATTAATTTAAATAAATTATTGTGCATACTTACTATAGTACTAGAAGGGCAGGCAATTCAAAACCACTCTTAGTATATATTATTACTCCAAAGGAGTAGAAGCAATACTAAATTCCCCTTCAAGGACTTCCAGCAAGCTATTTGCTACTTTATTTATATAATCCCACAGGAGTCTCTACAACGCATACTTTGTGGGACTGTTTTTCCACACCTAGTGATTCCAAAGTGACTTTAAAGTGGAACCAAAGTGAAAATAAAGTGAAAATTGAAATCATATAAAAATCTGCAAACAATAATAAAGTGAAAATTGAAATCATATAAAAATCTGCAAACAATTCTTTCTCAACTCAAAAGTGAGCAAACTTTGTTTGTTCCATTGAAAGTTGGATTGAATACTGAAGTATACCATTGCATTTTTTTGCATGGGAACAGTGGCAAGCCCTCCTTCTTCTGACATGGCTGTGTGGAAGGTCTACATTGACAGTTCCATCAACAAAGCTTTGGAAAAAGAAAAAATGGATTTGGCTAATGAAACATTGTAATCCCCAATGCATCCTCATCAAGGGTGACAATTGAGGAACAAAATGTTTCAAAGTGGGATGCAACCTCTGGTCATGAGTAACATTTAATGTTACTGAGGTCTTTGCTGGATTTAATTTTATTGAAACTAATGGGGTGCATGTAACTGAAACTATGACTTAACCAATGGATTTTTACTAGATCCACTTGTCCCACCTCCTGTGAGAACTTTTCCTACTAGGGAAGAGGCCCAAAACTATTGTAAAACATGGGCTATAAAGCATGGTTACTCTCTGATGGTTTTTAATTCAAAGAAAGATAAATATGTGGATTTGGTCTGTGATTGCCATGGTTCCTATTCAGGACAACTTCTTACCAAATGGCCTAGACAAACTCACACAAGGAAGGTTGGCTGCAAGTTTCTAATCCATGCAAGTTGCACAAAGGCAGACCCCTTGTGGAAAATATCCTACAAAGAAACCCAACATAAACATAAACCATGTGAAAATCCCTCTGTGCATCCTCAACTGAGGAGAATATTGGGTGTGGACTTAGACAATCTAATAGAAGGCATGAATGATGGGCTCAACACATTTCAGCTTAAGAGGAAATTGAGCAAGATTGATGGAGGGGATTATTTTGATGACTGGAAAATATATAACACTAAGCAAAAGGTATAGCTTTCAGAACTAAAGGGGAAAAGTGTTATGGAGGTACTCTATGAACACCTTGAAGAAACAAGTTGGATTCACCAGTCAAATTTCAGTGGAGAGGGCCACTTGGAGGCCCTGTAATTAGCACATCCTGAGGCAGTAAAGCTTTCAAAACAATTCCATCATATTGCAATGTTGGATTGTACTTATAAGACAAATAAGTACAAAACCGGCTATTGCATGTTGTAGGAATGACAGCCAATTGGAAAACTTTCACAAAAGCTCTTGTTTTTGTAACAAAAGAAACGTTTGAGCTCTACAGTTTTTCTGTGAACACATTAAAGGATTTGGCTTATGATCCTGAGAGACTTGCAAAATTCTTTGTGACGGACAGTAAAAAAGCTCTGATTTGTGCTATTGAATCTAGTTTCCCTGAGTCATCAAGACAATTTTGCACTTGGCACTTGTCTAAAAACATACAAGCAAACTTTAAAGTGCACTTTGTTAATGACATTGAAGGATGGAAAAGCTTTATGACTCTGTGGGCAAAGTATGGGGCCTCAAAGACCAAGGAGGAGGTGGAGGTCAATGATGCGGAGCTCAGAGTAGATCCAAATCACTGTTTTATATTCTGCCTAGTTTTGGGTTCTTACCTTTTGAATTTTATAGTGTTTCTTGAAAATCTATGAGGATTTACTCAAGTATATGGAAAATCACATTTTCCCAATCAAAGAGACTTTTGTAACAGCATGGACTTGTATAAACCCAGATTTTGGAAAAAAAACAACATCTTGGGTTGAAGGGGCCCATGCAACTCTCAAAGATTCCTTGCAAAATCTTTGGGAAATATGTTGGATGTTTGGAAAATCCTTGACGGAAAAGTTTTGAATCAAATTAAATTTGTTAATGGGTCACTTTATAACTCTTGAATTAAGTTACAATAAGTTATTCCACCTGGAATGTTACCATTGGGTTACAAATTGTCTTTAGAGGAAATTTAGCTTATTAGGGAACAACTTGAGAAAGTCAAATGTGATCATGATGGAAAAGTGTGCACCAAGTCATATTCCAAGACTATAGGTTTTCCCTGTTCCCACCATATAGGTGACGGTCTAGCATTCATAGGATCTGTGGTACCCAAAGATGTTCATCCTTGGTGAAGGTTGGACTATGACCCTTGCAGTTCTAGTTCTGTAACTTGCCTTAAGTTGGATTGTTCAAATAACTATGTGATTAATGATTCCTAATTCACTAATGGTTGATCCTTTTGAATTTTTCAAGTGCAATTTCAATGAAATGCTAAGCATGCCTCAGTTATATGAAAAAGTGAATGCAATGATCTTGAAATCTTCAGATCATGAGCAAAGAAGCCTATTGAGGGATATCATTTGAAATATTACAAAATATTAATCAAAGCAAAGACTTGAACCTAAAGTCTTACAATCAAGTAGGGGCCGGCCAAAATTTACAGATACAAGGCAAGAACCATCTTGGTTTGAGAATGTTGAAAAACAACTCAAGGGGGAAAAAGGAATAGAAGGGCTCCAAATAAGAAACGACAAAATATTTTAAGTCTTTTCTTTTGGGATATGTTCATTTTTTTGGTTTAATGAACTTAGTTACTAACTAATGATGAATTGTTAGTCAAATTTGGCAGAATCTGAATCTGAACTTCATAGTTCAGAGATAGAGACTGAAAGTCAATTGGGATCATTAAATTTGGAATCGGAAACCTCTTCAGAGGAACAGAATGTGCAGCAAAGATCAACCAGAAGCTCATCTTTGGTGAGTATTCATTCAATTGATCTTATGAAAGAAATTAATACTAAGTTAGTTTTCATGATAGGAACCAAACGTGAAATACCTCAATCAAACAACCAAGAAATTCTGTAAGTTCTTGGGTGAGGTTTGGGATCCAATTGGAGATGGGAATTGCGGATTTAGAGTCATTGCTAAATCTCTTGGTTATGAAGAACATGGTTGGTTTAAAGTGAGAAAATAAATAATAAAAACATTGGAGAAACATAAAGCATGCTTAATTAAGATGCTTGGTGGTGCAAAGGAGGTTGAAAAGATTAAACAAAGACTTGATGTTGAAGACATCAATGAAAAGATTCCCTCCTCAAAATGACTGGATAAATTAGATATGGGTCAAATCATAGCAGAAACATATTCCAGACCAATATTTTTCATTTCATTGGAGTCATGTGATACTTATAATCCAATAAAAAATGGTGTTACTAATCAATCAGATCCAATGTTCATTTCCTTTGTAAACAATAACCGCTGGGTTCTACTAGCACTTGAGGGAGAAATGATTCCAATCTCACCAATTGTAGCAAAACCACGTTCCATGATTTCTAAAAAAGCCTCTGGTTGGGTTGATCTTCTCAAAGATCAACTGCAAATGTATTCTAGATTATAGATATTATAGACTTTGACTTCATTTCATCATTAGGTTTCATATAAATTGTAATTCCAATGCAGCTAACAAGTTCTATTAATATAAAGGGTTATCAAACTTTGAACATCATTATGTTGAGTGTTTTGAGTTAACATAATTATATTGAGTGTTTTGAATGAGAGTTTAATGGTAAGTCAGTTCACCGTGTGTTGGGCTGATTCCATCATAAGGAATATTTTACTCCTTATGATGGGATCAGCTTAACGCAAGTTGAACTGGTTTTTTTTTAATTTAGGGCTTGTCAAGTTACTTGTCTTTTTTTTGGTGTTTTTAATTTAGGGCTTGTCAATTCACTTATATTTTTTTTGGTGTTTTTACTTTAGGGATTGTCAAGTTACTAGTATTCCTTTTTGGTGTTTTTACTTCAGGGCTTGTCATGTTACTTGTCTCTTTTTTTGGTGTTTTTAGTTTAGTGCGGGTCCAGTTACTTTCATTTTTTTGGGTCTTTTTACTTTAGGGCTGGTCCATTTGATAGTCCCAGTTTTTTTGTTTTTTATTTATTTATTTTTTATTTAACCAAAAAATCAACATTTTTTGATTTATTTGATTTTTTGGTTGATTCCTGTTTTTTGGAAGGTTTATTTGATTCATGGGTTATGTTAGTGCCCTTTCATTCCATTTTTTTTTTGGCTCACTGAGGTCTGGTGGCTTGTTGGATGCCACACAACTACATTTGAGATGTGAACAACTCCACACGGCTTGAATGTACTTGTGTGGAATCCAACACGCCATTTCTCAGCTTGCTACTATGTACAGAGCAAGACTGTCAAATAGTAACACAAACTATGAAAAATATGAATACCTCAATTAACAAAGTAAGGAGTGATAAATCCATAAATATCATTACAGGAATGGATTCCTCACCCAAAATTAGGTAGGGTCACTCACTGACCCCACCCTTGAATTCCAAGTCCTTATATTTTTAAAAATAATTAAAAGGAAATTGCTAAAAATTACAACACCTTTATGGCACTTTTTGGCCATTCTAACATTTCACACGTATTGTCACGTATAGGGTTTACACCATAAATTCACTCAGAATTGAGGTGTTGTGTATATTTTAGGAGTTACACGCGGAAATGTGCTATGTCACAATTCCCGCGCGCAGCCCCGCATCATTACATAACCGTACGTACCAGCAGCAGCAGGTTCCTGCATACTAGAGACCCGCGCGCAGCTGATTCTGCCAAGCACGCAGCGGATCCTACCCCGCGCACATCTGTACTAACTGATCCCCGCGCCTGGATCAGTCATGACTAATCTGACAACCAGATACCGCTCAGAAGAGCTACAACCTAGTTAGGGTTGCCTAGCATATGTAACAAACGGACATATGCATTACTAATGATCTAAAAAGGTCAAAATTTAAATAAAATTAATGAAAATTAAGTTTTAAACATTTTTTAATAATAAATCAAAGATCAAAGACTACCACGTAAATCACTGATTGTGATCTTTGAAGACCACAAAACACTACAAGAAGTGTTCATTAAAATTATTAAAAATTATCTAAATGATCAGCAGATGACGGAAAATCAGTAAACATCCACATCTGCACGCTTTAAAGCAATATCAATAATACATATGAAGGATGAGTACAGAATGATCAAATTTAGGCCATAACAGATTAACAGATCCTGTGGCTAAAATAGTACAGAAATCCAGCAGATCTAAGGACAGCTGATTGACAGCACCAAGCGGACGTGCTAAGCTTTCCCTGAATGGCTTTCCAGCCTCAGCCCCCAAGCAGAACCCTCTTTACGTGCCCTGAGAAGACCAAAATCACCCCAAAAAGGTATTTATACAGACCTCTTTGGATCCAGAAGAAGTTAATCAGTTTTACCAGGAATTATTTATATCAATCAGACACCGTGTCATTGTTAATCAAGTGCTTATATGAAGATAAGCAAGTGATTTATGACTTAGTCTGCAGTAGTATTATTTTACCTTTATAACCAATCAACCATTGAAGTTTAGTCAAGCAATCTACCTCATCTGCTCTGAAACCCTTTCAATTATTCCAGGATTTTGGTGGTAAAGTGCTCAGAGTGAGTGTTACCCTTCCTGTCTAGGCCGCTTGTGCTGTTAAGCCCGGCCATCAGTGGAATAAGTCCTTTCTGAGGCACCCATATTTATTCCAAGGTTCTTAAAAACTGCCTAAGGAGGCCCCTTGAAGAGAGGTTGCTAGTCTGTAAAGATCCCCAGTAGTATAATACTGTGGCCCCTTGTTTATATTATATTGAAAACCATTTACTACCAAGCCAATTAAACCTTGCAACTGCTCTTATTTGAGCTTCTAAGTGTTTATTATTGGAATAATAATAATTATTATTATCATTCCAGCATTTTTATCACTCTCTGTAGCTAAAGGACTGCAAGGTTCCTGGTATCAGAGAGCTGAAAACTGGGGTTCTGGCCAGGAAATATCCTTAAATAATGAATTTTTAATTATTTATTCCTTGGACCAGTCTATTTATCTTTAAAAATAAGTTAACATACTTATAACATATATTTTTGATCATTTGTTTCTCTAGTGGATCTTAAAACCAACGGAGAATTGATCAATTATTATTTGAACCTTCTTAAAAGAAAAAAGAAGAAAAAATCCATAACTTTGTCCCTGTTATTATAACTCCTGAGCAAAAACAGGAGAAATTGCTTTATTATAAGCAGCAGGTTATAAAATTCAAAGAACTTGAGCTTGAAAGAATTAGCAATTTCAATTCTTTATTAAGACAACATAAGGAGTGGAAGATTTATAAAGGAAGCTTTATATTTATAAACTAAATAACCCTGAAGATAAAGAAAAATCCAAAAATAATAAAAGTGATTATTTTTTTCTAAAAATCACTTTAACACGTAAAAATACAAAAAAATATTAAACTTATATTTTTTGTTTTTATCCATCTCAGTGGATTTTGTTTTTGGTGATCTCATTGAACAGGACCTCCTAGAGGACGTCCCAGACAGTGTAACACTGGACTTACCCTTGGATTTATCCCAGGATCTGATTGAAACTCACTCAGACCCCGTTGGAATACCCTCCAAGGATAGTTGTGACCCCAATCAAGTGTTGGTACCTTTGAATTTAACTCTAAGTAAGTTAAAATATTTAAAAAAATTATTAAAAATATAAAACACACAAAAAATATTATTTTTATAATTTTAAAGTCTTTTTTCAAAGTTTCCACAAAAGACTTACACATTTCTTTGGTGCTATGTATCAAAATAGGCGCAACACCCGTGCAACTGGTAGAGCCCCGTCATATGGATCTCTGCCAGGAGGAACCCGTGCGCGCAAGGACTCCAGTTGCGAGCGCAATGAGGGGACTCAAGCCTGTGACCATAGCGTCACGCAGGACAACAACGGCGACAACCACGGCCGCCAACTCAACCAACAGACCATTGGAGAGCCATCTGTCGCCCACCAGGTTATCCCAGGAGGGTACAGGTCCTCCTACGCCACCCCAGCTGGACTCAACCAAGGAGGAAAGGGTCAAAGTGTTAGTGAAAGAGCACGTGAGCTATTGGGAACAATTCAGGTTGGCTCAGACCCAGGAGGATCAACCAGGTATGAGAAAAGCCATTTCTCAGGGAAAGAAATCTCAGATTTCTCTGCAAAGGTTGATCCCAAAGAAAGAAGTAGAAGGCTACGTGCAGAACTGGAATCCTTGGGATCAGTTAGCTTCCTTAAAGGGAAAGGACCCCAAAAAGAAGAGGTCCTCAGCCCATCAGAAGTTAAGGAACCCAAAGGATTGGGAAAACATAATATCCTTAGCCCAGAAGTGGAAAATGGTGTACGGAAATTAGATGTAGAAGCTCTTAATAGCTTTTCTGTAAATGTGTCTCACAATTTTACCATTATTAGCCAATGCTTTGACAAAGTTTATAACCAATTGGACAAATTAAGTTCAAGTATTTTTAGAGTGATTGACACTCAGTCTCAGATTATGAGAATTGATGAGTTGGAAATACAACAAATCAAGGATAGTATAAGAGCTAGTAAGTTTTACCTGATGAAACATATTGATGAAAACCAATCAATCCTTCAGGAAGATATTCTTGCAACCATAGACCAGCTTAAGGACGAAGTTAAGAAAATTAGTCCTACTCCTTCAGCTCATCTGACTAACAAAATTGACTTATTAAGCAACAAACTTGATTTAGAGTTAGGTATGATTAAGAATGATCTCAGAGATCTTAAGATCAACTCTACTAACTCTCCAGTCATTGACCTAGAAGAAACTAGACCTGCCAGGTTCACCAGTACTCCTAGTGTTCCTCCCAGAACCAGGATAACTAGGAATGAATCTTTCAGACACAGTCCTACTCCAAAAATGGAGCAGGCTTTGAAGCTACTTCCTCCCATCACTGAATGGCCTAAATTCTCTGGAGAAGGAGAATACAACCATGTCATTTTCATTAAGTTTATTGACTATACTCTTTCTTCCTACAAGCTCCCTGATGCAATAGCTGTGGTAAGATTTCCCAGATTATTTGAAGGAGTAGCTCTTGATTGGTTTATCAATAAAAGAGAAGAAGTTGGATCTTTATCCTGGAATTCTTGGAAAGAATTGATCAAAGTGCAGTTTGGTACCAGGATTTGGAAAAGAAAGATGATGAAAACTTTTGAAACTTCCCAGTTTGATCCATCCAAGGACAAACCTCATAAGTGGTGCTTAGACCAGAAAAAGAGGTTGGACTGTTTTTACCCTGATGCTGATAAAGAAGAAGTCAATGAAAGACTCCTCAACTTATGTCCCGGAAAAATCAACCACAGTGTAAGGTGTAGAATGCCTATGGATTCAGATCTTTCCACCTTAATAGGTG
This sequence comes from Puccinia polysora, assembly GCA_025617555.3. Lineage (NCBI taxonomy): Eukaryota > Fungi > Basidiomycota > Pucciniomycetes > Pucciniales > Pucciniaceae > Puccinia > Puccinia polysora. The sequence goes on along the minus strand of CM062632.1, from coordinate 36,879,354 downwards.
TATTGGAAGAAACTATTGATATGAATGGTCTTGATAAAAGGGTCAATAGACCTCCAAGGGAGCAAATTACTAGGAACAGGGAAGAATATACTGCTAAAACTAAAGAATCCCCTGCTACTAATCCATCTACCTTGGAAGTCAAGAAGACTCCAGAATCAAAAGAAAAAGTATGTTGGAACTGTAACCAAACCGGACACGTAAAACCTGATTGCCCTCTACCTAGGAAAAGGATTAATCTTATTGAAGGAGAAGAGTGTGACAATCCTGACCCTCACCTTGATGATACTGACGGATCACTCTCTGATTGTGATCTAATAATCACTAACCCTATCAATGTTATTGAAGGTGGTATTGAGTCTTCTCTGGACATAAATTCCGTCAATGAGGATTCTAACTTACCTCAAAAATGGCATCCAAACATGAAGATTCACCACATCTCTGAGGCTAAGGCTTTGACTCTAAAACCTTCTGCCGGTAAAAGTTACACTTCAGGCAAAACATGCTATGCTACTGGTTTAATCCAAGGTTCCCCTGTTAAGTTACTTCTAGACAGTGGAGCCTTTTGCTCGTGTGTTGGTTCAACTTATCTGGAGAAACAAGACCCAAACTGGAAACTTAACTTACTACCAGTAACTCAGGCTAAGTTCAGCAGTTTAAATTCTGCTCTCAATGCTGTTGGAGAATGGTCTTCTGATATAATACTCCCTCACTCAAAAGGATCACTCAAACTGAACATTGAATTTGTAGTGCTCCAAAATGGAGTATGTGATTATTTTATCCTTGGGAATGATTCTCTTTGCCTATATGGTATAGATGTATTCCAAATCAAAGGTAGATACTTCACCATAGGAGGAGACTGGAATAAGAAGTTCCAAATATTTCATGTCAATGCTCAAACTTCTGATTCAACTTATGAAAAACACTTAGAGAAGTTCAATCAGGAATACTTCTCTCAAGCTTCTTTGAATTCCCTTCTCAATGAAGAACAGAAACGGGATATCCTACAAGTATGCTTTGAAAATCAGAATGCTTTCTGTACCAAAGATCACCCCATTGGTAACATCAAAGGACATGATATGATCCTAACTCTAACTATTAAGCCTCCTTACCCACCTAAACTCAGGAGACTGGCTTACCCTTCTAGTCCAAAATCCAGAACTGCTCTGGAAACCCATATTCAAGAGTTGGTTGACTTACAAGTCTTAAGGAAAGTAGGCCACAATGAACAAGTGGATATTACTACCCCCGTAATTATAGCTTGGCACAATGATAAGTCAAGAATGGTTGGAGATTTTAGAATGCTTAACAACTACACCCAAGCTGATTATTATCCAATTCCAAGAATTGACCACGCTCTACATAACCTGTCCAAGGCTAAGTACATAACCACCATGGATATGCTGAAAGGTTTTCACCAAATACCTATCAGCGCTGATAGCCGGAAATTCATGAGAATTATCTTTCATTTAGGAATTTATGAGTATCTTAGGATGCCTTTTGGTATTAAAAATGCTCCTTCTCATTTTCAAAGGATGATCAACACAGTTCTAGGATTATTCATCAGACAGGGATGGATGATGGTATACATTAATGATGTTGTCATTTACTCTGATCATTGGGATACTCACATGGAGAAATTGAGGCTAGTCCTCAAAACCATCTCTGCCGTAGGATTGAAAGTATCAATGAAAAAGTGTAACTTTGGCTATGGGGAACTCAAAGCCTTAGGACACATTGTCTCTGGACTGACCTTAGCTGCTGACCGAAACAAGATAGCAGCAGTAATGAATAGGCCTATGCCTCAGAATAAAACTGAACTCCTATCCTTCATCAGCTTCTGCAGCTACTATAGGAAGTATTTACCAAAGTTTGCTATTCTAACCAAATGTTTTCATGAGATCTGCAACAACACCACCGTGTTTGAAATGACTCATGATAGAGTCAAGAACTATGAGGAACTCAAAAGTGCAATGACTTCAGCTCCAGTACTGATCCAGCCAGATTACTCTAAACCATTTAAGCTCTACATAGATGCCAGCATGGAAGGGCTAGGAGCTGCTTTAAACCAGGAAGTCATAGAAGATGATAAACCAGTGGAAAAACCTATACTCTTCATATCTAGACAAATTAAAGATACTTAGAAAAGGTACGGTGCAAGCCAAATGGAATGCCTTGCCTTAGTATGGGCCCTAGAGAAACTCCATTATTACTTAGAAGGCACCAAATTCACTTTCATTACTGACTGCAACGCTGTCAGAACCCTGATGAACATGAAAACCCCTAGCAGGCATATGTTGAGATGGCAAATAGCTATACAACAGTAAAGAGGACAGATGACCATAGTTCATCAAGCTGGGACTAAAAATCAGAATTCTGATAGTTTAAGCAGGAATGCGTTACCCAATGACCCAAGTAACCCTGCTTATGATCCGGAGGATAATGACATCTTCCCTATCCTTGATATTAACAGGTTAAACATTGAAGCTCCTATAATGGTCATCCACGTTTGTGAACTAAATGAATCATTGTTCAACTCTATCAAAGAAGCTTACAGTTCTGGCATAAAGACTCTGATCACTATTATGGAAAGTACTTCTCCACCTCCTGAATTGATCAATAGCCTACCTGAACCTCTTTTGAAACCATACAAAGCCGGGAGGTTCACCATATGGGATGGTTTGGTATACTATAGGCATCAACATTCAAGTGTCATAGTCTTAACCAAGGATGACCATATCAAACATGTTCTGGATGAGTGCCATGATAACTGCTCATCTGGTCATTTGTCTGTTGATAGAACCTTGGATAAAGTTAAACAAACTGCTTGGTGGGTTAATTGGAGAGACTCCACTATACAGTACGTCACCAGTTGTGAAACTTGTCAGAAGTCCAACAGGACTACTGGGAAACAGTTTGGACTACTGCAAAGGATTGCTGAACCCAAGAAAAGATGGGAAATCATCAATATGGACTTTGTGACTGGACTACCACCAGGAGGAGCCTATTCCTACAATTCAGTCTTATTCATTGTGGATAGGTTCTCCAAGAAAGCAAAGTTCCTACCTAATCACAAGGAAGACACCACTATGGAAGTTGCCCTGTTATTTTGGAACAGACTCATTGCTGATGTTGGAGTTCCCAAGATTATTATCAGTGACAGAGATCTTAAACTCACCTCTGAGTTCTGGAGGAACCTACATGATATGCTTGGAACCACCTTAACTTTCTCTACCGCTTATCACCCTCAGACGGATGGATTAGCTGAAAGGATGATTCAGACCCTGGAAGACATGCTCAGGAGATTCTGTGGCTTTGGACTAGAATACAAGAATTCTGACGGTTATTGCCACAATTGGCTTAGCCTTTTACCTGCACTGGAGATGGCCTACAACAGTAGCAAGCACTCTACCACTAAGGAAGCACCTTACATACTGGAAAGAGGATGTATTCCTAGATTACCCAAGGATAACCTTAACCACCAGCTAACCAATATTCACCCTACATCACTTGATTTCAAAAATATGATAGATGAAGCAAACAAACACGCTGTGAAGTTTGTGCAGGATGCTGTGGAATATAACCAGCAAAGATGGGATAAACCCCATTAGGAATCTGATTTCAAGATTGGTGATCAAGTTTTGATCTCTACCACTAACTTTACCAACTTGGGTGGAAATAGGAAGCTTAGACCAGCTTTTGTTGGAACTTACACCATTAATAAACTTCATGGTAAAAATGCTGTGGAAGTAATCCTTAGTGATGAGCTTTCTAGGAAACATCCAGTCTTCCCAGTAAGCCTCATCAAACACTACCACCCAAGGAATGGAGAACATAATCCTTCACCTGCAATACCTGTTACAGAGGAACCTGAAAAGGACAGTGGTAAAATTAGCAAGATCCTTAAGGATAAGAAAGATAGGATTAATGGAAAAGACGTCAGACTCTACCTGGTTAGATACAAGGGAGAATCAGCTGATAAAGATGAATGGTTGCCTGAACATAATATCCCTGATGGACCTATACACCTGAGGAAATACAGAGCCAACAGGAGGCATTAGCAAAAAAAGTTTTTTTCAGATATAGAAATATCTTGGAGCGGGGAAATGTCAGCTTGCTACTATATACAGAGCAAAACTGTCAAATAGTAACCAAAAATATGAAAAATAAGAATACCTCAATTAACAAAGTAAGGAGTGAGAAATCCATAAATATTTTTACAGGAATGGATTCCTCACCCAAAATTAGGTAGGGTCACTCACTGACCTCACCCTTGAATTCCCAGTCCTTACATTTGTAAAATAATTAGAAAGAAAAGTACTAAAAATTACAACACCTGTATGGCACTTTTTGGCCATTCTAACATTTCACACGTATTGTCACGTATAGGGTTTACACCATAAATTCACTCAGAATTGAGGTGTTGTGTATTTTTTAGGAGTTACACGCGGAAATGTGTTATGTCACAATTCCCGCGCGCAGCCCCGCATCATTACATAACCCTATGTACTAGCAGAAGCAGGATTCCGCGTACTAGAGACCCGCGCGCAGCTGATTCTGCCACGCATGCAGTGGATCCTACCCCACGCGCATCTGTACTACTGATCCCTGCGCCTGGATCAGTCGTGACTAATCTGACAACCAGGTACTTCTCAGAAGAGCTACAACCTAGTTAGGATTGCCTGGTATATGTAAAAAACAAACATATGCATTACTAATGATCTAAAAATATCAAAACTTAAATAAAATTAATGAAAATTAAGTTTTAAACATTTTTTAATAATAAATCAAAGATCAAGGACTACCACGTAAACCACAGATCTTGATCTTTGAAGACCACAAAACACTACAAGAAGTGTTCATAAAAATTATTCAAAATTATCTAAATGATTGGCAGATGACGGAATATTAGTAAACATCCACATCTGCACGCTTTAAAGCAATATCAATAGTAAGAATGAAGGATTAGTACAGAATGATCAAATTTAGGCCATAACAGATTAACATATCCTGTGGCTAAAATAGTACAGAAATCCAGAAGATCTAAGGACAGCTGATTGACAGCAACAAGTAGACGTGCTAATCTTTCCCTGACTGGCTTTCCAGCCTCAGCCCACGAGAAGAACCCTCTCTACGTGCCCTGAGAAGACCAAAATCACCCCAAAAAGGTATTTATACAGACCTCTTTGGATCTAATCATTTAATCAGTTTACCAGGAATTTATTTATTATAAATCAGACACTGTGTCATTGTTAATCAAGTGCCTATATGAAGATAAGCAAGTGATTTATGACTTATTCTGCCGTAGTATTATTTACCTATATTAACCAATCAACCATTGAAGTTTAGTTGAGCAATCTACCCCATCTGCTCTGAAACCCTTCCAATTATTCCAGGATTTTTGTGGTAAAGTTCTCAGAGTTAGTGTTACCCTTCCTTTCTAGGCCCTTTGTGCTGTTAAGCCTGGCCACTAGTGGAATAAGTCCTTTCTAAGGCACCCATATTTATTCCAAGGTTCTTAAACTGCCCAAGGAGGCCCCTTGAAGAGAGGTTGCTAGTCTGTAAAGATCCCCAGTAGTATAATACTGTGGCCCCTATTTTATATTATATTAAAAAACATCTACTACCAAACCAATTAAACCTTGCAACTGCTCTTATTTGAGCTTCTAAGCGTTTATTATTGGAATAATAATTATTATTATCATTCCAGAATTTTTATCACTCTCTGTAGCTAAAGGACTGCAAGGTTCCTGGTATCAGAGAGCTGACACCATTGGAACAGGCTGGGTGGGCTGCATGACTCTTTGAGCTGTGGGGGTTGTACACGGCTTGGATTGGACCATGTAGTGTCCCACATGGCCCAATTTGAACCGTGTCCACGGCTCAATGAGCCTTGAATTCAACATTAACCATAAAAAAGCACAAAAAACTGGGAATATCCAATGGACTAGCCTTAAACTTAAAATACCATAAAAAAGACAAGTAACTTGACAAGCCATAAAGTAAAAACACTAAAAAAAAGACAAGTAACTTGATAAGACCTAAAGTAAAAACACCAAAAAAAAAAGATAAGTAACTTGACAAGCCTAAAGTAAAAGAGCCAAAAAATAAAAACAAGTTCAACCTGTGTTAAGTTGATATCATCACAAGAAGTAAAAATACTCCTTATGATGGAATCAGCCCAGCACAAGTTGAACTGAATTACCATTAAACTCTCATTCAAAACACTCAATATAATTATGTTAACTCAAATTACTCAACATAATGATGTTCAAAATGTGATAACGCTTTATATTAATAGAAATACTTAGCTGCATTAGAATTACAAGTTATATGAAACCCACTGATGAAATGAAGTCAAAGTCTATTATAATCTAGAATAAATTTTCAGTTGATATTTGAGATGATCAACCCAACCAGAGACTTTTTTAGAAATCAAGGAACACGTTTTTGCTACAATGGGCAGGATTGGAATCATCTCTCCCTCAAGTACTAATAGAACCCAGTGGTTATTGTTTAAAAAGGAAATGAACATTGGATCTGATTTGTAAGTAACACCTTTTTTCATTGGAGTATAAGAGCAACATGACTATAATCAAATGAAACATATAGGCCTGGAATATGTGTCTGCTAATATTTGTCCCATATCTAGTTTATCCAGCCATTTTTAAGAGGGAATCTTTTGATTGATGTCTTTACCATCAAGAATTTGTTTAATCCTTTCTACCTCTTTTGCCACCAAGAATCTTAATGTAGAATGCTTTATGTTTATCTAATGTTTCAATCATTTCCTTCCTAACTTTAAACCACCCATGTTCATTGTAACCAAGAGATTTAGCAATGACTCTAAATCTGAAATTCCCATCTTCAATTGGATCCCAAAATTCACCAAAGAACTCATGGAATTTCTTGGTTATTCAATTGAGTTATTTCAAATTTAGTTCCTATCATCAAAACTAACTCAGTATTCATTTTTTTAATTAAATCAATGAAATGAACACTCACCAAAGATGAGCTTCTTGTTGAGCCTTCCTGCATGACCTCTTACTCTGAAGAGGATTTAGATTCAAAATTAATTGAAGCTGATTCACTTTCAGTTTCTTCCTCTGAACTATGGAATTCAGACTCTGATCCTGCCAACTTTGACTGACAATTATCATCATCAGTTTATTAAACCAAAAAAATGAACATGTCTCCAAAGAAAAGACTTAAATATTTTGTCTTTTCTTGATTTGTGCCCTTCTTGTAGTATTTTCCTGCTTGAGTTGTTTTTCAACATGCTCAAATCAAGATGGTTCTCTCCACATATCTGTTGATCTTTCCAAACCCCTACTTGATTGTAAGAATTTAGGTTCAAGTCTTTGTTTTGACCAATATTTCCTAATCTTCCAAATTATTTACTTCAATAGACAGCCTTGCTCATGATCTGGAGATTCCAAGATCATTGCATTGACTTTTTCACGTAACTGAGGATTGCTCAGCATTATGTTGAAGTTGCGCTTCATAAATTCAAAAGGATGAACCATTAGTAAATTAGGAATGATTAATCACAAAGCATTTCAAAAAGCATTAATCACAAATTGATTTTAAAAATCCCACTTAAACCAAATTACAGAACTAGAACTGCAAGGGTCATAGTACAACCTCCCCTGAGGATGAAAATCTTCAGGTACCATGGATCCTCTGTATGCCAGATGGTCACCTATTTGGTGGGAACAGGGAAAACCCATAGTCTTTGAGTATGACTTGGTGCACACTTCACCATCATGGTCATGTTTGAATTGCTCAAATTCTTCCCTAAAAAGCTGAATTGCCTCTAAAGACAAGTTGTATCCCAATGGTAACAGTTCAGGGGGAAGAACTTCCCCAATTTAATTCAAGAGTTATAAAGGGATGCATGAACTGATTTAATTTGATTTGAAACTTTTCTGTCAAGGTTTTTTCAAACATCGCAAATTTTTCCCAAAGAGTTTGCAAGGAATCATTTAAGAGTGGCATGGGCCCCTTCAACCCAAGAAGTTTGTTTGTTTCCAAAGTGTGGGTTGATTCAAGTCCATGCTGTCACAAACGTCTCTTTGATAGGGAAAATTTTATTTTCCATATACTTGAGCACATCCTCATGGTATTTCAAGAAAAAGTATACAAGTCATAACTTCAGCTCCCAAAACTAGGAAGAATAAGAAGCAGTGATTGGTACCTACTCTTATTTCCGCATAATTGACCTCTGCCTCCTCCTTGGTCTTTGAGTCCCCATGCTTTGCGCACAGAGTCATAAAGCTTTTCCATCCTTCAAATTCATTTAAAAAGCCCACTTTACAGTTTTCTTGTATGTCTTTAGACAATTTCCAGGTGAAAAATTGTCTTGATGACTCAGGGAAACTAGATTCAATTGCACAAATCAGAGCTTTTTCATGGTCCTTCACTAAGACTTTTGGAAGAGTCTCAAGATCATAAGCCAACTCCTTTAATGCATTTAAAGACCAACTGTAGAGCTCAAACATTTCTTTTGTTATAAAAACAAGAGCTTTTGTGAAATTTCTTTGGTTGGCTGTGATTCCTACAACATTCAATAGTGGGATTTTGTACTTGTTTTTTTTATAAGTACAATCCAAAATAGCAATATGATGGAATTGTTTAGAAAGCTTTAATGACTATGGGTGTGCTATATACAGGGCCTCCAAGTGACCCTCTCCATTTAATTTGAATGACAAATCCAACTTGTTTCTTCAGGCTGTTCATAGAGTACATACATAACACTTTTCCCCTTCAGTTCTGAAAGTGCTACCTTCTGCTTAGTGTTATAGATTTTTTGGTCATAAAAATAATTGCCTACATAAATCTTGCTCAATTTTTGTTTCAGTTGTAGTGTATTTAGGCCATCTTTCATGCCTTCTTTTAGATTCTCTAAGGCTACCCCAGAGATTATCCTCAGTTGAGGATGCACAGAGGGATGTTCTGATGGTTGATGGTTATTTTTAGTTTCTTTGTAGGAGAGTTGCCACATGTGTTCTGCCTTTTTACAACCTGCACAGATTAAAAATTTGCACCCAACCTTCCTTGTGTGATTTTGCCTAGACCATTTGGTAAGGAGTTTCCCTGAGTAGGAACCATGTCTATCATGGTCTAAATCCACATATTTATCTCTCTTCAATTTAAAAAATTTCAGAGCGTAACCATGATTCATTGCCCATGTTTGACAATAGTTTTTGGCCTCTTCCCTAGTAGGAAAAGCTCTCACAGGAGGTGGGTCAAGTGGACCTAGTAAACATTCAATGGTTAAGTCATTGTTTCAGTCACATGCACCCCATTAGTTTTGATCAAATTAAATCCGGCAAAGACCTCAGTAAAATAAAGTTTTACTCACAACCAGATGTCAAATCCATCTTTGAAACATTTTGTTCTTCAATTGTAACCCTAGATGAGGATTCAATTGGGGCTTCAAATGATTCATTACCCAAATCCCTTTTTAAAAAAGCTTTGCTAATGGCACTATCAATTTAGTACTTCAACTCAGCCATGTCATAAGGAGGGCTTGCCACTGTTCCCATGCAAAAAAATGAAATGGTATACTTCAGTATCCAATCCAACTTTAAATTGAACAAACAAAGTTTTCTCTCTTTTGAGTTGAGAAGAAATTGTTTTCAGGTTTTTATATGATTTCAAATTTCCCTTTAATTTCACTGTGGTTTTGCTTTACTTTCACTGTTGGTTCTCAAATTTCACTTTACTTTCACTTTGGTTTCACTGTGGATTCCCTAGGAGTCCCACATAGTATACCTTGATCCCAAATTTGGGTTGAGGGAACCCAAATGTGGTCCAGGGTGTGCCCAAAATTCTGGAACAACTTCCAGGGGGTTGTGTTCCCCCAAAAATGGCAGATTTGAGCCGTGTCTGGGGGATAAACGGCTCCTATACCACCCCCCGGGGGTTTTGCCTGTTTGGAAAAGCCTTTTGTAGTCATGCATGGGCCCCCATGGCTCAAATGGGTTTTTTAGGGCCCTAAACAACTCCCTCACAACCAGGAGTTGTGAATTTATCATCACCATTTAATTTCCAATGTATTGTATTTTTTTTGTTTTTTTCATACTGGGAATGGGTTGTGAAAGGCCACTCATAACCCAACTGGGGGTTGTGGGAAGCCGTTCACAACTAAAATGGGTTACAAGCGGCCATTCACAACCAAGATGGATTGAGAGCCGCTGTTTGCAACTGAATGCTGTTGTTAGTTGCGCCACACAACCCAATTTTGGTTGTGAACAAGTCATGTAGGGTTGCAAATTTGACATTGCCCTATTTTTTTTTCGCTAGTTCTTATTTTGTAAGCAAAAATGAGTACCATTTTGATGGTTAGAAACAGTTTTAAGAAAAGATTCAGTTAAAAAAAGATTTATGCTATTTCAATTACCCAAACTGGGGAAATTCAGGAAACATTGTGAAGCTTGAAAATCTTACACTGGTCTGGTGGAATAAATTATTTTTCACCTCTTTGTATCATCAAAGCATCATTCTTTGGGCTACTTGACACTCAAAACACATCAAGCAAACAAAAAAGCAAACCCTGACCAGTTTCACCAATCCATTTACTTCCCTCATCAAGGCAAAAAATACATATCTTTTGATCAAAATGTAGGCTTGAATGCTTTTGATATGCAGAAGTATCTGTTACTCCTTGTGATCTTCCTCAAAAGTAGAAACCTCTGTCTATCTGCCAAAATCTTCCCTTGCTATCTCCACCGCCCATTTCAAACTCTACTACCTTTCCTCAGTAGTATTTGATGCAAGTTTCTGCATTGGGTGACTATTTTCCTTCAACTAAATCCATAATCCAACAAGACTAATTTCTTGCAGATACCCCAGATTTTTTAAAAAACAAGCTAGGGTACACATCCTGTATATTTCAATAGTTAGCATACCATTCCTTTGGGAATTCTAATCAATCAAGCATGTGAGATCTAGCCACTCCCTTGTGGTATTAGTTGTAATGTAATATCCTTGATAAGTCAGATTTAGTTAGTACATGTTCTTTTATACATATAATAGCCATTCCCATGGTCATGTGGGTCCTTCCAATACTTGCTTCTCCTGAAAAACTCATGATTTTTGATCCTCTAATTATTCAACTACTCAATATTACTGCTTTTGCTTTCCCCTGTCATTCCTTAGAAACTAATTATTACATATTCTGAGCCTTTGAAAGCCTTCCACAACCTTCATTTATTTTTTTTTTTGAAATTTCACACTCTTATTTTGATGATAAATTCACAATTCCCAGTTGTGTTGGATTTGTGTGAGGCCCTACACAGCCCAATGGACGTGTGGGCGCACACACACGCGTCCAAAGCGCCTGTGCAGGCCAAAACACGTGTCTACCCATGTTGAAAGTTTTGTTTCAAACATGGGCAACCCCTGGGGGGTTGTATACCCCCGGTACAGGGAATTCTTTGAGTTTTGTACTCACATACACAGCCGTTTGGAGGTGTTTTTTGGGGTACATGTCCCCCCTGGGGTTGTGCCAAAATTTTTGGGACCCCCTGGACCACATTTGGGTTCCATCAACCCAAATTTGGGATCAATAAATAATATGTGGGACAGTTGGACCACACCTAGAAATCCCCAAGTGAATCTAAAGTGAAATTCAAGTGAAACCAAAGTGAAAATGCATACAAATGTCCCACTAAAATTGATCTTTCTCAACTCAAAAGTGAGAAAACTTGGTAGTTTTTCAATTGAAATTTGGATCAAATACTGAAATACTGTTGCATTTTTTTTGCATTATGGGAACAGTGGCAAGCCCTCATTTTTTTAACATGGCTGCAATGAAGGAATACATTGATAGTGCCATGAAAAAAGCTGAAAAAAGAAGGATTTGGGAAATGAATCATTGGAAGCCCCAATTGCATCCTCATCTAGGGTGACAATTGAGGAACAAACATTTTCACAAATGGAAATTACCTCTGGTGGTTAGTAACCTTTTATGTTACTTTGGTCTTTGCCTCATTTAATTTGATGGAAACTGATTGGCAGCTTGTAACTATGACTATGTAAGTATGACAGATCTACTTCTCCAACATCCTGTGAGAGATTTTCCTCCTAGGGAAGAGACAAAAAACTATTGTCAAACATGGGAAATGAAGCATGTTTACGCTTTAACAGTTTTCAACTCAAAGTGTGATCAATATGTGGATTTAGCCTTTGATAGAAATGGTTCCTAATCTGGGAAATTGCTCAACAAAAGGTCAAGGAAAACTCACACAAGGAAGGTTGCATGCAAGTTTTTAATCCGTGAAAGTTGCCAAAGGAAGACCCCTTGTGGCAAATCTCCTACAGACATGATCAACATAACCATCAACCATCTCCAAACCCCTCAGTGCATCCTCACCTGAGGAGAATCTCTTGGATGGCCTAAGTTAATTTAAAAGAAGGAATGAATGATGGGCTCAATAAAATTCAACTCAAAATAAAATTGAGCAAGATTGATGGTGGGAAATATTTTGATGACAGAACAATCTATAACACTAAGCAAAAGATAAAGGTAGCAGAATTAAAGGGGAAAATTGTTATGGAGGTCCTCTTTGAAAAACTAGGTTATTGAGGTTAGGTTCATTGAGCAAAATTAAGTGGAGAGGGTCACTTGGAGGCCCTATTCTTGGCTCACCCCAAGTCATTAAAGCTTTGCAAGCAATTTTACCATATTGCTTTGTTGGATTGTAATTATAAAACAAATAAGTACAACATCCCCCTATTGCCTGCTTTAAGAATTACAGCCAACCAAAAAACTTTGACAAAAGCTCTTGTTTTTATAACAAGAGAAACATTTGAGTTCTAAAGTTGGTCTGTAAATGCACTAAATGAGCTGGCTTATGATCCTGAGAGACTTCCTCAAGTCTTTGTTACGGACTGTGAAAAAGCTTTAATTTGTGCTGTAGAACAAAGTTTACCTGAGTCTACAAGGCAGTGTTGTCAGTGGCACTTTTTAAAAAAATACAAGCAAACTGTAAAGTGCGCTTTAATAATGACCTTGAAGTAAAGTGCGCTTTAATAATGACCTTGAAGTAAAGTGCACTTTAATAATGACCTTGAAGGATGGCAAAGCTTTATCTCTCTGTGGGCTAAGTATGGGTCCTCAAAAACCAAGGGAGAGGCAGAGGTCAATGATGAAGAACTTAGAGCAAGTGCCAAATAACTGCCTCTAATTTTAATATTTCTAGTTTTGTGTTGCTTACATTATGAATTGTATAAAGTGTTTCTTGGAAGAACGTGAGGATTTGCTTGAGTATTTGGATCTTAACATCTTCTGTATCAAAGAGATGTTTGTAACGGCTTGGACTTGCAAAAAATATGACTTTGGAAATAAAACAACATCTTGGGTTGAGGGGACCCATGCTACTATCAAACAATTTTTTGGGAATTCTTTGGGAAACATGTTGGATGTTTGGCAAAAACTAGAGGGAACAGTTTCCAACAAATCAAATTGATTCAGGCTGCGCTTTAAAACTCTCAAATAAATATATGAATAGTTCTTCCTACTGAAATGTTACAATTGGTATGCAAGTTGTCTTTAGAGGCAATCAAACTTATTGTGGAACAATTTGAGAAATTACAGCAGAGCCATGATGGAAATGTGTGCACCAAGTCATACTGAAAAACTATGGGTTTGCCCTGTTCCCACAAAATAGGTGATCTAATAGTTTTCCAAGGCTCCATTGTGCCTGAGGATTTTCATCCTCAGTGCAGGTTGGATTATGACCCTTGCATTTCTAGTTATGTAAGTTTTTTAAGTTGGATTGTTGGATTGTTCAAATCACTTTAAGATTAATTCTTTTTGATTGATGATTGCTACTTTACTAATATTTTATCCTTTTTATTTTTTAAAGGTTTTTGTTGATGAAATTCTCAGAAATTCTCAGTAAAATGAGAAGCTTAATGCAATGATCTTGGTATAACCCCAAGAATATGATTGCGGGGTGTTGAAGCACTTGATGATGGAGACTGCAAATTATTGATCAAAGCCAAGACTTGAACCTGAAGTCTTTCAATCAAGCAGAGGAAGTCCAAATTGACAAATACCTGGATAGATCCTTCTTTATTTGAACACTTTGAGAAGCAACTTAAGCGGGAAAAGAGAATTAGAGTGGCACCAAATGAGAAAATACAAAAGATTGTAAGTCTTTTCTTTTGTGAAATGTTCATTTTTTTGGTTTAATGGACTGATGATAATATGACATTAATTGTTAGTCAAATTCTGCAGGAGCAGAATCTGAATTTCATATTTCAGAGGAAGGGAATTAAATTGAATTAGCTTCACTTCATTTGGATTCAGAATCCTCTTCAGAGGAAGAAGGGGTGCAGGAAGCATCAACCAGAAGCTCATCTTTGGTGAGTATTGATGTGATTCATTAATGTTATTGGAATTTTGGCTAATTGAGTTTTGTTATAGGAACCCAAAGTTAAATACCTCAATCCAATACCTGAGAAATTAGATAAGTTCTTGGGTGGGGTTTGGGATCCAATTGGTGATGGGAATTGTGGATTTAGAGTCATTTCTAAATTGCTTGGGTATAATGAACATGGTTGGTTTGAATTGAGAAAGGAAATGATTGAAAAATTGGAAAAACATAAAGCATCTCACATTAAGATGCTTGGTGGTGCAAAATAGGTAGAAAATATTAAACAACGACTTGATGTTGAAGAAAATCAATTCAAAGATTTCCTCTTCAAAATGGCTGGCTAAGTTGGATATGGGTCAAATAATAGCAGACACATATGCCAGACCTATATCTTTCATTTCATTGGAGTCATGTTGCTCTTATACTCCAATGAAAAAAGGTGTTGCAGATCAATCAGAGCCTATTTAAATTTCATTTTTCAACAATAAACACTGGGTTTATTATTACTTCAGGGAGAAATGATTCCAATCCTTCCCATTATAGAAAAACCCTCTGCTTTCATTTCAAAGAAATCTTCTGGTTAGGTTGACCCTCTAAAAGATCAAATGCATGTGTAATAGAGATCATTTCATTATTGGGTTCCCATATGAATTTTAATTCTGATGCAGCTAACTTGTAATTCTATTAATATAAAGGGGTATCAAATTTTGAACATGATTATGTTGAGTTTTTTGAGTTAACACCATTATGATGAGTGTTTTGAATGAGATTTTATTAGTAATTCAGTTCAACTTTTGTTGTGCTGATCCCATCATAAGGAGTATTTTTACTTCTTGTGATGAGATCAGCCTAACACAAGTTGAACTTAATTTTTTTTTGGTGATCTTAATTTAGGGCTTGTCAAGTTAATTTTCTTTTTTGGGGGGTTTTGCTTTAGGGTTTGTCAAGTTGAACTTTTATTTTTTGGCACTTTTACTCTAGGTCTAGTCAAGTTGAACTTGTATTTTTTGGCACTTAGGTTTTAGGGCTGCTCCATAGACTCTTTCATTGTTTATTTAATTTTTGGTGTTTTGGCTGTCTTCAGTTTTATTTGTTTTTTTATTTTTTTTACTTATACTTATTTTATTTTTTATTTTTTTGTTTTTTTAACCAACAAATCAACATTTTTTTTATCTTTTGGTTGATTTCTGTTTTTTTTTTTTTTTTTTTTTTGTATTTTTATTTAGTTTATTTTAGCTTATTATTTGTTTTATGTTTATTTATTTATTTTTACCACAAAAATTGAAGCTGTGTGGCAGGGAACATGACTAAATTCCAGCCTTGTACAAGCCCACACAACTTGAATGTAGTCCGGTGTTGTGCCACATGGCCCGGGCCGTTGTGTGGGAGCCGCACAACTACACTCAAGTTGTATGGCTGCTAGACAACTACAATCAAGCCATTTAGTGTACCACACAGCCCAAATGAGTTGTTTACATGGCTCATTTGGGATGTGAATTTATCATCACCCTTTTGTGTTGGATTGATTGGACCCCAGTCCCAGCCTGGCTTGACCAACTGAGCATTCCCTCAAAGCATCCCCCAACTTCCTTGAGATTCCTCAAGCCTGCCTTCTAGTCTCTTTGTACATACAGCTTTGTGCAGTGGCAAAACAAGCCCTAAACTTCAAGATTGTTAATCCTTTCATCAAAAATTAACCTGACTCATGTCTTTCAACATCTTTCAACTTATATGATGAATCCAGTGAGTCTGGTCAGGTGGTCAATTCCCGCTGGTCATGTGACAAGCCATGGTTGATGGACAGACCAAATGGGTTGATGGGGCAATAGCCAAGGGGGCCCAATCTTGTTGGGTCATCAACCTGGCTTGGTTGCTGATCAACTCAGGTTAACAAGAAGTGGTTTTGCTGCTGTTGTGATCCTCATGACCATTACAACCAGTAGGATGGCCTTCTGTCAATGCCAAACTCTTGGCAGCTTCAGTTGAAAGCTGCCATTGCCAAGTTGAAGGCACACCCCCATTGGTGGACCACCTGACAAGCAGTGGTTGACTAACCACTACACAGCTTTGAGCACACACCAACCCTGGTTTAACAAAAAAGCCACTGACTTGACAACCCAACCAAACTCAGTAGACACACCATACCTTTTCCCGCATCCTCAAGGAGGGTTTGCCAATTCAACATCACACACACTGCTTATGAAATTGTCTCCTTGAATTAATGTGAATACCAAGTTAGAGAGCACACTTGCTCTATTGACCTCAAAGGATACAATATTTTCCATCAGGAATCATTACAGCTTGCCCCACTCTGAGACCAATTTGCCACTCCTGTCCCAAGCAGGGACACTACATTGATTGCTTGGGATAACTTTGATAACAGGCAACCTCCTGTCTATCATCTTCAAATGACACAGAGACTATTTTCATCTGTCAAACCACTTTCCTGTTCATTTTTCTGAGACATGAATTGATTGCAGCATCTCCTGACTGATGCCTGAGCACAATAAACTCAAGATGTTCCAGTGTTATATATTGATTATGTTCCATTGGTTTTTCTGCTCCAGTGTGACTATTTTGTGCGTTAATGGCAAAGAAAAAGGTTATTAAATAAATAAACAGGTGATTGGGAGCATGCAATTGAGACAGACACCGAATCACTTACCTTGGAAGAAGCTGGTTGCTCTCGACAGTTAACTACCCAATAAATCTTGTCTGCCGTTTTACAGCAGCAAAACATCATCATTTTCACTATCAACACTGCATGCTGGTGCCCTTTGGTTTTATTTGTTGTGTCGAAGAAACTGATTTCATTTTTTCTGTGGTGGTGGTGGTGACGGGAGGTATGAGTAACAGATTGGCGCTATTTTTGGGATCAGGAGTGCAAATATTTATTTTTGCTGTTGTGAATTTGTAGACTTTAGGGCACGAGCCACAAAAAGCCCGCTGAAATCAGCTTCTGACTTGTTGCGACCTCGGGCGCGATTTACACGTCTCCCTCGATTCTTTCAGGTTCAGGTTCAGGAGTTGGACTACGACTGATGAAACGATCGAGCGAAGGTGAACGAGAGATAAATCGATCGCTGGGTGAAGCAGATGACGTATGAGGTTCAGACTTAGGACCATCAGGTTGATCATCGTTGGGAGTAGGAGAACGAGAGACGAATCGATCGGAATTATTACTGGCTGGACTTCGGCTTCTGTCTTGGTCCTCTATCCCATCGCTTCGACCGTTTTCTCCTTCTTCTCCTTCTAAATCATCTGGATCTTCCCTATCCCCGTCCGAATCAGAATCAAAACCAAGGGCGACTGCCAGAGAAGACTTTCTAGGAGGTAAAGATTCAAGTTCCTCCAAAACTTTTCTTGACGTTAAGCGCGGCAAGACGATTTCGAAGACGATTGATTCGGTCAATAGGTTGTCGATATATTCATCGAACGTCGTCAAAGCATACGATCCATCTAAATTTCGCAATCTCAACTTCCTGTAATCTTGCAATAGTGGCTCTAGTGTTTGGTACACGTTAATGGGTGTGAATGTTAGTCTAACATAAAAAGCAGCTAATGCCCTCAAGTATCTTGCGCGTGACGAATAGTGAAGGGATTGATCAAAAAGGTAAAACAACAATCAAGCATCAGGTGGAGTAGTTCACGTTTGCTAACGATCGAGGAAATCCGAATAAAAATAAAAAGAGGGGGGATTTACTTGAATTCATCGGCCCTTAGATATTCTAAGATGATTTCCTTCTCGGGTTGAAGTTGTAAAAGTTTTAATAAGAGACAGATGAATTGAGAAGGTCTCAGATTAGCGGTGAAGGTTGAGCCTAAATACGTTAGATCAAAGACTGCTTTGTCTATGATCGATTGAGCTGTCAATCCAAAACAAGATTCTTTCCAGTACTCCGATTCATAAATTCTAGACCTCAAGACTTTATCGATCAAGAATTGTGGGTTGGTACCATGTATTGAAAGCGCTCCTTGGGCGGTCGTATTTGCCTACAAAGTTAGAGTCGACAGATCGTTTGATGTTGGGATGATCATCGAAGAGTAACAAAGTAGTACATCAGCTCCTCCAGTCATGATCAACTTGATGATTGATTTTATGAGGTGTTGGGCTAGCCAAGAACGGAAAATAAAGAAAGACCAAGATTGCAGACAAACCATGATGAGGTCCAACTGGGATGACCACCTGTTACTGGTACTGGGGGTTTCCCCACTCACCACCAGAGCGAGTTCACTCGGCCAGTCGCAGCCTCGGCTTGTCGCGCATCGCACCGTAACGCAGTGCGCACGGCGCGCGCCACCACAGTCGCATCCAGCGCGGAGTCAACTAGTGCAATCCAAGCCGCCCTACTTGGCTGCAAGCGCCAAATAAAGGCAGAGTGCTGTCGAATTCTGCTTGAGTTTTGAAATGTCCATGCCCGATTTCATGTGAATAGGAAACCCCAAGGTCCCCATTCTCAAACCGACGTGATCAAATTTTATTTCTGGTCTTGAACCAGTCCATTTGAACTTGGGAAACCAAGTGAATGTGGGTCATCGTTTCTGTCTTCCACATCAGTTTGCACCCAAGCTTGGGATAAAGCAATCTCAACACTGTGCTCAAGCAACCTACAAACATAGCCACCAAGGGAAGTCATAATTTTTTTCCCCTCTCAAATCACAGCAATAGTGGATGACTAGGATCATGTACTGACAAACTATAGTCTACTCTTCCCATCACACATACTAAAAAAATCAATCACCCTGTTTCCAAATGCCTACTTCTCATGAGTATTTCTCTCAAATCCATCCAATCTAAACCTGTATGTTTTTTAAAATCTCATATGATCTACTATATGGCTTGAAATTGCAACCAAACTTGAAAGTTAAATTTGATTTCACACTTCAGCTGATCAAGACCGTTGTGCTGGTTATTTATAGACACAAACACAAGAAGGCTCAGCAGTGACAGGCCTACCTAAAGGTTCAGAAGTGGGAGGATTTGGGATCCACAGAAAGATAGGGAAGTAGGCTGAGCCCGGCTTTTTGCCTACCCCAGCGGAAGGAGGCAATGACTCAGAAGTGGGCTGATGCAGGATCCGCAGCACAATAGGGATGCTGAACTCAACTCTTACCTTTTGACACAAAGAAGGGTTGCATTGCAGGAATCAGCCATGTTCCACAGATATGGATTTAGGTAAAATGTCTCATAGGTTTGTATTTTTTTAAGTGCAGAGGAGTTTATGGCCAGATTCAAGTGAAAATAAATATTAAGTATGTATCCAAGGAGGAATAAGGGGTATGCAGTGGGAGTTGGGGAAGGATATGTAATTGTTGGGACAATAGGATGCAAACATCAAGGATTTGGTATGTGGATATCAAATGTAATCTGCTGAGGAAGATTGATGGGGATCTTTCTTTGGAAGGCATAATGGGGCAGATCAACTATTAGACTATTGGAGATTACAAGTAAGGCCATAACTAATGCATGCAGATGGATTGTCTAGGTGGATCACAAATAATCAGGATCATTTGCGGAGTTGAATGAGAAGAGAGGCCATGCCAAGGGATTCATTTGGTTGAAATTACCTTATTTTAGAAGTTGGTTTTTGGGTTGTATATATAAAGGGTTGTTTTGGCTAGTTGTTTTGGGGGTATCACATCATATACAATATACTGTGTGAGAAATATCATGTCACATCATATATGTATAGTATCATCTTGGAGTATTGGAGTGTGGAGATTCATTGCAGATTTTTCTATTTTTTATTTTTATTATGGTCAAGTAATCAAAGAATAGTCTGAAGGGAATGGAATTGTAAAAAAAACAAAAAAGAGACAATTCAGGGATTGTCTTCCAAGTCATTGCAGGTTGTGGTCATTATTTTGTGGAGGAAGATTTTCAATGTAAACAGAGCAGAACAGTATTTAGTCAAAAAGGATTGATTAATTGCTGGGTAGGCAGGGTATTGTTTGTAGATACTCAGAGTAGTAAAATTTCTTGCACCACACCTTCAAGAAGAATCCCCTAATTTTATTAAATAAAATGCAATTTTTTTACATTTATCTATTGAATTAATTCTAATTA
Organism: Puccinia polysora; assembly: GCA_025617555.3. Classification (NCBI taxonomy): domain Eukaryota; kingdom Fungi; phylum Basidiomycota; class Pucciniomycetes; order Pucciniales; family Pucciniaceae; genus Puccinia; species Puccinia polysora. Next base: position 36,858,903 of record CM062632.1, on the reverse strand, counting down.
TTTTTGATAAGTTTTATTTCTGATCAGTTTCTTTACCTATGATACTTTCATTCTTTATGTATTTTCTCTAATGTTCTTCTGGAGTTGATTCATTTATATCTCTCTAATAAATGATAATCTTTTACTAATTTCATGTCATACTTAAAACATGAGTGCTTATTCTTTTTAGATATAATCTCAACATCAGATTTCATATACAATAATTCTTTTGCAAACTTGAAAACATGAAGCCAACTAGAAGCACCCTAAGCTTCAGAGAAACAAAATTTCATCAGAATTATCTCCATGAATCAGGGAAACCAGTTTCCAAATCCCAATCAAACCATTTGATTGGTCTTGAAAGTTTTTTATTAAATTCAAAGCATTTATCAAAGAACTCAGGAAGTTGTTAAAAAATTTTCATACCCACTAATTTTTAAATAATTTGAAGTTCCATCAAAATATTGATGAATTTCTGAGCTAGAACAAGAACTGAAGAAAGAACAAGATAAGCAAAAGAATATAGGACAGGCAGATAACTGATCAAGAGGACACATAGAGTAAGCATACCAGAGAGGAGGACAATTACAGGAGAAACAAGGAAGCTCCAGTAAGGATAGATTTGAATAAGCACGCCTATAGAGAAGAGCCAATACAAAGAAGGAGTAAGAAACAGATAGGGAGGGAGAAATCCCTCCAGAGTTAATAGGAGAAATCTTTGCACCAAATTAGCCTTGAAGATAGGTCTGAAGGTCTTGATTGCAAGAGATTCAGGTTGAAGCAGTAGAGCGGTTGAGTTGAAGGTCAAGATAGGTCTGAAGTTCTTGATCGCAAGAGATTCAGGTTGAAGCAGTAGAGCGGTTGAGTTGAAGGTTGGGATCTGGAGTAGAACCTTGAGGATCTTCAGGATTATTAGGTTCAGCAAGATGAAGAAGGTTTTTATCAGAGGAGCGTGATTGAGAGACTTTGAGTCAACTGCTCATTCTCCCGAGTGTGTAAAGATTGTTGGTATAGTGCAGCCAAGAGATTTGAAATTTAGCAACGCGCAGCAAGCGACTTCAGAGGAGCGCAGTACGCGGATCAAGAAAAGAAAGCGGGATGAAATTGTACTAAGGAGAAAAGAAAAATAGGAAAAATTAGAGATGAATGGAAAAAGAAAAAGAGAATAGAAAAGAAACTATATTTATTTCATTTGTTTCAACACCCCCCTTAATTTGATGCGAAAAGAGGTTGAAAACAGGCACTCAGCAGCCTCTGGAAATAACAATGCGTGCACGCCTTTGTGAGAGCATTGGCAACCATATCATCAGTCAATATCAATCTGACGTCAAGCTGTCCCTTGTTGAGGAGATCTTGCAGCCATTTAATTTTTATATCAAGGTGCTTTGTCTTTGAGTTTGAGCCAAAATTTTTAATCTTTTTGAGTAGCCCTTTATTGTCAATAGGAAGACAGTGTTCTCTAGTGTGGTTTTCCAGAGCTTGTTGATGAGAGATGGCAGCCACTGATCCTCCTGAACTGCATCCAAAAGTGAGGTCAAATCAGCTTCAGTGGAAGATAGGGTTATGCTCTTTTGTTTCTTGCTGGACCACAACAATGGAACACCCTTCCATAGGCAAAGAGAGCCGCTCTGAGAGAGTCTGGTTTCATGATCATCAGCCCAGGTTGCGTTGGAATAGTACTCAAGACTGTTGGAAGGATGATTGGGCAAGGGCTCTAACGCTAAGCATAAGGACAGAGATCCTTTCAGGTATTTGAAGCAGTGGATAACTTCTTTCCAGTGGGAGAGTCCAGGAGAGTGATTGAAGTGCAAAATAATCAACACAGCAGGAGCAAGGTCTGGGCGAGATTGGCATGACAGGTAGTCAAGTATGCCGGTGAATTGGCGGTATTTGTATTTAAGTTTTCTGAACTCCAGTACATCATCTTCAGAGGCTTCTCAAAGCTGAACTCCAGGGGATAGAGGCATCTTTACAGGATTGAAGTCTTTGAGTCCAAGGAGTTCCAGTCCTTTCTTAATCAGTTTACTTTGATTGAGAGTGATCCAATTGGCAGATAGGTAAAGGTCCATGCCAAGAAGGGTATCAGGTTCATGAGCAGATGAGTTGGGAAAACAATTGAGAAAAAGAGTTTTGAATCCTTTGACATTACCAACAACAACTAGATTGTCCACATGGAAGAATATGAAAGTGTTTTCATTGTCATGTATGTAGAGACAAGGATTGACGGAGGATTGATGAAAGTTGATTTCTTCAAACCACTTGGTGATGGTATTTTACAAATTTGCAGGAGCCTGCTTAAGTACATAAAGGGATTTTTTGAGTTTGAGAAAGGGAGTTTTGTACTTAGATCCTTTGGGAGTAGCTATGTAAATGTCTTCAGATAGAGGAGCGTAGAGAAAGGCGCTCTTTACCTCAAATTGTCTGATGGGTAGTTTCTTGTCAATGGAAAGTGTAAGAAGGGAGAGAAGGGAAGGAAATTTTATGTTCAGAGCAAAAGTATTGTTATAGTCAATTCCCGGCGTTTGCAGGAAGCCCTGTATGCACAGGCGAGCCTTCTTTCTTTTGGCAGATGAGGCAGTAGCTGGTTTGGTTTTAAGAACCCAAGTGGTGCGGAGGTAGGATTCAGGGACAAATTCACAATCTTCCCATACATCCATCTCTTCAATACTGTTAAGTTTGGCATCCATGGGATCTTCCCATTCATTGGCCTTGGAGATAAAAGACATGAAATCAGAGGAAAAGTAGGAGTACTTAGCGGGTTTTATTCTTGATGTTTGAGTTCTCAGCTTGTATCTTGGTGCACTACCAGTAGGCAGCAGAGAGGAAGCAACAGCCTCTGATTCATTGTTGCTGTCTCCAGAGGACTCAACTTCAGGAGCAATATCAGGATTTGGGGATGTAGGAGACGGAGGTTTGAGGGGCAAGTTGGCAGGAGGAGTTTTTGAGAGATCATCAGGTGACTTATTGGAAGGGAATTTGTAGGAGAGATCCAATTCAGACCAGATCAAGGAAGACTTTTTGAAGGAGGGATTGAAATCTAGAAATTGAACATGTTTTGTGTTGATGATATTTCCAAGTTCCCCAAGAATGCAATAGGATTGAAGTTTGTTGTTGTAGCCAATGAGAGTTCCTATTGATCCTTTAGGGATAAGTTTAGAAGCAGGTTTGGAAGGTAGATTTAGATAGGAAACTCTGTTGCCTATAGGACGGAAGTAGCTGATGGGTAGAGTTTGATTTTTGAAGAGTTTGTAGGGCAATTTCTTGGATTTGTGAGCAGCGATTTGATTAAGAGTGAGAGTAGCCACTAGGGCAATTTCATGCCAGTAGTGGCAATTTAGAGTGGATTCAGTAAGTATGGAGCAAATGGATTCAAGAATAGAACGGTTGAATCTTTCAGCTAGACCATTTTTCTGCAGTGTATAAGGATTGGAGTGTCTGGCTTTTATGAGATGGTCTTTACAGAATTGGGAAAGTTTGAAATTGATGAATTAACCACCACAGTTTGAATGCAGGATGGAAGGAAAGTACCCAAAACGCTTTGCTTCAAGATTCAGAACATTAATCAGTATCCCAGGTACGTTTCTCTTATTCTTTAAAGGAAGAGAAGCCCAATATCTGGTGTTGCTATTGACTATGGTGAGTAGATATTGATGCCCATCACAAGATGAAGGAGAGATGGGGCCAATGACATCCAGATGGAGTTCTTCAAAAGGTCTGGAGGCAGGTGTATGTATTCTCTTGAAACTAGCCCGGGTAATTTTCAAGACGGAGCAGGCTTCACACTTCTGAGATACATTAACTGGAATACCAAGCTTTTGTCTGATTTGATGATAGCTAACGAGGCCTAGTGATTTGTGTAAAAGCTCAGCTAAGGACAGAAGAGAGCTTTGATCAGGAGAGCAGAATTTAAGGCCGGGTAGGTTATTGTAGTAGCGCCTGCTGGCAACTAAGGTGTCATCTTTAAAAAGGTGAAAAGAATTGATTTCAAAGGAAATGGAGAATTTTTCAAGGAGTAGACATCAAACAGAAAGTAGATTGACAGTTAAATCAGGAACATAGAGCACGTTATTAAGGATAAGGTTGCCATGCTTGTTGATGAGTTTGACAGATTGTCTCCCTTTTATGGGGAGATGTTTGTTGCCTGATCCAGTGCAAACTATTCCCTCTTATTTCATAGAGAGAGAAAAGAAAAGGTTGGAGTTTGAGATCATATGAGCAGAGGATCTGGAATCTAGGATAAAAATGGAGGGATCTTGGAATTTAGAGGTAAAATTGCTGACATTATTTTTGGTCTTAGCGGCTTGAGTGGGAAGACAAGGGCAAAGGTGAGGATGAAGGAGCCAACATTTGGCTTAAGGGTGAGGAGCATTGGGATTGTGCCATCCACTTCTACATTTTGTGGATTCAGAGGTGGCCAAAACGGTGGGAGTTTCCTTGGAGGTTGAGACAGAAGAGCAAAGCTGAAGGTTATTGAAGTGGACTCTGAGATGATCCAGAACCATTTCGGGAACCAAGTCTTTGTCTGAATGAGTGATCTGGCTCTTCAGGTAATCAAGAGAGGGAGGAAGTTTTTTAAGGATGGATTAGGCAATGATGTTTAGAGGAATGGATATACCGGTTTCAACGAATTTAGTGATTGAGGCTCTGATTTGAGTGATGAAGAGTTGGATATCCTGTGGATTAAACTGGGTAGCACAGAATTTGTTGAAAACTCTGGCGCAATTTGAAGCATTACAGGAGGCGAAGTAGTGATTGATTGAATTCCAGATGAGTTTAGCATTGCTCTCATTGGTTTAGTTTATAACATTGAGATGGATAGAGGCATTGAGTTTGGCGGTAAGAAGCGTAACAAGTTGAATTTTAACAGCGGGATTGAGCGATACGGAGTTGGAGATCAAAGGTTCCCAAAGAGATTGAATCTTGAGGAGTTTAGTGGTCCTAGATTTCCATAAGGAGAAGTTATCAAGAGTCAGCAGAGGGATAGCTTCCAGAGCTCCTTTGGCAATTTTGGATTGAAAACTGTTGATCATAATGTACAGCTGTTCTGGTTCTTTGTTGAGGAAGAACCATTGAGTGGTAGAGATGATTTGACTGTTAATTGTGATGAATTTCTGAGCTAGAACCAGAACTGAAGAAAGAAAAAGATAAGCAAAAGAATATAGGACAGGCAGATAAATGATCAAGAGGACACATAGAGTAAGCATACCAGAGAGGAGGACAATTACAGGAGAAACAAGGAAGCTCCAGTAAGGATAGATTTGAATAAGCATGCCTATAGAGAAGAGCCAATACAAAGAAGGAGTAAGAAACAGATAGGGAGGTAGGAATATCTCCAGAGTTAATAGGAGCAATCTTTGCACCAAATTAGCCTCAAAGATAGGTCTGAAGGTCTTGATCACAAGAGATTCAGGTTGAAGCAGTAGAGCGGTTGAGTTGAAGTTCCAGATAGGTCTGAAGGTCTTGATTGCAAGAGATTCAGGTTGAAGCAGTAGAGTGGTTGAGTTGAAGGTTAGGATCTGGAGTAGAACCTTGAGGATATTCAGGATTATTAGGTTCAGCAAGATGAAGAAGAAGGTTTTTATCAGAGGAGCGTGATTGAGAGACTTTGAGTCAACTGCTCATTCTCCTGAGTGTGTAAAGATTGTTGGTATAGTGCTGCCAAGAGATTTGAAATTTAGCAACGCGCAGCAAGCAACTTCAGAGGAGCGCAGTACGCGGATCAAGAAAAGAATGCAGGATAAACTTGTAATAAGGAGAAAAGAAAAAGAGGAAAAATTAGAGATGAATGGAAAAAGAAAAGAAACTATATTTATTTCATTTGTTTCAACACATATTTCAAAACTGCTAGTGCTGTTTTATTTTTTTATATCTGAGGGTAGATGCCTTTTTGTATATGATTTTTGTATTTTTACAAGAAAATTATTTTTCTCACACCCCAAATTCTTAAATTCACATGATTTTGAAATACCACAATTTCCTGCATCCACACTTTTTCCCTTAAATTCATGCAGTTTTTTGATTTTTTTTTTTTTTGAAAATTCAATGCAGCATTCATGTAGAGGGGTGTTTGAAACCTCCAAGAGATATTTTTTATATTTTTGAAGGTGTCTAATTTGCTCAAGAATGTGTCGCAAGTTTTGAAGAAATGAAATTAAAGGCTTTGGGTGCTAAGTTTTAACCTCTTTTTTGAGATTCTTTACTTGAATATTTTTGAACTTCTAATTTTGTAAAAATTTTCTGAATCCACTCAAGATTACCAAAATTGTTTTTCAAAATTTCACAAAACTGGTTTTTTTTCACTCAGAAATTGGTACCAATTCAAAAAAAATGAAATAAAAGGAATATTTTTCAATAATTTTTGAGGGGGTTTATCTTCAATAGTTTCAAAATTTTGAGCCTGAAGAATTTTAGAGATCCTTTTAGAGGATGATAGAAAAAAATTCAGGAATTCTTGGGACATATTCTTGACCCCAAAATTCCAAACTTGAAATAAAATTGAACAAATGTATTATCATTGTTGGAAGCATTGTTGAAATGATTGCTGAATTGTTGTATATATTTATATTTAAGATAAAATTTCAATAAAATGAAGGCAAATGTCAAATTTGCAACCCATCTAATTCACAAATGGCCGTTCACTACCCATCTGAGTTGCAAATGGATATATATATATATTTTTCAAACATTTGTTTTTAATTTTTGTTATCTTATTTCTTTGTTTTATTTTAATAAATAAATAAATAAAGAATAAGTAAAAAATAAATTGATCAATTATTAATTTAAACTCACACAAGGAAGGTGAGGTGCAAGTTTTTAATCCATGCTAGTCACACAAAGGCAGATCCCTTGTGGCAAATCTCCTACAAGAATGATCAACATAACCATGAACCATCTCCACACCCCTCAGTGCATCCAAACCTGAGGAGAATCTCTGGGGTAGCCTTAGACAATCTAAAAGAAGGCATGAATGATGGGCTCAATACACTTCAACTCATGAAAAAATTGAGCAAAATTGATGGTGGCAAATATGTTGATAACCAAACAATCTATAACAATAAGCATAAGATAGCGCTAGCAGAACTAAAGGGTAAAAGTGTTATGGAGGTCCTCTTTGAACAATTTGGTAATTCAGGTGGGGTTCATCAAGAATAATTTAGTGGAGAGGGCCACTTGGAGGACCTATTGTTGGCTCACCCCAAGTCATTGAAGCTTTGCAATCAATTCCATCAGATAGCTATGATGGATTGTAATTATAAGAAAAATAATTACAACATCCCCCTATTGCATGTTGTAGGAATTACTTCCAACCAGAAAAAATTGACAAAAGCTCTTGTTTTTATGACAACAGAAACTTTTTAGTTCTATAGTTGGTCTGTAAATGCGCTAAAAAAGTTGCCTTATGATCCTGAGAGACATCCCAAATTATATGTGAAGGACCATGAAAAAGATTTGATCCATGCTCTAGAAAAAATATTCCCTGAGTCAAAAAGAAAGTTCTGTCAATGGCACTTGTCTAAAAACATACAACCAAACTGTAAAGTGCGCTTTAATGATGACTTTGAAGGGTTGAAAAGATTTCTGTCTCTGTGGGCTAGGTATTGGGCCTCAAAATCCAAGGAGGAGGTAGAGTTCAATGATGCAGAACTTAGAGTAAGCGCTGTAAGACTCCAAACAGTGCTAGGCCATGGCAGTTCTGTGGAGGGGAAAGGTGCTGTTTAGCCTGCCCTCCTGAGTGTTACAAAAATATTTAGATGTAACCAAGATCAAGGTCCAGAACCTGGTAAATGAGGAATCAAGGAGTAGAGGATAAAGATGATAATAGTTTGGTAGCGATGGAACAGCACTATCTGAGACAAGATTATTCAGGGAAAAACTTGAACAGAAGAAGTTAAAGTCTACTTAGAGTTCAAGGAACAAAAGCTGTTGTATTTAAACAATGCCCACAAGCTAATAACTCTGGTCGTCAGCAGAATATTGGGGATGATCAACTCAAACCCAACCAACCTCCAGGTTCTCAATGAAACTGCCCAACTCTCCGCAATCAAGCGCTTGAAGGGTACCAGATAACTGAGGGTGGCCGTACAAGACAAAGCACAATGTTTAAGAAGCTCTAAAAGCAAACAGTAACTGATTTGAAGCAAGGATAACCTCAACACTTCTCAAGGGACTCAAGAGTAGGCTGGAAGAATGCAACTCCAAAGAAAATAAAGGGAGTTATAACACTCCAGGTCTTAAGCTTAATAAGACCTCTTCAATCAATCGTGATTGGCTCCAGAAAGATGATCAGGGATCAGGACCAGTATGGTCAGAGAAAGGGATCAAGGAGTGGTATAACACACTCAAAAATTCCAACAGACAGAATTTTTCTTCAACCAACAAGGCTATTGGTTGGTGATAAGGATCAGGCCACAGAGGGGCAAAGACTCAGGGTCAAAAATGGATCAGGGGGAAATCAGAGATATACCCAGGATGAGGATCATGATTCAATTTCACGATAATGGGGGGACATAAGCACACACTCCCATGGATTCTATGATTCTGAAAAAGCAGGGGAGAGCCCCTCCTTTTATAGACCAGAGGCCTTTAGACTATTTACAAGAGATGTTTACAAATGGGAGCGGAATTTTTTTTTTTTTTTTGAGGATGATTGTCATGAGAAAACAAAAGAAAAAAAAGAAACAAACAAACACTCAGGAAAAAAACAGAAGAGTTGAATCAAGACCCTGGCCCGTGCCAAATGATGGGCACGGGAAAGCACGTAGCTAGTGGGATGCCCGCAGGCATCCTGATGGGCCCGGGCTACTGCCAAGACCGCGGATGACCGCCAACAGAAGTCCGACGGGCACTGGCAAAAGAAGAGACCCGCGCGGGAAACAGAAAAGAAGCGCGGGAGACCGGTGAGCTAGAGGTGGAAAGGATGAGGTAGACTGCCGCTTGAGACGGCCAAATGAGGTGTTTGGCAAGCGATTCAATCAATCTGAGATGACCAATGAGGATATTGGTATCAATGACCAACAATCAAAGAGGTTGGGAGGATCAATGGGAGGGAGCAAGGGAATCTGCAAGGGTGAATCCATCTTGACATTGTCATTGAGATCCTGGAACTGATCTTGAAGCTGACAAAGCAAGCCGGCAACTTGGTTGATGGCGGTGGAGATGGGGATCATCTCAATATCAAGGCCGCGTTCTTCATCACCAATCTCCAAATCAAGCTTGCCACCACGATAGCAAAGAGCGACAAGAGCTGAGAGGCTAACTTTGCGGCCAATTTTAGACGCACAAATTGGACCGGGTTCACTGAGAGAGATATGCAAGTCACCAAACGTACTGAGAGAGTTCTGAGAGGCAGGCGTACAATGGTGATGATGATGATGATGATGATGATGATGGGGTTGAGGCTGAGGCAAGGTTTGAGATCTCTATTGGCATTGGGACAATCAAGAGAGTTGTTGATGATGGTCAAACTCAACCTATTCCAGATCAAAGATTTTTTTTTTTTTTTTTTTTTTGGATAATGATGCCTATGAATGATGATAAGTGAAAAAAAAATTAAAATCTCCGCACTGGCCAGGGTGTCCAGGATGGGGCACCACAGCGCCAAATCACTGCCTCTACTGTTAATCTTCCTAGGTTTGGGTGGCTTAAATTATGACTTGTAAAAAGTGTTTTTTGGAAGAGGGTGAGGATGTACTTGAGTATATGGATCATAATATCTTCCCCATCAAAAAGAGGTTTTTAATTGCTTGGACTTGCAAAAAACCTGACTTTGGAAATAAAACAACATCTTGGGTTGATGGGGCCCATGCTACTCTCAAACAATTCCTTGCAAACACTTTGGGAAACACGTTTGATGTTTGGAAAAACCTAGAGGGCACAGTTTCTAATCAAATAAAATTGGTTCAGGCTGCCCTTTACAATTCTTTAATAGATATTGGAATAGTTCTTCCTACTGAACTGTTACCATTGGGATACAAGGTGTCTTTACAAGCAATCAAAATTGTTGGGGATTGATTAGAGAGGTTAAAGAGGAACCATGATGGGGAAGTGTGCACCAAGTCATACTCAATGACTATGGGGTTTTCTTTTTCCCACAAAATAGGTAACCTACTAGCATCAAGAGGCTCTTTTGTGCCTGAAGATTTTCATCCTTAGTGGAGGTTGGATTATTACCCTTGCAGTTCTAGTTCTGTAATTTGGTTTAAGTTGCATTGTTCAAATCACTTTGTGATTAATGCTTTTTGATAAATGCTTTTGAATGATGATTCCTACTTGAATAAAATGATGGTTCCTACTTGACTAAAATGATGATTCCTACTTGACTAAAATGATGATTTCTACTTGACTAATATTTTATCCTTTTGAATTTTTAAAGATTGATGTTGATGAACTGCTCAACAATTCTCAGTTACATGAGAAGCTCAATGAAATGATCTTGAATAATCCTGATCAAGATTATTGCAGGCGGTTGAAGCACTTGATGAAGGAGACAGACAATTACTGATAGAAGCCAAGACTTGAAAATAAATTCTTGAGATTTAGAAGAGGCCATCAAAATTTACAGATACCCAGCAAGATCCTTCTTGATTTGAAAACATTGAAAAGGAACTAAAGCAGGAGAAGAGAAGTAGAGGGGCACCAAAGAAGAAAAGAAAAATGATTGTAAGTCTTTTCTTTTGTGAAAGGTTCATTTTTTGGGTTTAATGAACTTATTGAGAAAGTTTATAGTCCAATTCAGGCTCTCCATCTGAATTTCATAGTTCAGCGGAAGAGACTGAAATTTCATTGGTTTTGGTGCCATTGGAATACAATTCCTTTTTGAAGGATGAATCAGACGCAATGGAGGAGTCAAACAGAAGATCATCTTTGGTGAGTGGTGATTCCTTTAATGAGGTTAGATTTTTGGCTAACTACTATTTTATTTTAGGAAGTAAATTACCTCAATCAAACACCTGAGAACTTACATAGGTTCTTGGGTGAGGTTTGCGACCCAGTTGGTGATGGAAATTGTGGTTTTAGAGTCATTGCTAAGTCACTTGGGTATGACTACAATGGATTGTTTAAGGTTTGGAAATAAATGCTTGAAACATTGAGGAAAAATAAGGGATGCTATTCTAAGATCCTTGGGGGCAGTAAAGATGTTGAAAAGATAGAACAAAGACTTGATTTTAATGACATCAATGAAAAGATTCCATCTTCAAAATGGCTTTCAAAGCTTGACGTGGGTCAAATAATAGCTGATACTTATGGAAGACCAATATGTTTCATTTCATTGGAATCATTTTTTTCTTTTACTCCTATGAAAATGGGTGTAAAAGAACAATCAGATCCTATGTTCATTTGCTTTGTGAACAATAACCATTGGAACCAGCTTGTACTTAAGGTAGATGTTATTCTAATCCTTCCAATAGTTTTCAAACCACATTCCATGATTTCCAAAAAACCAGCTGGTTGGGTTGATCACCTCAAAGATCAACTTGAGTTGTATTCAAACTTATAGATTAGTTTAATCATTTGAGTTTGGTCTAACATACTGATATTGTAATTCTAGTAATATAAAGGGTTATCAAATTTTGAACATCATTATGATGAGTGTTTTGAATGAGATTTTATTGGTGAGTCAGTCCAACTTGTGTTGGGCTGATGCCATCACAGGCTTAACACAAGTTGAACTTGTTTTTTTTTGGTTTTTTTAATTTAGGACTGGTCAAAAGAATTGTATTTTTTTGGAACTTTCACTTTAGGGCTGGTCAAAAGACTCCTTGTATTTTTTTGCTGGTCAAAAGACTGGTAATTTTTCTGGCACTTTTACTTTAGTGCTGTTCAAAAGACTTCTTGTATTTTTTTGCCCTTTTACTTTAGGGCTAGTCAAGTTGAACTTGAATTTGGGTAATGTTAAATTCACGGCTCATTGAGCAGTGGAAATGGTTCAAAGTGGTCTGTGTGGCACGCCATACAGTCCAATCCAAGCTGTGTATGACCCCCCGCGGCTCAAAGAGTTGCGCTGCCCACCCAGCCTGGTCCAACAGTGTGTTGGATTCCACACAACTACATATAAGTTGTGTGGAGTTGTACATGGATCAAATGTAGTCATGTGGCACTGTGTACAACCCCCCACCGCTCAAAGAGTTGCACAGCCCACCCAGCCTGGTCAAACGGCGTGTTGTATTCCACACAACTACATTTGAGTTGTGTGGAGTTGTACATGGCCCAAATTTAGTCATGTGGCACCATGTATGACCCCCCATGGCTCAAAGAGTTGTGCGGCCCACCCAGCCTGGTCCAATGGTGTGTTGGATTCCACATGACTACATTTGAGTCATGTGAAGTTGTACACGGCTCAAATGTAGTTGTGTGGCATCCAACACACCACTGGACTGTGGTGAGCCAAAAAAAAAAAGCAAAAAAAACAAAAAAAACAAATGGAATTAAAGGGCACTAAAATAACCCATGAATCAAATAAACCTTGCAAAAAACAGGAATCAACCAAAAAATCAAAGAAATCAAAATTTTTTGATTTTTTGGTTAAAAAAAAGGGTGATGTTAAATTCATGGCTCCCGCCGTGTGGTAGTTGTGTAGGGCCCTACACGGCCCAAATGAGCTGTGGGTGCCCCAAGACAACTACAAAGGGACGTTTCAAACATGTGTGACCCACAGGGGGTTGTGTTGGAGCTGTGTCTGGGGGTGCAAAACCCCCCCTAAGTTGTGCCAGAATTTTGGGCACCCCCTGGACCACACTTGGGTTCTGTCAACCCAAATTTGGGATTAAAACATACTTTGTGGGACTGTTGTTCCACACCTAGAGTTCCCAAAGAGACATTAAAATGAAACCCAAGTGAAATTAAAGTGAAAAATCAAATCTTAAATTGTATAAAAATCTGCAAACAATTCTTTATCAACTCAAAAGTGAGCAAACTTTGTTTGATCAATTGAAAGTTGGATTGAATACTGAAGTATACCATTGGATTTTTTTTCATGGGAAAAGTGGCAAGCCCTCCTTCTTCTGACATGGCTGCATGGAAGTTCTACATTGATAGTGCCATGAACAAAGCTTTGGAAAAAGAAAAAAAAGGATTTGGGTAATGAAACATTGGAAGCCCCGATTGCATCCTCATCAAGGCTGACAATTGAGGAACAAAATGATTCACAAATGGACATGACCGCTGGTGGTGAGTAGCATTTTATGTTACTGGTCTTTTCTGTATTTAATTTGATTGAAACTGATTGGTGCATGTAACTATGAAACTATGACTTAACCAATGAATTTTTACTAGATCCACTTGACCCACCTCCCTTGAGAGCTGTTCCTACTAGGGAAGAAGCAAAAAAATATTGTCAAAAATGGGCAATGAAGCATGGTTAAACTTTAACAGATTTCAACTCAAAGGATGACCAATATTTGGATTTAGCCTGTGATAGACATGGTTCCTATTTAGTAAATTTTCTTACAAAAGGTGTCAGCTTGCTACTATTTCAGAGCAAGCTGCAAAAGTAAAAGAACTAACATAAAAACAATAATATTAAGATTAACCTAAGAAGGAGTAGGAAAACCATGAAAATTATTGCAAAAATGGATTCTCCACCCAAAATTAGGTATGGTCACTCACTGACCCCACCCTTGAAATCCAACTCCTTATATTTTTAGATAATTAAAGAAAGAAAGACCAAAATACCACAGCACCACTATTGAACTTTTTTGCCAGTTAAATATTTCACATGCAGTGTCACGTATAGGTTTCACACCTAAAATTCAGTCAGAATTGAGGTTTTGTGTATATTTTAGGAGTTACAGACGGAAACGTGTTCTGTCACAATTCCCGCATGCAGCCGCGGCACCAATACACCCACGCGCGGCTGAGCTACAGCTCTGTAACTCTGTCAAAGCTGTGTACGCAGCCCTGGGCCTCTGACAAGTATGCAGCCGCGGGACTACGGGTTGACAAAGTGACAGGCTGCCTGAGAAACCTAGGTACTGCGTAAACATGCTACAACCTACATGCAAAAATTCTACATATGTAATGAATGTTCCCATGGATAGAATATATTCTAAAAATAAATAAAAATATATAAAAATAATTAAATAAACTTTATACGTATTCTTTATTAAATATAATTTTAAGTACCAAAAATGTCGAAAATAAGATAATGACTAGTTCTAAAAATATATTAAAATACTTTAATATACTATTATGAGAATTTCTAGACATCAATATTCTTTGTGACATACTAAGAAAACTTATGATGTAAAAATATTACATGAATACCCATGAATTACATTTTTAAGTAATTATTTTAGTAAATCAACTGAATTTTGAAAATAAGGAGTAAAATCAATATCATGACTTTACTCCAATTATTTAATACATAATGAGAACTCACCTGACATCAAAATATCCGTAGAAATATCTATTACAATAATTATTAACTTACTGGGAACATTTACTAAGGATAATTAATTAAATAATAAATAAAAAGGACAGATTAGTGTTATTCACACGTCCAAACATCAATTATAAAGTAGAATAATTCCCATACCCTGTGGAATTAGATGCTACCCGTGTTACAGCACCAAGAAAACGTGACAGGCTACCACTGGTTACCCTTCTAGCCTCAAAGTCTGTCCCTTTGAGCCCCTTGACCCCTCAGAAGGACAATATTGGGACTCCAAAAGCTATAAATAAAGAGCTCTGTTGAGGATATTGATACCCAGAGACCCAGTTATATTTACATCCAGACACTGTACCAAGGTAATCAAATAATTATAAGAGATAAGTAAGTGATTTATGGATTTAGTCTGATTAATAATATTTGTCCTCAACCCTCTTTTATCAATTTAAACTTCTGAACAACCCTATAACCCCATTATACAGGTTTAACCCATCAGTGCAGGTCCCAAGCAGTTCCCCAAAGGATTTAATAATATACCAGCAAGTCTTATTATCCTTTCTCTGTTGTGGAAGCTTGGTTACAAAGCCCTGCCACTCCACTGTGTATTTTATATACATATTATCTTTGGGCAAAATATCCTTTAAACTAAAGATTCCAAAGTAACCAGGCCTGCGTGTTTTCATACTGAATTCCCTGAAGAGATGTGTTAAAGATCCCCAATATAATTGTGGCCCCTCTATAAAAATATTTAATAATCAATTTATCTATATTGATTTATAACAATAAACCATATCCAATCCAATTAACCTTGCAATTAGCTTCATCCAAATATTTTACGGATTTTTGCTGCATTTTTTGAATAATATATTTATTATTTATTCTATCACCTCTAGTAGCTAAAGGATAGCAGGGGTCTTGGCATCCAGGAGGCTGACAATTGGGGGTCTGGCTGGGAAATATTACATCTTATTATATTTAATACCTTGGACCAGACATTTCACTTAAAATTAAATCAAAGAGGATTTTATCTGACTTTTTAACCATGATTCATCATTAAATTCTTTTGCAGTGGATTTAAAAACCAATGCAGAATTAATAATGTATTCATTAATTCTTTTAAAGATAAGAAAAGAAGAATATATTAGAAATTTTAAACCTACTGGTTGGGAAGCTTTAACTCAAGCTGAGCAACTTAATATCTCTTCTGCACGTAAAAACTTAGATAAAAACCTTGAACAAGAAGATCTTGAGAGGATTATCAACTTCCAGGCCCTATTAAGAAAACATAAAGCTTGGAAGAAATACCCTATAAATTAATTTTTAAAATATAAAAGTAAGTATAAAACTTGTATTACCATATTACTTTTGTTAAAATAATATTAATATATTTTGTTGACCAATAAAATAACCTTTTACCATCAGTGAACCCTCCTATACCAGATACCACCACCACTGAAACTAATTTATTGGATCAAGAAGTCCCAGATATCTCTGGATGCCCTGAAAATATTGATTGGACGGGTGAAGACCTCATTGGGACACACCAAGACCCTGTAGGATTACCTATTGTTAAAATGCGGATGTACTCAGGTAATGTGCATAGGAGTGTGTAATCCAAATGGGATACAAAAATGGGCCTCCACGGCCCATTTTACATCACGTGGGCCATGTGGGCCTATGTGGGTGTTATTGGTTTTGGGCATTTGGGCGCCAAAACACATTTTTATGGTCTTTTGGGACACGGGCCCTCACAGGCCCGCCAGGGTAGATGGGCCACCCAAGCCAGATGGGCTTATTAGGGCATAAAAGGGCCCAAGCTTTATTATGGACATACTTGGCCAGACGGGCTGGCCCGCCAAAGTATGTAATTCTCACAATTTGGGCTTGGGGAGGCCCATTGGGGCCGCGGCCCATTCGGGGCCGCCTGTGTTCCTCGGTGCGGCCCAACGGCCCGCCGCGGGGCTGTCGCGCCGGCCCAGCTGGTCGCGCTAGGCAACCAGCGCCACAGAGCCGGGGCTTGCGGCCCCGGCTTGCTCCCCCTCCCCTCGCTCGCCATTGCAAAGGGGATGGGGGCAGGCTGGCTGGGTTGAACCAGCCAACGACCGACCGCAACAGCGCGGTTGGTCAGGACAGGGGGGACCTGACCACCCCCTTGCCCAAGGAGGTGGCGGTGCCGGCCGCAAGAGTAGAAACCAGCAGGTGGGGGGGATTTCATCACCCCCCCACCATCAATTGGTTAATGCAACTAAACAGGATAGGGGCGCTCTCCCCCCCCCCTTTACCAAGGGGGAGGAGGGATGGGCCTTGGGAGATCTGATCACCTCCCAGGCCAATTTAAATGACGACGCCCTGGGGGTGTCTACCCTCAGGGCCCCTGGTGAGGGGATTTGACCGCCCCCACCAGGGATTTGAGAGAAAGAGGGGGGGGAAAGCATGTCCGCTGGTCACCCCCCCCCCCCCATGTGAGTCTGAGACCGGACCCAGGTGTGCCCTGGGTCCCACCTGGCCCATTTGAGGGGCCAGGGGCTGACTGCATGAGGCAACCAGCCCGTAAACAAGGCAATAAAGGTCATCATGGCTGGTTGTAAAGGACAACCAGCCAAGGGGATTGAACATTTAAGGGGCTGGTTCAGCCCCATTGAGGTGGAAACACCAGAAATAACCGGAATAGGCTGGTTGTAAGGGTACAGGGACTGATGCCATGTGGGCTGATGTAGTCCAAACCAAGTAACAACGCCAGTAGAGCCAGTAGAGCTCTTTTGGGGCGGAAAATTTGCCTTTTGGCTTTTTGTATCATGGGCTCACAAGAGGCCAATCTTTTGTACTTGGGGAGCCCTTCTCCCTGCTGTTTTCCATCCATTCATTCATCATTCCAATCAAATTCATCCAAGATATTGCCCCATTGTGAGAGCCCCATTAGACAATATTGACACCCAGTGTCCAGAATTTCTTTTGCTTTAAATACTGCTCATTTGCCTAAGCTAATTTCTGGCCATAATTCTAACACCTATTAAGGACCAATTTAATCCCAATAAAGTCCTGGTACCATTGAATATCAACTTAAGTGAGTTTTAAATAAAACTTATTTTTACAGGTTTTTTCTGTATAAAAATACTTATAAAAATTTTATTCAATATGAATAGATGTAACAAAAGAGCCTCAGGGAGAATTCCCTCCTATGGATCTTTTCCAGGAGCCCCCAGTAATGGTGAGACCAAAAATAATGACAACCATGAGGGGACTGGAACCCGTGAATCAAATGTTGATGGACAGGGAACAGCCCCAAATACTTCTGCCCTCCCCCAACCTAGAGCCAGAGAAGGTAGTAGAATTAATCCCCCCTCCATTACAAAAAGATTCCCTGAAGCAACCCCAGCAGAATCTGGCCAAGGAAGCCAGGATCAAAGACTTAGTCAGAGAGCAGGTGAAATATTGGGAAGAGTTCAAAGAAGCCCAAGCCAAAGAGGACATGGTATCTATGAAAAAGATAATCTCCCAGGAAAAAGCTACCCAGATAGCTCTTCAGAAAATGATTCCAAGGAAAGAGTTAGAATCCTACTTAGAAAAGTGGAATCCTTGGGATCAATTAGCCCAAATGAAAGGCAAAGGATCAGGAAAAAAGAGATCTTCTTCCCATCCAAAGCCAAAGGGAAAGAAGGATTGGGATGAGATAATATCCTTACCTCAAAAGTGGAAAAAGGTGTACAACAATTAGCCTCTAATTCTGAACCCAGTAACTTGTCTAAACCAACCTCTGATGTAATTAGTTCCTTTTCTAATGATATGCGCCATAATTTCAAGATTTTTTGTGGAAATTTGGACACTGTTTATACCCAAATGGATAAGTTAACCTCATTAGTAGCCAAATTAATTAATAACCAAAAAAAAATGTAGGAATAGAAGATATTAAAGAACATACAGAACAATTATTGGAGACAATTAATCAAGGTAAAATCAGAAAGACTCAAACAATTGAAAATATGTTATCAGGTATCCAAGAAGATTTTATTATGTCTTTACAACCTTTAAAAGAAGAATTGGTAAATACTAATAACAGCTCCATTCTGTCCCTTAGTGAGAAATTATATCTGCTTAATAATAAAGTGGACCTGCAACTTAATCTGATCAAGAATGATCTTAGAGACTTAAAAGTCCATCTGACCAACCCCTTGGGGAGTACCACAGAGGAACCTAAACCTCCCAGACAAACAGCTACAACTTATGCACCACACTTAATAGGAATGCATAGGAGTGACACCTTCAGGCCTAGTCCTACTCCTGAAATGGAAAAAGCCCTCAAACTTTTACCCCCAATTTCTGAATGGACTAAGTTCTCCGGTGAAGGAGAATACAATCATATAAATTTTGTTAAATTTATTGACTATACTATTAACTCTTATAAATTACCAGAAGCTATAGCTTTTGTCAGGCTACCCAGAATATTTGAAGGAGTAGATTTAGACTGGTTTATCAGTAAAAGAGAAGAAGTTGGATCCTTACCATGGAATTCTTGGAAACTTCTAATTAAAAAACAATTTGATTCTAGAATGTGGAAAAGAAAAATGATGAAAAATTTTGAAAATTCCTCATTTGATCCTTCCAAGGATAAGCCTCACAAATGGTGCTTGTAACAGAAGATAATACTAGATTGCTTCTATTCAGATACTGATAAAGAGGAAGTAAATGAAAGAATCCTCAACTTGTGTCCTGGGAATCTTAACCATAGTGTAAGATGCAGGATGAGTATGGATGCTGACTTACCAACTGTAATCAATGTGTTAGAAGAAGTCATAGACATGAATGGGTTAGAGAAAAAAGTTCCTTCTATACCTAAAGAGAACATCAAAATTAAAAAAACCAGAGAAAAACCCCCTCTGATAAATACCTCTGAAAATAACAAACCTAATGAGAACAGGGACAAAGAGAGAATGCCTGGAACTTGTTGGAATTGTAACAAGACAGGGAATAGGAGACAAGACTGCCCATTACCAAAAAGAAAGATAGCAGTCTTGGAAGGAGAGCAGGAGGTTGAAGGGAATCAGAACTATGAAGATATAGCTGATACTGAAGGATCCCTTTCTGCATGTGAACTGATCCTGACCAACCCTGTTAATATGATAGAAGGAGATATAGGCACTTCTATAGAAATCAATAACATCCATGGCGACTCTAGTTTTCCCCAACAATTTATAATCAGTGACAGAGACCCAAATTTCACCTCTGAGTTTAGGAGGAATCTTCATGATATACTGGGTACTACTCTAGCATTTTCTATAGCATACCATCCCCAAACTGATGGATTAACTGAAAGAATGATAAAGACCCTAGAAGATATTTTAAGAAGTTTCTGTAGCTTTGGTCTAGAATAAAAGGACTCAGATGGTTATTTCCATGATTAGGTAAGCCTACTCCCAGCTCTAGAGCCCGCTTATAACAGAAGTAAACATTCTACTACCAAAGAAGCCCCTTACATACTAGAAAGAGGATGGATTCCAAAACTCCCTAGGAAAACCTTAAACTATAACTTAGCCACCATTCATCAAACATCTCTTGAATTTAAGAAAATGATAGATCTGGCAAATAATCATGCTCAAAAATGTGTCAAAGAAGCAGTAGAACACAACAAACAAAGATGGGACAAATCACATAGGGAACCTGACTTTAAAATAGGAGATCAGATTGTGATATCCACTACCAACTTCAACAATCTAGCAGGTAACAGAAAGCTGAAACCAGCCTTTGTTGGACCATTTTTTATCAAAAAGATGCATCGCAAAAATGCTGTAGAAGTAATCTTGAGTGAAGAATTATCACAAAAACACCCAGTATTTCCTGTTAGCCTAGTAAAACACTTTCAACCAAGAGAAGGTAGCAACCTCCCTCCAGAAATAATCCCAATAGAACCTGACCCTTTGAAAGAAAAAGGGGAAGTCAGAAGGATATTGAGAGAAAAGAAAGAGAGAGTACAAGGAAAAGATGTTAGACTATACTTAGTAAGATACAAAGGAGAATCTGCAGACAAAGATGAATGGTTACCAGAGAATAATATACCTGATGTACCAATACATCTTAGAAACTACAGAGCCAGCAAAAGGAACTGAAACACACATGGAATTAGTTTTTTCCAAAATTCTCCAGATTTTTTTCAGATATGGCCATATCTTGGAGTGGGGGAATTTCAGCTTGCTACTATTGCAGAGCAAGCATCAAAAGTAACAGAAATAACATAAAAATAATAATAATCAGATTACCCTAAGAAGGAGTAGGAAAAACATAAATATTATTTCGAAAATGGATTTTAAACCCAAAATTAGGTAGGTTCACTCACTGACCCCACCCTTGAAATCCAACTCCTTATATTTTTAAATAATTAAAGAAAGAAAGAACAAAATACCACGGCACCACTATTGAACTTTTTGGCCAATTAAATATTTCACACGTACTGTCATGTATAGGTTTCACACCTAAAATTCAGTCAGAATTGAGGTGTTGTTTATATTTTAGGAGTTACAGATGGAAATTTTTTCTGTCACAATTCCCACACGCAGCCCCGGAAGCCAATACACCCGCGCGCGGCTGAGATACAGCTCTGTCACTCTGTCAAAGCCGTTTACGCAGCCCAGGGCCTCTGACAAGTATGCAGCCGCGGGACTACGGGTTGACAAAGTGACAGGCAGCCTGAGAAACCTAGGTACTGCGTAAACATGCTACAACCTACACGGGAAAATTCTACAAATGTAATAAATTTTCCGGTGGATGGAATATAGTCTAAAAATACATAAAATTATATAAAAATAATTAAATAACCTTTATACGTATTCTTTATTAAATATAATTTGAAGTACCAAAAATGTTGAAAATAAGATAATGACTACTTCTAAAAATATATTAAAATACTTTAATATACTATTATGAGAATTTCTAAACTCAACATTTTTGTGACATACTAAGAAAACTTATGATGCAAAAAATATTACATGAATACCAATGACTTACATTTTTAAGTAATTATTTTAGTAAATCAACTGAATTTCGAAAATAAGGAGTAAAATCAATATCATGAATTTACTCCAATTATTTAATACATAATGAGAACTCACCTGACATCAGAATATCCGTAGGAATGTCTATCAAAATAACTATCAACTTACTGGGAAAATTTACTAAGGATAATCAATTAAATAATAAATAAAAAGGACAGATTAGTGTTATTCACACGTCCAAACATCAATTATAAAGTAGAATAATTCCCATACCCTGTGGAATTAGATGCTACCCGTGTTACAGCACCAAGAAAACGTGACAGGCTACCACTGGTTACCCTGCTAGCCTCAGTTTCTGTCCCTTTGAGCCCCTGTACCCCTCAAAAGGACAATATTGGGACTCCAAAAGCTATAAATAAAGAGCTCTTTTAAGGATATTGATACCCAGAGACCCAGTTATATTTACATCCAGACACTGTTCCAAGGTAATAAAATACTTATAAGAGATAAGTAATTGATTTATGGCTTTAGTCTGATTAATAATATCCGTCCTCAACCCTCTTTTATCAATTTAAACTGCTGAACAACCTTATAACCCCATTATACAGGTTTAACCATCAGTGCACGTCCCAAACAGGTACCCAAAGGATTTAATAATATACCAGTGGGTCTTATTATCCTTTCTCTGTTGTAAAAGCTTGGTTACAAAGCCCTGCCACTCCACTGTGTATTTTATATACATATTATCTTTGGGCAAAATATCCTTTAAACTAAAGATTCCAAAGTAACCAGGCCTGCGTGTTTTCATACTGAATTCCCTGAAGAGAGGTGTTAAAGATCCCCAATATAATTGTGGCCCCTCTATAAAAATATTTAATAATTAACTTATCTATATTGATTTATAACAATAAACCATATCCAAGCCAAGTAACCTTGCAATAAGCTTTATCCAAATATTTTGCAGATTTTTGCTTCATTTATTGAATAATATATTTATTTTTTATTCTATCACCTCTGGTAGCTAAAGGATAGCAAGGGTCTCAGCGTCCAGGAGGCTGAAAAAATGGTCTAGACAAAATCACACAAGGAAGGTTGGGTTCAAGTTTTTAATCCATGCAGGTTGCACAAAGGCAGACCCCTTGTTGCCCCTCTCCTACAAAGAAACCCGACACAACCATCAACCATCTGAAAATCCCTCTTTGCATCCTCAACTGAGGAAAATCTTGGGGTGGCCTTAGAAAATCTAGTAGAAGGAATGAATGATGGGCTCAATACTTTACAAGTGAAGAGAAAATTGAGCAAGATTGATGGGCAGGATTATGTTGATGACCAAAAAATCTATAACACTAAGCCAAAGGTAACACTTGCAGAACTAAAGGGAAAAAGTGTTATGGAGGTACTCTATGAACAGCTTGAAGAAAAAAGTTGGATTCACCAGTAAAATTTCAGTGGAGAGGGTCAATTGGAGGCCCTGTACTTAGCACATCCAGAGGCAGTAAAGCTTTCAAAACAATTCCATAATATTGCTATGTTGGATTGTGCTTATAAAACAAATAAGTACCAAACCCCACTATTGTATGTTGTAGGAATGACAGCCAATCAGAAAAATTTCAAAAAAGCTCTTTTTTTTATAACAAAAAAAACATTTGAGTTCTACAGTTGGTCTGTAAATGCATTAAGGGAGTTTGCTTATGATCCTGAGAGACTTCCAAAAGTCTTTGTGACGGACCATGAAAAAGCTGTGATTTCTGCAATTGAAGTTAGTTTCCCAGAGTCATCAAGACAATTTTTCACTTGGCACTTGTCTAAAAACATACAAGAAAACTGTAAAGTGCGCTTTGTTAATGATGTTGAAGGATGGAAAAGATTTATGAATCTGTGGGCAAAGTATGGGGCCTCAAAGACCAAGGTGGAGGCTGAGGTCAATGATGCTAAACTCAGAGTAGGATCACTGCTTCTTATTCTTCCTAGTTTTGGGTTCCAACCTTTTGACTTGTATAGTGTTTCTTGAAATAATATGAGGATTTACTCAAGTATATGGAGAATAACATTTTCCCTATCAAAGAGATTTTTGTAACAGTGTGGAATTGTATAAACCCAGATTTTGGAAACAAAACAACATCTTGGTTTGAAGGGGCCCGTGCAACTCTCCAAAAATTCCTTTCAAACATTTGGGGAAACCTGTTGGATGTTTGGAAAAGCCTTGAAGGAACAGTTTTGAATCAAATTTAATCAGTTCATGCATCACTTTAATAACTCTTCAATTGAGTTAGGGACAGTTCTTCCACCTGAACTGTTACTATTGGGTTACAAATTGTCTTTTGAGGCAATCCATCTCTTAGGGAACAATTTGAGAAGTTCAAATGTGATCATGATGGCAAAGTCTGCACCAATTCATACTTCAAGAATATGGGTTTTCCCTGTTACCACCAAATAGGTGAACAACTAGCATTCAGAGGATCTGTGGTACCTGAAGATTTTCATCCTCAGTTGAGGTTGGACTATGACCCTTGCATTTCTTGTTCTGTGAGTTGGCTTAAGTTGGATTGTTCAAATCACTATGTGATTAATGCTTTTTGATTAATGAATTCTAATTCACTAATGGTTGATCCTTTTGAATTTTTTCAGTGCGATGTTGATGAAATGCTAAGCATTACTCAGTTATGTGAAAAAGTCAATGCAATGATCTTGGAATCTCCAGATCATGAGAAAAGCCAACTATGGAAGTATATCATTCAGAAGATTACAAAATATTGATTGAAGCCAAGACTGGAACCTAAAGTCTCACAATCAAGTAGGGTCCAGCCAAAATTTACAGATACGTGGAAAGAACCATCTCAGTTTGAGCTTGTTGAAAAACAATTCAAGGGGGAAAAAAGAACTAGAAGGGCTCCAAACAAGAAAAGATGAAAGATTGTAAGTCTTTTCTTTTGGGATATTCTCATTTTTTTGGTTTAATGAAGTTTTTTACGAACTAATGATGAATTGTGAGTCAAAGTTGGCAGAATCTGAATCTGAATTTCATAGTTCAGGGGAAGAGACTGAAAGTAAATCAGGATCACTTAATTTTCAATCAGAATCCTCTTCAGAGGAAGAGAACATGCAGCAAAGCTCAACCAGAAGCTCATCTTTGGTGAGTTTTCATTTCATTGATCCAATTAAAGAAATGAATACTAAGTTAGTTTTAATGATAGTAACCAAACTTGAAATACCTCAATCAAATACCCAAGAAATTCCACAAGTTCTTGGGTGAGGTTTGGGACCCAATTGGAGATGGGAATTGCAGATTTAGAGTCATTGCTAAATCTCTTGGTTATGAAGAACATGGTTGGTTCAAAGTTAGGAAGGAAATGATTGAAAAATTAGAGAAACATAAAGCATGCTACATTAATATGCTTGGTGGTTCAAAGGAGGTTGAAAAGATTAAAAAAACACTTGATGTTGAAGACATCAATGAAAAGATTCCCTCCTCAAAATGGCTGTCTAAATTGGACATGGGTCAAATCATAGCAGATACATATTCCAAACCTAAATGTTTCATTTCATTGGAGTCATGTGATACTTATACTCAAATAAAAAATGGTTTTGCTGATAAATCAGATCCAATGTTCACTTCCTTTGTAAACAATAACCACCGGGTCTATTGGTACTTGAGGGAGACATGATTCCAATCCCTCCCATTCTAGTAAAACAACGTTCCTTGATTTCTAAAAGAGCCTCTGGTTGGGTTGATCATCTCAAAGATAAACTGCAAATGTATTCTAGATTGTAATAGAATTTTAATTCATTTCATCATTGGGTTTCATATAAATTGTAATTCTAATGCAGCTAACAAGTTCTATTAATATAAAGGGTTATCACATTTTGAACATCATTATGTTGATTGTCTTGAGTTAACATCATTATATTGAGTGTTTTGAATGAGATTTTAATGGTAAGTCAGTTCAATTTGTGTTGGGCTGATTCCATCACAAGCTTAACTTATGCTAAGCTTGGGATGGGATAAGCTTAACACAAGTTGAACTTGTTTTTTTTGGTGTTTTTACTTTAGGGCCAGTCAAAAGACTTGTATTTTTTGGGGGACTTTTACTTTAGGGCTGGTGAAAAGACTTCTTTAATTTTTGGGCCTTTTTACTTTAAGGCTAGTCAAGTTGGAATTACTTTAGGGCTTGTCAAGTTACTTGTCTTTTTTTTTGGTGTTTTTACTTTAGGGCTTGTCAAGTTAATTGTCTTTTTTTTGGTGTTTTTAGTTTAGGGCTAATCCAGTTACTTCTGTTTTTGTGGGTCTTTTTACTTTAGGGCTATGCCATTGGATACTACCAGTTTTTTTTTGTTTTTTATTTATTTATTTGTTTTTTCCTTTTTTTTTAACCAAAAGATGAACATTCTTTGATTTTTTGGTTGATTTCTGTTTTTTTGGAAGGCTTATTTAGTTTAACAGTTATGTTAGTACCCTTTCATTCATTTTCCTTCTTCTTTTTTTTTGGCTCACCGTGGTGCATTGCCGTGTGGGATGCCACACAACTACACTTGAGCCATGTACAACTCCACATGGCTCAAATGCAGTCGTGTGGAAGTCCACACAGCAGGGAATGGGCTTGGTGGGCCATGTGGTGTTGTACACAGCCCAAATTAGACTGTGTGGCTTGCCACACAACCATATTTAAACCGTGTGCACAGCTCAATGAGCCGTGAATTTAATGTTACCCAAAAAAAATAAATAAATAAATAAAAAACAAAAAAACTGGGACTATCCAATGGATTAGCCCTAAAGTAAAAAGAACCAAAAAAAAAGACAAGCAACTGGACTAGCCCTAAACTAAAAACACCAAAAAAAAATCACAAGTAACTGAACTAGCCCTGAATTAAAAACAACAAAAAAAAGACAAGTAACTGGACTAGCCCTCAATTAAAAACACCAAAAAAAATACAAGTAACTGGACTATCCCTAAATTAAAAAAACCAAAAAAAGACAAGTAACTGGACTAGCCCTAAACTAAACAAATGAAAAAAAAAACAAGTTCAACTTGCGTTAAGCTGATACCATCATAAGGAGTAAAATAATCCTTATGATGGAATCAGCCCAACACAAGTTGAACTGACTTACCATTAAACTCTCATTCAAACAAAAAAAAAAAAATAAATAAATAAAAAAGAAAAAAAACTGGGATTACCCAATGGAATAGCCCTAAAGTAAACAGAACAAAAAAAACACAAGAAACTGGAATAGCCCTGAATTAAAAAAAGCAAAAAAAATACAAGTAACTTGACAAGCTCTACAGTAAAAACACAAAAAAAAGCCAGTTCAGCTTGTGTTAAGCTGATCCCATCATAAGGAGAAAAATACTCCTTATGATGGAATCAGCCCAACACAAGTTGAACTGACTTACCATTAAACTCTTATTCAAAAAACTCAATATAATCATGTTAACTCAAATGAATCAAAACATTCAACATAATGATGTTCAAAATGTGATAACCCTTAATAGTAATAGAACTCCTTAGCTGCATTATAATTACAATTTATATAAAAAAAATGATGAAATGAAGTCAAATTCTATGATCTCTATAATCTAGAATACATTTTCAGTTGATCTTTGAGATGATCAACCCAACCAGAGGATTTTTTAGTAATCAAGGAAGACGGCTTTGCTACAATGGGCGTGATTGGAATCATTTCTCCCTCAATTACTAATAGACCCAGTGGTTATTGTTTACAAAGGAAATGAAGATTGGATCTGATTGATCATTAAAACCATTTTTCATTGGATTATAAGTATCACATGACTCCAATGAAATCAAACATATAGATCTGGAATATGTGTCTGCTATGATTTGACCCATACCTAATTTAGCCAGCCACTTTGAGGAGGGAATCTTTTCATTGATGTCTTCAACATCAAGTCTATGTTTAATCTTCTCAAACTCCTTTGCACCACCAAGCATCTTAATGTAGCATGATTTATGTTTCTCTAATTTTTCAATCATTTCCTTCCTAACTTTAAACCAACCATGTTCTTCATAACCAAGAGATTTAGCAATGACTCTAAATCCGCAATTCCCATCTCCAATTGGATCCCAAACCTCACCAAAGAACTTATGGAGTTTCTTGGGTATTTGATTGAGGTATTTCACGTTTTTTTCCTATCATGAAAACTAACTTAGTATTAATTTCTTTAATCAGATAGATTAAATGAATACTCACCAAAGATGAGTTCCTGGTTGAGTTTTGATGCACATTCTCTTCCCCTGAAGAGGATTCTGATTCTAATTAATTCATCCGAATTCACTTTCAGTCTCTTCTTGTGAACTAGAAAATTCAGATTCAGATTCTGCCAACTTTGACTAACAATTCATCATTAGTTAGTAACTAAGTTCATTAAACCAAAAAAATGAACATATCCCAAAAGAAAAGACTTGCAATCTTACGTCTTTTCTTGTTTGCAGCCCTTCTATTCCCCTTTTCCCCCTTTATTTTTTTTTCAAAATGCATAAACCAAGATGGTTCTTGCCGCATATCTGTCAATTTTGGCCGGCCCCTACTTTATTTCAAGACTTTAGGGGCAGGTCTTTTGTCAGCTTGCTACTATGTACAGAGCAAAACTGTCAAATAGTAACACAAAAACTAGGAAAAATAAGAATATCTCAATTAACAAAACAAGGAGGGAGAAATCCATAAATATTATGATAAGAATAGATTCCTCACCAAAAATTAGGTAGGGTCACTCACTGACCCCACCCTTGAATTCCAAGTCCTTATATTTTTAAAATAATTAAAAAGAAAAGTACTAAAAATTACAACCCAAGTATGGCACTTTTTGGCCATTCTAATATTTCACACGTATTGTCACGTATAGGGTTTACACCTAAAATTCACTGAGAATTGATTTGTTGTGTATATTTTAGGAGTTACACACGGAAATGTGTTATGTCACAATTCCCGCGCGCAGCCCCGCATCATTACATATCCCTATGTACTAGTAGCAGCGGGTTCCCGCGTACTAGAGACCCGCGCGCAGCTGATTCTGCCATGCACGCAGCGGATCCTACCCCGCGCGCATCTGTACTAACTGATCCCCGCGCCTGGATCAGTCGTGACTAATCTGACAACAAGGTACCACTCAGAAGAGCTACAACCTAGTTAGGGTTGCCTAGTATGTGTAACAAACGGACATATGCATTAATAATGATCTAAAAGGATCAAAACCTAAAGAAATTCAATGAAAATTAAGTTTAAAACATTTTTTAATAATAAATCAAAGATCAAGGATTATCACGTAAATCACTGATCCTGATCTTTGAAGACCACAAAACACTACAAGGAGTGTTCATAAAAATTATTATAAATTATCTACATGATCAACTAATGGTAAGCAATTAGTAAAAATCTACATCTGCACGCTTTAAAGCAATATCAATAGTAAAAATGAAGGATGAGTACAGAATGATCAAATTTACGCCATAACAGATTAACAGATCCTGTGGCTAAAATAGTACAGAAATCCAGAAGATCTAAGGACAGCTGATTGAAAGCACCAAGTGGACGTGCTAAACTTGCCCTGACTGGCTTGCTAGCCTCAGACCACGAGCAAAACCCTCTCTACGTGCCCTGAGAAGATCAAAATCACCCCAAAAAGGTATTTATACAGACCTCTTTGGATCCATTATTCCATCATCAGTTACCAGGAATTATTTATTATCAATCAGACACCCTGTCATTGTTGATCAAGTGCTTATATGAAGATAAGAAAGTGATTTATGACTTAGTCTGTATTAGTATTATTTACCCTTATTAACCAATCAACCATTGAAGTTTAGTCAAGCAATCTACCCCATCTGCTCTGAAACCCTTCCAATTATTCCAGGATTTTCGTGGTAAAGTGCTCAGAGTGAGTGTTACCCTTCCTGTCTCAGCCATTTGAGCTGTTAAGCCCGGCCATTAGTGGAATAAGTCCTTTCTAAGACACCCATCTTTATTCCAAGGTTCTTAAACTGCCTAAGGATGCCCCTTGAAGAGAGGTTGCTAGTCTGTAAAGATCCCAAGTAGTATAATACTGTGGCCCCTCTTTTATATTATATTGAAAACCATTTACTACCAAACCAATTAAACCTTGCAAATGCTCTTATTAAATCATTTATTTGAGCTTCTAAGTGTTTATTATTGGAATAATAATTATTATTATCATTCCAGCATTTTTATCACTCTCTGTAGCTAAAGGACTGCAAGGTTCCTGGTATCAGGGAGCTGACATCTTTGCTTCAATCATTCTTTTTTAATCTTCCAAATGATATACTTCAGTAGGCTGCTTTGCTCATGAGCTGGAGATTCCAAGATCATTGCATTCACTTTTTCATGTAACTGAGGAATGCTTAGCATTTCATCAACATTGCACTTGAAAAATTCAAAAGGATCAATCATCAGTGAATTAGGCATCATTAATCAAAAAGCATTAATCACATAGTGATTTGAACAATCCAACTTGAACAATCCAAATTAAGCCAACTTGCAGAACTAGGACTGCAAGGGTCATAGTCCAACCTCAACTGAGGATGAACACCTTTGGGTACCATGGATCCTCTGAATGCTAGACAGTCACCTATCTGGTGGGAACAGGGCAAACCCATAGTCTTGGAATATGACTTGGTGCACACTTTGCCATCATGATCAGTTTTGAAATTCTCAAATTGTTACCTAATAAGCTGAATTGCCTCTAAAGAAAATTTTTTACCCAATGGCAACAGTTCAGGTGGAAGAACTGTCCCTAAATTAATTCAAGAGTTATAAATTGACGCATGAAGCAATTTAGTTCCTTACCAAACTGTTCCATCAAGGCTTTTCCAAACATCCAACATGTCTCCCAAAGAGTTTGCAAGGAATCATTTGACAGTTGCATGGGCCCCTTCAACCCAAGATGTTGTTTTGTTTGCAAAATCTGGGTTTATACAAGTCCACACTTTTACAACCGTCTCTTTGAGAGGGAAAATTTCATTTTCGATATACTTGAGTAAATCCTCATAGTCTTACCAGAAACACTATACAAGTCAAAAGTTCAGAACCCAAAACTAGGAAGAATAAGAAGCAGTGATTTGGACCTACTCTGAGTTCCACATAATTGACCTCTGCCTCCTCCTTGGTCTTTGAGGCCCCATACTTTTCCCACAGATTCATAAAACTTTTCCATCATTCAACATCATTAAATAAGGGTGCTTTAAATTTTGCTTGTATGATTTTAGAAAAGTGCCAAGTGCAACATTGTCTTGATGACTCAGGGTAACTAGATTCAATAGCACAAATCAGAGCTTTTTCATGGTCAATCACAAATACTTTTGGAAGTCTCTCAGGATCATAAGCCAATTAATTTAATGAATTCACAGACCAACTGTAGAACTCAAATGTTTCTTTTGTTTTTAAAACAAGAGCTTTTGTGAAAGTTTTCCAATTGGCTTTCATTTCTACAACATGCAAAGTGGGGTTTGTACTTATTTGTCTTATAAGTACAATCAACATAGCAATATGATGGAAAGTTTTGAAAGCTTTACTGCCTCAGGATGTGCTAATTACAGGGCCTCCAAGTGAGCCTCTCCACTGAACTTTGACCGGTGAATCCAACTTGTTTCTTCAAGCTGTTCATAGAGTACCTCAATAACACTTTTCCCCTGTAGTTCTGCAAGGATTACCTTCTACTTAGTTTTATAGATTGTTTGGTCATCTAAATAATCCCCTCCATCAATCTTGCTCAATTTCCTCTTAAGCTGCAACGTATTGAGCCCATCATTTGTGCATTCTATCAGATTTTCTAAGGACACCCCCAAGATTCTCCTCAGTTGAGGATGCACAAAATTTTTTCAGATGCTTGATGGTTATGTTGTTTTTCTTTGTAGGAGAGGCGCCACAAGGGGTCTGCCTTTGTGCCAATTGCGTGGATTAAAAACTTGCACCCAACATTCCTTGTGTGAGTTTTTCTAGACCGTTTGGTAAGAAGTTTTCCCAAATAGGAACCATGGCAATCACCGGCCAAATTCACATATTTATCTTTCTTTGAGTGAAAACCATCAGAGCTTAACCATGCTTCATATCCCATGTTTGAAAATAGTTTTTGGCCTCTTCCCTAGTAGGAAAATTCCTCACAGGAGGTGGGTCAAGTGGATCTGGTACCAATTCAATAGTTAGGTTTCATAGTTTCATAGTTACAGGCACCCCACATTTTAGTTTGAATCAAATTTAATCCAGTAAAGACCTCTGGAAAATAAAATGTTACTCACAACCAGAGGTTGCATCCCACTGTGAAAATTTTTTTCCTCAATTGTCACCCTTGAAGAGGATGCAATTGGGGCTTCCAATGTTTCATTAGCTAAATCCTTTTTTTCTTTTTCCAAAGCTTTTTTTCTGGAACTATCAATGTAGAACTTCAATGCAGCCATTTC
The DNA here is from genome assembly GCA_025617555.3 of Puccinia polysora. Lineage (NCBI taxonomy): Eukaryota > Fungi > Basidiomycota > Pucciniomycetes > Pucciniales > Pucciniaceae > Puccinia > Puccinia polysora. The sequence goes on along the minus strand of CM062632.1, from coordinate 36,827,130 downwards.
TAAAGGAGGGCTTGCCACTGTTCCCATGCAAAAAAATGCAATGGTATACTCCAGTATTCCATCCAAATTTCAATTTAACAAACAAATTTTGCTCACTTTTGAGTTGAGAAAGGATTGTTTGCAGGTTTTTATATGATTTAAATTTTCACTTTAATTTCACTTTGGTTTCACTTTAAAGTCCCTTTGGAATCACTAGTTGTGGAACAAAAGTCCCACAAAGTATGTGTTGATCCTAAATTTAGGTTGAGGGAACCCATGTTTGGTCCAGGGGGTGCCCCAAATTCTGGTACAACTTCTGGGGGGTTGTGCGCCCCCAAAAACAGAGGTTTTGAGCCGTTTACCCCTTTACACGGCTCCAAATTGCCATTTTTGGGGGATAAATGGCTCTTAAATGACGCCCTGGGCGTCATGCGTGTTTGGAACGGCCCTTTGTATTTGTCTATGGGCCCCCACGGCTCATTGGAGATGTGTAGGGCCCTACATAACTCCCACACAACTGTAGTTGTGAATTTATCATCACCCCTTGAATTTTTTACTTGAATCTGAAGACAACCAACCAGTTGTCTTCAGAGTTTTTTGTTTTTGTTATTGTTTATTTTTATTTTATTTATTTATTTTTTTGTTTTTTTATTTAACCAAAAAATCAACTTTTTTTTGATTTTTTGGTTGATTTCTGTTTTTTTTTTATTCAGTTTGTTTTAGACCCTTTAGTTTTTTTTTTGGTCCACCAGACTTTTAGCCATTTTGCACAGCTACACAACTACATTCAAGCCGTGGGGGGGCCACATGACTACATTCAAGGCATGTGGGGGCCGCACATATACATTCAAGCCCTGTAGAGCCCCACACGGCTCAAATTTAGTCATGTTTCCATGCCACATGCCCAGCCCAACCACATTCAAGCCATGTGGGGCTCTACGCAGCTTGAATGTAGTTGTTTGGTCCCCACAACACTCAAATTGTATGGGGCTCTGCACAGCTCAAATGTAGTCGTGTAGCCATGCCACACGGCTCATTTGAGCCGTGAACTTATCATCATCCTTTCAAAAAAAAGAAAAATCACCTATTCCTCTTATTCCTGTTTCTTTTTTCCCTTGGCCTTTCCATGGTCTTCCTCTCCTATCCTTTTCCTCAGAGTCTGAAATTAGAGAAAACCAATTTTGAACCATATTCTGTTAAAATCAATTCAACAGAAAGGGATTAAAAACCCACAAAAAGAAAAAAAATAAACCATTGAATTAACCACTTGGTGCTTCCTTGGTCTTCCTCTTCTATTAGGTTCTTCAACACAGTCAAACCCAGATGGATCCCTCTTAGATGCATGCTGAGAAAATCTTTTGCTTTTATTCAAGGCTCCTTTGGGTCTTCCAAAGATTTTCCTGTCTTCCTTTGATAGGGGTTCTTGAATGGGAGTCATTTGATACTTCCCGTTTAGCAGTTTAATCATTTCTCCAAGGTAAAAATGTTTTTCTCCTGGTTGCAATTTAAGGAATTCTTCAAAGATTTCATTCTGAAACCAGTGTATGTTGGTTGATTGGGAAGGCAACTCATGAGATGATTGAGAAGGTTGGCATGACCAATTCTCAGAAAGCTATGAATAGTTCCAAAATAGAAGAAAAAAATGCAGAAATAAATTTTAGAATTATTTTTTGCTCCAATAAAAGAAAAAATACTGCAATAGGAGGTTTGACATGCCACTTGGGATGGAAATCATCAAGCAAAAATTGTTGCTTCTTGAGATTGGCCTTCTTCACTTGGTGTACACAAGGAATTCCCATGAAAGAAGAATAATCACAATCAGAACAGGTGGTTGATTTTTCTTCTGAAATGTGAAAGGAATGCACAATCTTGAAAGCATAGTGGCTTAATTTTCCTGAGAGGTGTTCAACGCAATATTGGAGACCAAAAAGTTATTGAAGTCTTGCTGAGAAGTTTCAATAGCAGTTTCATGGATTTTAATTGAAACTAAATGATAGATTTGGGGAAATAAATCAGAAAAGGAACCAGAAGAAGTTGTGATAAATTGTTTGACATAAGAGTGAAGCCCTTCTATTCTAGATGTGCTTGTATTTCCAAAATGCTGGTGCTTGTTTGCAGCGCATGGAAAAAAATTTCTTCCTAGAGGAAGCCAGTTTTCAAGAAGTTATTCAAGAGTAGGGGTATTCCAGACTACAGTCATTTTTGTCAAATTATCTTAATAAGAATTTTTAGATTTGGATTTGACCAGCATATTCCAGTGTTTTCTGAATATCATCCATTCTTCTTCAGATTTAAAGTTTTTTCTACAATGTGTTTGAATTTTTTGGAATATATTACAGACACAGAGTAAATGATGGGGGTTTCAAAATAAAGTTTCAATGTAATGACTCAGGGCTTGCTCTTTGTCAGTCACAATGACTTTGGGTTTTTCATGTTCTGATGATTTATGAAGTTGATGGAGAGCCAATTTATAGTCTTACTTTCTTTCTTTGGAGAGGAAACAGAAGCCAACAGAGGATGTTCTAGCAAAATTGATGACCCCAAAAATGTGAAAAAGAGGCATGTAAAATTTGTTAGTTTTATAGGTACAATCCATCATTAATACTGATGGAAAGAATTTGATTAATTTGATAGAATTTTTGTGAGGAATGAATAAAGAACTAATATTACCATTTTGTTTATTGATTTCATATGTAAAAGAAGAGTTTCTTAATTCCATTATTAAAGCTTCTATGGGTGATTTTCCTTAAAGTTTTCTTTTTTTAATTTTTTATATTTTTTCATAGACTGTACTAAGGGTTGTGTGAACAGGAGAATTGTAGGACTGCATTAAGTAATTAAGAATTTTCAGGGGAGGAACCTCAGCTTTGGTTACATAATTAAACATATCCTCTTGATCACCCTGAATCCTTCTATGAACTGAATGGGTGGATGGATCATTTGATGATGGATGATTGTGATCAGGGCATTGGATTTTTATTTCCCAAAGACCAGACTTCTTGTAAAAGATTCCGGAGAATTTGAAGGTAATTTTTTTTCCAGTTGATAAAAGTCTTTCTTTATCCAGATTGATTCTATATTCCCCAGATTTTTCACTTTGGCAAGTATATATTTGCTCCTTAGTATTGGATACTTTGGTGGAAATGGAATATCCAAGGGATTTAGACCACTCTTGAACAGCATCCACAAGTTCCCCCCTTGAATGATATGATGATTCAGGTGGAGGAACCAAAGGGGTGGAATCATGGGGGTGAAATAAATTAGTTGAAGCAGTAGAAGGAGAAGCATAAGAGGCAGATATTGGAGCAGAAGAAGAAGAAGAAGAGGCAGAGAGTAAAGGTGGGTTGATTTGTTGTTCAGGAATTTTTTGTTTGGGATTTTGGTCTTGAGATGGTTTTTTTTATGAAGACTTGATTTTTTTTTTGATTGATTTTTTTGATTCAGGGGGGTTGATTTAGTGGGGGTGGGTTGTTGAATTGGATTGGTTGAGTTGTGTTGATTAGTGATGTGTGATTGGTTGATTGGTGTTGATTTGTGATGATTTGTGATGGTGGTGATGATTGGTGTGGAGTGGAGTGGATTCTGTATTTTGATGGGTGATGTTGTGGTTGAGGAGAGGATTGGGGAGCCCCAAGAGGTGAGGAGGAGGCAGGAAATCATTGAAAATCATATTGAATATCAGATTATTCATAAAGAAGAGCCCAAAAATACAGACCTACTCCCAAAAGGGGTTTAAACATGGTATTTTGAGGTTAGACATTTGAGGGCCAAAGCAAGGTCCAAAAAATACAAAGAAAATATATTCTTCTTTGGTTTGAAGTGCATTTTAAAAACTTTAAACTCATTTTTTCCATAAAAAAGAATCAAAGTAGTATCAGAAATTGCTTCAAAACGCACCACAAAACAGACACTTCCCATTATTTTTGTAGATGCATCTATTTTTTTTGGGTGATGTTAAATTCACAGCTCCAACCATGTGGTAGTTGTGTGGGGCCCTACACAGCTCAAATGAGCCGTGGGGGCCCATAGAAGACTAGAAAGTTCCATTTCAAACACACGCAACCCCCGCGAGGTTGTTTAGGAGTCGTGTAACCCCAAACACGGCAAATTTGAGCTTTTTACCCACGTAAACAGCTCAAAACCGCCATGTTTGGGGGTGCACAACCCCCTGGAAGTTGTGCCAGAATTTTGGGCACCCCCTGGACCAAACTTGGGTTCTGTCAACCCAAATTTGGGATCAAAGCATACTTTGTGGGACTGTTGTTCCACACCTAGTGATCCCAAAGAGACTTCAAGGTGAAACCAAAGTGAAAGTAAAGTGAAAATTGAAATCAAATAAAAATCTGGGAACAATTCTTTCTCAACTCAAAAGTGAGCAAACTTTGTTTGTTCCATTGAAAGTTGGATTGAATACTGAAGTATACCATTTCATTTTTTTGCATGGGAACAGTGGCAAGCCCTCCTTCTTCTGACATGGCTGTGTGGAAGGTTTACATTGATAGTGCCATCAACAAAGCTTTGGAAAATAAAAAAAATGATTTGGGTCATGAAACATTGAAAGCCCCAATTGCATTCTCATCAAGGGTGAAAATTGAGGAACAAAGTGTTTCACAGTGGGACTTGACCTCTGGTTGTGAGTAACATTTTATGTTACTAGTTTTTGCGGTATTTAATTTGATTGAAACTGATGGAGTGCATGCCATCAATATAACTTTGTAACTATGACAGATCCACTTCACCCACCTCCTGTGAGAGCTTTTCCTACTAGGGAAGAGGCACAAAACTATTTTCAAACATGGGCAATGAAGCATGGTCACGCTTAACAGTTTTCAACTCAAGGTTTGACCAATATGTGGATTTAGCCTGTGATAGACATGCTTCCTATTCAGGAAAACTTCTTACCAAAAATTCTATACAAAATCACACCAGGAAGGTTGGGTGCAATTTTTCAATCCATGAAAGTTTCACAAAGGCCAACCCCTTGTGGAAAATCTCCTATAAAAAAATGCAACATAACCATCAACCATCTGAAAATCCCTCTGTGCATCCTCAACTGAGTAGATTCTCTGGGAAAGCCTTGTATCTACTTAAGGAAGGCATGAAAGATGGGCTCAATAAGTTACAAAAGAAGAGAAAATTGAGCAAGATGGATGGTCAGTATTATGTTGATGACCAAACAATCTATAACACTAATCAAAAGGTAACGCTTGCAGAACTAAAGGGTAAAAGTGTTATGGAGGTACTCTATGAAGAGCTTGAAGGAACAAGTTGGATTCACCAGTCAAATTTCAGTGGAGAGGGTCACTTGGAGGCCCTGTACTTAGCACATCCTGAGGCATTAAAGCTTTCAAAAAAATTCCATCATATTGCTATGTTGGATTGTACTTATAAGAAAAATAAGTACAAAACCCTTCTATCGCATGTTGTAGGAATGACCGCCAATCAGAAAACTTTCAAAAAAGCTCTTTTTTTTAGAAAAAAAAGAAAAGTTTGGGTTCTAAAGTTGGTCTGTAAATGCATTAAAGGATTTGGCTTATGATCCTGAGAGACTTCCAAAAGTCTTTGTGATGGACCCTGAAAAAGCTCTGATTGGTGCTATTGAATCTAGTTTCCCTGATTCATCAAGACAATTTTGCACTTGGCACTTTTCTAAAAACATACAAGAAAACTTCAAAGCGCGCTTATTTAATGATGTTGAAGGATGGAAAAGCTTTATGACACTGTGGGCAAAGTATGGGGCCTCAAAGACCAAGGAGAAGGCAGAGGTAAATGATGCAGAACTCAGAGTAGGTCCAAATCACTGCTTCCAATTCTTCATAGTTTTGGGCTCTGACCCTTTGGCTTGTGTAGTGTTTCTTGTAAGACTATGAGGATTTACTCAAGTATATGGAAAAGAACATTTTCCCTATCAAAGAGACGTTTGTAACAGCGTGAACTTGTATAAACCAAGATTTTGGAAACAAAACAACATCTTGGGTTGAAGGGGCCCATGCGACTCTCAAAAGATTCCTTGCAAAATCCTTGGGAAACCTATTGGATTTTTGGAAAAGCCTTGAGGGAACAATTTGGAATCAAATTAAATTGGTTCATGCGTCACTTTATAACTCTTGAATTAAGTTAGGGACAGTTCTTCCACCTGAACTGTTAACATTTGGTTACAAGTTGTCTTTAGAGGCAATTGATCTTATCAGGGAACAGTTTGAGAAATTTAAACATGATCATGATGGCAAAGTGTGCACCAAGTCATTTTCCAAGACTATGGGTTTGCCCTGTTCCGACCAAATAGGTGACTGTCTAGCATTCAGAGGATCCGTGGTACCCATAGATGTTCATCCTCAGTTGAGAGTGGACTATGACCCTTGCAGTTCTAGTTCTTTCAGTTGCCTTAAGTTGGATTGTTCAAGTTTGATTATTTGAATCACTATGTGATTAATGCTTTTTTATTAATGAATCCTAATTCACAAATGGTTGATCCTTTTCAATTTTTTAAGTCCAATGTTGATGACATGCTAAGCATTCCTCAGTTATGTGAAAAGTGAATGCAATGATTTTGGAATCTCCAGATCATGAGTAAAGCGGCCTATTGAAGTATATCATTCAGAGGATTAAAAAATATTGATTGAAGGCAATACTTGAACCTAAAGTCTTACAATCAAGTAGGGGCAGGCCACAATTGACAGATACGCAGCTATAACCATCTTGGTTGTAGCATGTTGAAAAACAAAACATAGGGGAAAAAAGGACTAAAAGGGCTCCAAACAAGAAAAGACAAAAGATTGTAAGTCTTTTATTTTGGAATATGTTCATTTTTATGGTTTACTAACCAATGATGAATTTTTAGTCAAATTTTGCAGAATCTGAATCTGAATTTCACAGTTCAGAGGAAGAGACTGAAATTGAATTTGGATCACTTAATTTGGAATCAGAATCCTCTTCAGAGGAAGAGAACGTGCAGCAAATCTCAACCAGAAGCTCATCTTTGGTGAGTATTCATTTAATTTATCTGATTAAAGAAATGAATACTAAGTTAGTTTTCATGATAGGAACCAAACTTGAAATACCTCAATCAAATACCCATGAAATTCCATAAGTTCTTGGGTGAGGTTTGGGATCCAATTGGAGATGGGAATTGTGGATGGAATTGCGGATTTGGAGTCCTTGCTAAATCTCTTGGTTATAAAGAACATGGTTGGTCTAAAGTGACAAAAAAAATTATACAAACATTGGAGAAAAATAAAGCATGCTACATTAAGATGCTTGTTTGTGTAAAGGAGTTTGAAAAGATTAAACAAAGACTTGATGTTGAAGACATCAATGAAAAGATTCCCTGCTCAAATGGCTGGCTAAATTGGGCATGGGTCAAATCATAGAAGACACATATTCCAGACCTATATGTTTCATTTCATTGGAGTCATGTGATACTTATAATCCAATGAAAAATGGTGTTCCTGATCAATCAGATCCAATGTTTGTTTTCTTTTTAAACAATAACCACTGGGTTCTATTAGTACTTGCGGGAAAAATGATTCCAATCCCCCCCATTGTAGCAAAACCATGTTCCTTGATTACTAAAAAAGCCTCTGGTTGGGTTGATCATCTCAAAGATCAACTGAGAATGTATTCTAGATTGTAATAGACTTTGACTTAATTTCATCATTTGGTTTCATATAAATTGTAATTCTAATGCAGCTTAAAAGTTCTATTAATGTAACGGTTTATCACGTTTTGAAAATCATTATGTTGAGTCTTTTGAGTTAACATCATTAAATTGAGTGTTTTGAATGAGAGTTTAATGGTTAGTCAGTTCAAATTGTGCTGGGCTGATTCCATCACAAGCTTAAATTATGTTGAGCTTGGGATGGGATCAGCTTACCACAAGTTGAACTTGTTTTTTTCTTGGTGTTTTTACTTTAGGGCTGGTAATAAGACTTATATTGTTTTTGGGAACTTTTACTTTAGGGCTGTTCAAATTACTTCTTTAAATTTTGGGCCCTTTTAATTCAGGGCTATTCAATTTGAACTTACTTTAGGGCTTTTCAAGTTACATGTATTTTTTTGGTGTTTTTGCTTTAGGGCTTGTCAAGCTACTTGTCTTTTTTTATGGTGTTTTTAGTTTAGGGCTAGTCCAGTTACTTGTGTTTTTATCGTCCTTTTTACTTTAGGGATAGTCCATTGGATAGTACCAATTTTTTTTTTTGTTTTTTATTTATTTATTTACTCATTTATTTATTTGTTTTTTTTTAACCAAAAAATGAACATTCTATGATTTCTTGGTTGATTTCTGTATTATTTATTATTTATTATTCATTATTTATTATTTATTATTTATTATTTATTATTTATTATTTATTATTTATTATTTATTATTTATTATTTATTATTTATTATTTATTATTCATTATTTATTATTTATTATTTATTATTTATTATTTATTATTTATTATTTATTATTTATTATTTATTTATTTTTTATAATTTATAATTTATTATTCATTATTTATTATTTAGTGGAGGCTAAACAACTTGATTTTAGTTGTTTAGCATGCCCTACAACTTAAATGGGACGTGTAGAATGCCACACAGCCCATTTGAGTCGTGTAGCATGCCACACGGCTCATTTGAGTTGTGTAGGGTGTCACACTGCCTATTGAGCTGTGTACACAACTCAAGGAGCGGTGGACAGAGTTGTGTACATGGCTCAATTAGCCATTAATTTAACAATTCCCTTATCAAAATTATCAAAGAAAAAAGGTTCAAAAATGTGAAAATATTTGAGATGTGGTGTTTTTTTTTCAGTTTTTTGAGGGCAATTTTGAAAATTAAAAATGGCCAAAATTTGTCAGAGTTATTCTACAGGGGTTTAAGATGCCTTCCTATCCCCTAGTTTTCCTTTTTTAGAAAACCCCCAAAAACCGTGTTTTTTCCAGGTTTACTGCGTGCATTGGGGAAGTTGGGGGACAATGTGGCAACATCAAAACCCCATGATTCCCAGGTTTGGGGGCATGAAAAAACAACACCCTTCAATGAATTCAAAAATAATCTTGCACTTTTTGCTATATCCTTCTCAAAGAACTCCACTGATCCTGCTTTTCCTGTAACAATGTGTTTCAATTGGGAAATTTCACCCATTTTTTCCCAATTATTTCTCCTCCATGTAACTGTTCACATGTAAATAAACATTTCACTGGCCCAAGAATTCTCAATCCTTCTACCAGTTTATTCAAAATTTTAGTATCTCATTCCAACAAGAGAATTCTTGATACAAAGAAAATTATTAAAAACATCTAAAAACCTTTTAAAAATCTTCTAACAATTCTAGAAACACCCACAAAAAGCTAATTCCAACCATTGAAAAGTATTGACTGCCCCTCAATTTTGGAAATTTTCCCTCTTCCCATTCAAGATCTACCTCTTTTCATTACTTGCAGCCCTCTGATATTAATTCAGCTAGATAAAATTTCCCAATAAGTATTAAACACAACACATCTTTTATTAAAAGTAAAATACAACCTCATAATCTCCCATAAGTTTACTTTTTAGTGCTATAATCACTTAGGGTACTATAAATCAATGGTTTCTTGGCCCAAGTAGTCTTGGCTCAAAATTATTTTTTTCCAGGGAACTCTATTATTGGTGAATTAGGAAAGACGTTGATCCTTCATCTAACTACTTTGGCATCAATTATTGTAAATGTTGGTCTCATTTGCCAAGGAGCTGGATTTGCAATGAGACAACAGAATTCCAATTTCAGTGCAATTTGAACCATCAATCCATCAGGTATTTTAATCCAGTGGCTCAAAACTCATCCAACCAAGACTGTCTTGTCTCAGTCAAGTTTCATAATTCTACCCCCAGTGATTGCCCCTTGACCAGCCAACCTTCCAGGAAAGAGCTCCAACAGATCCTCTAAAAAAACCATCCAATCCAATCTAGCCCAAAAAAATATTTTACAGGAATATTTAACTTCATTCAATCAACCATCACCTCCAACTTTCCCAAAAAATACATAGAATCAGACATAACAGAAAGAAAGAAAAGATTCACAAGCAGGGGGGGGGGAATTTGAAACCAAAGAAAGAATGATTTCTCAAGGCCATAATTATGATCATTTTGAATTTGAGAGGTTTTGTCAGTGAATGAAATGGAGGTCTGAGGGGATGATATGAATGATCAAATTTTGTCTGTATCCATGCAACTTCAAAAAATGTGGAAAGATTTAGTATGTTTATCCCAATCATCTTTCTTGGAAATCAGTGCTTTCCATTCAGCTGGACTCTTCTAGTAAAAAAAAATTAAATTATTTTCAATAATCTGAACAAGATGGTGGTTTTTCCAAGGAATCTTTTGGACTTAATCTAATTTTGGACCCTTTCTCAACATCTGGATTATATCATTTGTATCACATTTCCCAACCTGGAAGTGTGAACTCAGATCAGGGCTTTATTTTTGATTTATTGAATGCTGACCACCCAGAGATGAAACCAAGTCTTTTAATAATAATTTTTCAGAAAAAACTTTTGAGGACTTCATTGAGTTGATCCAAAAAAATAATGAGAAAGGTTGAGAAAAATGAGAGAGGTAGATCATTTATGCGGCAGAAGTAGTTTTTGAGATAAATTTGAATCATGCTGTTTCATTTTTGCTTTTATTAGAAAGTTAGAAACCTATTTGGGGACTGCAATGAGGAATCTGGTTGGATTGTAGGTATTTCCTTGATTATTTGTGGGGTTTTAGGGGGGAAGTAGATGGATTTGCAAGGTAAATTGTGATTCTCAAAGTCACTGGATTCAACCTGAGTGGAATTCTTAGAGTTGTGCTTTTGGTAGTTTTGATGGTGATGATGATAAGTTGATTTTATCAAAGATTAATTGTTCTTATTGTTAGTCTTAATAGATTCAACATGAAGCTGGCAAGGCAATATGTGATTAGGTAGTTGAAAGGAGGTGGTTTGAATGCTGCTAGGATGGATTGAGATAGAGAGAGAGAGAGAGAAATCAAGAGAACAATTGTAATATAAAATATTTGAAAAAAACTGGTTTTATTGAAGGTAAATCTGATTCCCCTGAGGTGAAATAAGGGGATTTTGAGATTTTCAATGGAGGGTTTGAAATAAAATATTTGGGATGAAAACCACCACTAAAAAATGGTGGAACTTTGATACACCCAAATTCAATTGTGAAAAATTCAGGCTTATTTCTTTTCACAAAACATTGTCATTTATACTAAAAGTTATTTAGTTCCTCTCTTCTTATTTTGTTTCTATCATTTGGCTTTGTGCTCATTTTTATTTTGAATTTTACCTTGAAATAGGTCTCCAGTGATTATCAGAATTTAAATTAAGTAATTTAGAAGTGACCTGAAAGAGGGGTTTGGAATCCCAAAATCATTTTGAAAAATACTTTGATTATCTTTAATTTACCAAAATAATTAACTGTTTTGAATTTATCCATATTATACCAAATTAATTTTATAATCATTCAACAATATATACCTAACCATCATTTTTTATATCACAACTAAAATATATAAAGCAGAATGGCCCTTGAAATGCATTAGTCAGAAAATCTTCATAAATATTTTATTTTTATGAATTTATATTTAGATTTTTTCAATCCTTTTCATGGAATTTTCTTTTTTGATATTAACATATTTTTGATAAATGAAACAAATTTTATGATTTTTTGTCACTTATATTATTATGACTGTTGTGGGGTAAATCTCAAATAGGACAAAGGCTGCATTTACTCTTTGCAATATTAGTTTAGAAAGATTTGAAAATTTTACATAAGGGCCAGGAAAAATTCAAGGACATCAATAGGGCATATCAGAGTTAAAATTTTCAAAAATTTAAATTGCTTATTTCTCTAAAAATATTAGTTTTTCAAAAAAACCATTTATCAAAATAAACCATTTACCACTTTTTTTAACTGAAGAAATAAAATATTGAAGAAAAAAATGGATAAGACTGAAATAAGCCATGTAATTTTTTGAAAAATTTAACTTTGATATTTCCTGAAATTGAAAATTCCCTGATTCAAAAAAAAAAGAAGAAAAAGGATTTATCCAAAATGATGTGAATTCATAAAAAAATAAAGAAATAAAATGATAAATGAAACTTTTTCTGGATAATTGCATTATTTCCCCAGACAAGATGGCTTCAAAAATTCAATTCAATGGAAAAACTTTTTGCATGACTCTTTTGAATAAAAATGTGATTTCAAAAATTTTCCAGGATAAGAAATGAATGGCCCTGCTCATTCAAAAACTTTGGATTTTGGGGATTTTTTCTACCCCCTTCAAATACCATTAAATAATGGAAAGCCTTTTATAATTTAAAATGAATAATAATTTCCTGATTTATGAATAAAAAGACAATAAAATTTAATTTAATTTTCTTTGAATTTGATTTTGTTTGTAAAAAAAGATAAGAAAATACAGAATATGAAAGTTTTCAGGAATTAATTTGAAAGCTCTAAAGGTTAGATTGGAAGTATAATTTAAATGAATGTAAACAATAGAAAAACCAATCAGTAATAAATACACAAAATCTTGAGCTGAAGCCTCTCTAAAATATTTTCAAAGGTAAATGGAAAAAAATATTTTGAAAAAATTAATAACTAATAAAAGTAAGAAAAAATCAAAATAAAATAATTTTGATACTTTGATAAAGATTAAAGTGAAGGTTTTTTTGAATAAGGAGAAGATAATGCAGACGTCTAGGAAATTTTATCAAATAATTGAGCTCAAAATTTTTCCAAGGAGATCAAAAGATATTAAAAAATTCATTTAAATTGATACATAAAAAATGTGTGATGAAAATTAAATTTGAGACAGCCTTGAAGCACAAAAATATGATACATAAAACAGAATACAATTTGAATTTAAGCTGAATCTGAATAGATTCAAAGATATCCAAAGAAAAACCAAAAAATATTTGATTCAAAAATAATAAAAATTGTCTAACTTGAAGCTATAAAAATCTTCAAAGCAGCTGGAATAATTGTATGAAAATTCATGAAGATTTTATTATTTGGAATCAAAGCACCTTCAGATTAAAAAAAAATAGAAGAAATATTTTAAAAAAGATCAAAAAATGAAAATTGAATCTGAGGCAGCTTCAAAGCAGCTTTGGACTAGAATTGAACAACCTTAAATAAATAAAATTAAAAAACAATAAAAATAAAGTGAAAATTAAAATAAAAAAAATGAAGTAATTTATTTTAGAAGTTTCAAATAAAATTATAAAATAATGACAAATATAACATAAAAATCAATCAAAACCTTGAAAAACAAGTTTCAAGATCATTAATATTTTATTGATATTTTTTCTGCTTTCAAGCAGCTTAAACTTTAATGTTTTTTTAAATTACAATCATTCTAATTTTTTTAGCTATTTTTTTATTTTAATTTGTTATATTCTTTATTGTTATTATAATAATTCATAATTTAAGTGTTTCAAAGCAGCTTGATTAATATTTTCATGGTTTTGCAGTACATTTTTACAATTGGTTGTATTTTTTTGAAGCTGCCCTGATTTTGATCTTTTTTCATGTTTTGATTGTTTTTTTATATATATCTTTGAATCTGCTTTCAACCAGATTTATTTTGATTTTTTCTCATTTTTTCATGGTTTTGCTTTATCATAATTTCTTCTGCTTAAACTTTTCCCTGAAGCAGAATTAGATGGAAAATTTATGAAATATTTACTCAACAAATCTTTTAACTGGTTTATTTATATTTTTTTTTGTATTTTTGGAGTTTCTATTTTCTGGGGTGGAAGAACTCAACAACTTTGCCAGGGGGGATCAAGATCTTCCAGTATCTCCATTTCAATCAACATCTGTTCAAGTAAGGAAGCAATCTCTAGTCTTGTTTGGTTAATCCTGAATGACTTAGAATTGGAAAAAACAGGCTCATCCATTTCCAAAAATCAAAATTCTCACGCCAATGGGGCCTCCTACATAACCTTGAAACAATATTGATGAAATTCAGACACAAACCCCCTTTCAAAGGGAAAGCAAAAGGCCTCCAATTTAATCAATTTAAAGCCCAAAGTTCATCAAAATAGGAGAAAAACTTTCAATTTTTTGTGCTTTGGAGATATCATGTAGGAGCAAGATTCAAATGAGTGCAGTTATTGAATCTCCTTGCCTTCAAAATAAATATCATTGATATTTCTCTCCACAAAAAAGGCAAATCACAAATTGAATCCAAAAAAAATTGAATTTTAAAAGCAAAGGTGGGATTATAAACTGACTATTGATGTTCAAAAGCAGAAAGCTGAGAGTATGGCTCATCAAAAAAAATTGGATTCTGAGTGGAGATTTAAACAGGCTGAGTTGGGGTTTCAAAAAGAGGAAAATTAGTAAGATTGACTGGAAGATGAACTGGAAAATGATAGGGAACAATTGCAAATTGAAAAAAAAATATAGGTTATCTATAGCCATGGCATGTATTGGTAGCAGTAGAACAGTTGAAAAAATACAGCAGATTACTCAATTACTGGGCTTGTAAATATATTTACGTTGAATAAATAAAATTTTTCAATCTTCATTTTGGCTCATTCAAACTATTTGGGGGGAGGGCTTTCATTTTTTTTTTCTTTTTGGCAACAATGGTTCCAAAGGTTGCATTTCTTTCCAGACCATACAAACCTTTTGTCAATCCCTTCCTCTGCTACTTCCAAAGAGATTTCAGAATATCTCTTTTGAGAAATATTTTTCTGAAGAGCCCTATTCTTGCCATTTCTCTGTATTTTTGTCAAATAATCTCCTGCCAGATTTATCCCTCCCATCCACATAATTTTATTGAGGTGAGGATCAAGAGGGTTTCAATTGATTTTATGAAATTTTGAGGTTTGTGGGAGAAGAATTGGTGTTGCAGAAAGAGGATGGGCGTATAATTACATACCTTGTGTTGATCCTAACAAAAACAATTAAAAACAAAAACAAAAAAGGTCATGAGTCACCTAAAAATACACACATACCAAAAAACAAACCCAAAAAAAAACTTACTTAAGGTTTACTTGAGTATCAGTGAAACAAAAATAAAGAAAAAAAAAGAACCCAAAATCAACCACAACAGCAGCACACATCAAAAAATTTCATTTCAAGGAGGAGGAGGAGAGGGGGGGCAAATTAATCCCTAAATTGCAAGCAGGAGGAGGAGGAGGGGGGGGTGGGGGGGGGCTGCAAATCAATTTCTCAATCAAGAAATAAATTGCAAGGAGGAAGAGGAGGGGGGGAGGGGGGCTGAAAATTAATTGCTTGGTTCCAAGGAGGAGTAGGAGGGGGGGCTGCAAATCAATTTCTTGATCAATTTGAAATCAATCAAGAAATCAATTGCAAGGAGGAGGGGGTAGCTTACCAGAGGTTCCAGAGAGGGGAGGTTGCAATAGTTGTTGAGGGTGGACAGGAGGGTGGGTGAGGTGGAGGTGGATGGTGAGTGGTTGAGTTTGGTAAGGTGGAGCTCAGGGTGCTTATCAGGCCAGGAAGCCCATGGGCTAGCCCTTACCCAACGGGTTGGAGATTGGGTTGGGGCCTACCCCTCAGACCAAAATTGGATTTTGGGGAAGCCCGGTGGGCTTTCTGGGTTGGGCTCAGTCAAGAGATGGAAATTTGGGCTGCTTTGCTGGCACCCA